>CM019236.1:27369376-27385263 GCA_009741485.1 Malurus cyaneus samueli
ACCCGAGAGAGAGATATATCACAAATAAGCACTCTGAGATTCAACATGTGATGATTACAATTAAATTACTGTTATACATAAGAAGCATGAACAAAAATACATCTATAATCTAAGGATTATATATCTAATTCTTCTATTGCCATCAGCTTTCTTGTTATTTGATATTCAAAAGACTTGTAAGTAAAGCTAAAGCTGGCTAAGATGCAGAAGCCTGAAAGAATCCCAGCATGGCCTGAGTTTCTCGACAATTATGAGAGATAAAAAATATTTTGCTTGCTTTGAAACAATGCAACTGTAATCCATATTTTAACATGGCAGTTAATACTACAAAGCATTTTATTTGCTGCAGGGTTTTTGGCTTTGTTTAGCCTGAAAAAGGATTGCATTTTTTACTAAACATTATGAAAGCACTTACATTAGGAAACATGAATCTGTATAAAAGTACCACTAAAGAGCTTTCAATTACCTGCTGACAATTTCTTAGCGATGCTGTGTATAGAATGGATATGCCAGATATGCAACCACAGAATAATCTTTTCTGACTTTGTAAACTAAGCATTAATGCTTAGTTGTTAGGGGGCTTTTCTTCTAATATTTTTATTTTCAATTTTCATAAATAAAAATGTTCTTTTCTTGCCACGTCTGTTCAGATGACTTTGGAGAGGTCTTGGCCCTTTTCATTTTAACCTGCATTTGCTATCATTTGTGGTCTAAGATCACCTATATCAATTGCCTGTTATCTTCAAAAAGGGTTATAGAGATAGGGTACAGTTGTGAGATGATGATAAGAGAGGAATTGGTAAAGTAACACATTGGCTTTTATTTGTAAACCTGTCTTGGGAATTTTGACTTTCCTCACAGGACTGCATGACCCAGTAGGGTTCCCAATATTCAAACACTCATCAAGAATTTTTGCAGCAAATCTTATTAATGTGTTTAGATTCTTGAAAAATGCACTATATAACTGTAGTATGCCTAATAGATACACGCATGTTTTTTTCCGACAAAGCATAACTTTCTGATATGCACTTATCTGACATTTGCCATAGTGTGTCAGATGTTTTGTTTAGACAGTAGCAAAGACAGAAACCCTCTCCCCCCCCTCAAAAAAAAACAGAAGTGAAAAACAGAAACCAAAAAAAAGATAGAATCTTGAGACAAAATGTAAAAATTTACTGCAGTCCTGGTTCCAAGATATATTTTATTACTTATTACCAGAAGAAATAATGCCAAAATTTCCTGGGGTTTTTTTTTTTTTTTTTTTTTTTTTTTCTTTTTTTTTTTTTTTTTTTTTTGTGTGTTTCTCTCACTCACCATTAATTTTTTTTATCTTTTTGTGAATCCATTTTACTGATACCTGTTTTGTAGTTTTTGCATGTGACATATCAATTGACCCATTAGAAGCAGATTTTCCTTAATATTTTATAGGAACTGCTGAACAATTTCTATGTGAAAATATGCCATTTTTGTAAATGCCAAATGCTGTGCTGAATACTATTTGCATTCAAATTAGAATATATAAAGAAAACAGCAGAATTTTTAAACAAAAGCATTGGAACAAAACCATCCATGGAACAAAGTATTTTTAATGAAAAAAAAAAAAAAAAAAAAGAAAAAAAGAAAGAAGGGTAGGGCAGTTAACAGAATGAACTTAATATATGCATATTATTTAAAACATTCTTCATTATATGAAGAAGACTGGTGGGTTTGAAAAAAGAATAACTTTCAGCTATATTTCAAATGCAGAGCGTTGTCCTGCCATGGTTTCTCCAAGGCACAAGTTAGATCGCATCAAATAGTTGTTTAGCTGTGATGTCTTCTATGCCTGGCACTCTGAGAAAAAGTTTATCAACAGTTATCACCTTAGGAAGTTTACTGACTAGACAGTATATTAATCTGGAGGCTTTGTAAAAAAATTAAGTTAATATAGGATTTATTCAATAGTGCTGATAATAGAGCAGTTAAGAACAATTTGATGTCAATGCCCCCAGATCTATTATGCAATAATTTTCCAAACCCAAAGACCTGAACAAATCCTCAGTTAAATTTATTGCTGGAAAGGCGATGACCACAATTAACTTTTTAACACTTTGCAAAATTCAATTCTTTTCAAAGGTCTGGCGAGTAAAATTTTTGGCAAGAAGGAAAAATATGTTCTACATCAACAAAACAAACAAAAAAAAACAAACAAACAAACAAAAAACAAACAAACAAACAAAAAAACAACAAAAAAAAACTGAAAACCCCAAAACAACAACAAAACAAAAAAACAAAAAAAAACAACAACAAACAGCAAACAGTTTTAAATTCATTTTTTTCCATTTTGGAGTGGCACCTGGGCCTGGGCTGGAGCGGGGACCTGTGATAAGTCACATGAGCCAGGGCCAGCTACGGAAAGAAGGGAAAGCACAGGGCAGGAGGAGGCCCCAGAGGCAGAAGGGAGGTAAGAGAGATGGCAGCCGAGAGATTCCCAGTGACAGGCACCAGGAGGAAATTGAGCTGATATCCATCTCAGCTGCAGCTGTGTTACAGTCCCTCACCTCGCTAGACCTGTCTGCAGCTGGCTTTAGGGGAATCACAGCACAAGACATTGGCACGGCCTCAAAGTGTCTGACCGTGGCTTCCAGCGCTGCTATGAGTCCTGACTCCATGACTCCCAGCTAGGCAGGGCAGCCTCTGGCACAGCTGTGGAGATTTTCACGGCGGCTCGGGTTAGGATCCAGCCACCACACACAGCTGGGGATTTAGGAAGGTGGGCACAGCATGGGAGGACAAGTGGGAGCTGCAGGTATGGCCGGCTGGGCAGAGCGTGCCTGTGCAGTGCACTCTCCTCGCAGGGGAAACAGCCGGAGGGGCTGTGGGGAAACCAGACTGCTCTGCAGCAGCTCCGTGAGGGAATGGGCAGGATGAGTGTGGGCACTGAGAGATGGGGAGAACCCTGGCTGGACATCAGCAGAACCAGGCAGGAGCTGGGCCCTGAATTGCCCGAGCCTTAAAGGCTGCCCAAGCCCGTGGCATCCTGGGCTGGCCCTGGTAGCAGCTTTTCACCTCAGCCTGCCGTAAGTCTGACAGGAGTGTCTGTCTCATGAAGAGTAAATGCTAGTATTTATATTATTATTACTGGTACTTATTTTCATAGAGGAGATCTGCCTTGGTAATTTTTTTTTTCTTATGATTTAGGAGCTCTTTTTATAGCTTGCATTTGCTGCAGCACTGGAATAGAAATTGTGAAATCCAAGGTAAAACAACACTCATGCTATTCTAATAAGTGAAAAAGGGTTAAACACATTTTCCCTTTATCTCTCTGCAGGGTCCTGTTTACCAGAGCTTAAATCTCTACCAAATAGCAGCCTGAAACCCCTCTATTTTGCTTCCTACTACATTCCCACTGGGGCAATGCCATGTTTCTTGATATTATTCTTCATCGTGCTACTTCTTAATAGCAATACTACTGAGAATGACTTTACACGAGGAGAACCGCTGATTTACTTGGCTGTAAAATCATTCCTGGAAGACTGCCTGCTTGTGCTGTACTGTTAAGAGGGAGACTGTTTCAGTCTGTTTGTGAAATTGAGATTAGGCAAGTTAGAAGTCCTAATAGGCCTCTCTTAGCTTCATCTTTGGCTACTGTTTTTCTGGTCTAAATATACAGCTGGCTCAGAATGGCCAGGATTATAATAAATGAGTAATCAGGGAAATATTTAAGACAAAATACCTTTTATTCTCACAAAATAAAACAGGTACAAAATAGTTAATCAATTTATCTCATCCTTCACGTGCATGTACGTCTCCACTTCTAGAAATGGGAAATACTCTGGCTGTTTTATACTAAATTTCTTTCACCCGGTTCATCTAGTCTGTTTTCAATACTGTAGTCTTTTCTCTAAGGAAACCAAATCAACTAAATTATGTCTCAGAAAATCCTGGTTTTGATTGTAATTGTAATTTGATTATAATTATTCACACTTCCATGTTTTACTTTGACGAGTATATTTTTCCTCCTCTTTCATATTGCTGCTTAGAGCCAAAGATACATCTCTTGATGTTCCTTCTTGAATAAAAGCAAATGGTTAGATGAGGAATATTTTACCCTAAACTTTATTTGAGAAATACATGTTTTTCACACTTCATGTTTCTAAGGATGTCAGTATAAACAGCGTGTAGTCGTACATTTTGAGAATGACTATCAGATGTTGTTGATGGCAGTTATTTTATCAACAAGGAAAAATTTCTCTTAATAAGGAAAAAACAAAAGAGACAGTATAATCTCTCTGTCAAAAACAATTCTAAATAAAAATCACTTTCAATTATATGGGGGAAAATAAATCACTATGGAAGGGAAAATCAGTTTATATGACAAAGTTTTATGCAGCGTTTCATCCCTTGAAATATTTTTTAGTAAAATTATAGAAGCATGGAGTCTTCTCTCTGACATTAATTCTGAATCAGACTAAGTACCTCCAGCMTGTGCAAGATTCAGCTTCTAGCTCTCCTATCCTGCTTATAATGAACCTGATAGTCTATTTTTTCAGTGCTTCCATTTTTAGAGATTTTCTATAGACTTTTTATAATCTAAATCTGAAGTTATCTAATGTTACAGTGTCATATTGGTGCAACATGGTGTTATGCTGGATTCTAGTATCTAAATGATGTCAGTCAGAACTAAGCTATCCCAGTATGACAGTTGTTGGCATCGAGTTAACTGTAAGTCAGTTACTTAATGCCTTCTCTTCTCACTATTTTTGGGTTGGATATAGCTGATTCTTTCCTTTTTAGAGCATAAAAGTAGCTTCTTGTTCGAGAGCCCATAATGGACCTGATTTCCTATTCTGTGCCATATCCACATATGCAACCACACTATTTCCCTTAAAAAAAAAATGGGCTTGACTACAATGCCATTTGTCCTGACAGGCTTTTCAGTTGTTAAAGAGCTTTTGTCTGTCCCTGACTGTGACCTTCAAACACCTGAGAGAGTTTTTTCTTTAGAAATAAACAATCTAGTTACCATAAAAAGAGAAGTACCAAATCATATGCTTCTGCCCCTTTCCCTGCGCAGGTGTAGCATCTATCAGACTGCCATCAAAAAGGTAAACTTGCATAAAATTTGTTTATTTTTTCTTAAATAACAGTGCTGAGCTCTTAAGCCTCACGGAGTCTATTAGGAGAGTAACAGTAGACAGTGCAGAAAAATATGACAGAGAACATTTCTGTTACCTGCTTCTAGCTGCTAAGCTTTGACCTACCTAAGGCAATGGAGAATACAATGAATGTTCCATTTTCATTATTCTAATACAAGGGTGATTATGAAAAAGAATAAAGGACAGCCACGAAGAAAATTAGCCTAGATGAGGTCAGTTTGAAATGAGTTACCTATTCCATAGACTCATGTGCTTTTGTGGTAACCGTTTCAATAAATTTATTTCATGGTTCATGTCAGTGACATAGCAGAATGTTGTCACTCCCATTACTAGTGACAAACCCTGAGAGAGGCCTTGGTCACCTGGTCACAGAGAGTCTGAACCGGCTGTGCTGGCAGTCTCCTCATGCGGCGCACCTGTCCTTTCATCTCGAGAGATTTACGCACACATTAGAAACAAGGTTTGGGAACTGTGACATCTGCTTTTGATTCTTTATAGTTAAAGACAGAGAATTCAGCTTCTGGGGACACGAATTTTGTTGGGGAAGCAGCTTTTTGTAAGAATTTAGCAGTCAGATTTTATAACTTATTTTATTTTAGAAGCAAGGACAAGGCTGATTAATGCTGTGGGCTGACCGAGCAATATGATTTTCCCTGATATTTTTTAGCATGATAAGCCACAATCTCTTCTTCTTTTCTTCTTTTAATCTACACAATAGACGGTATAGTTTCTGTATCTCAAGTTTAGGAAACAAATGACCCGAGTTTCCAGACGCTCCCCTTATGACCATTCTGTTGTTGTTTGATCTTGTCATTTTTCAGGTTTCTTATCATCTGTGATTAAGCTCCAAGTTAATGCTGATATATGATATCCTTATGATGCTGAGATCAAAATGATATGAGCCTGACGTGTGAAATTTAAAAGAATTGAGTAAGATAGAAAGAGCCATGGATGTGTAGGTGAAAAAAACTGGTGCGGAGGAAAAGGGAGGTGAAGGCAGGCATGCTCCCAATGACAGGGAAAGTTGGCCATACTGAACTGTCCTCTATCTAAACTTTGCAGATTTGTTATTCTCGATTCTTTTATACACACGGAATGGTTGTTACTGTAGTCTTCAGAAAATGTATAAATTTAAATCAGTTTAGTGGTGGCTTAGAAAAATGTAGAATGATTAAGTAATATGTTTTTAGGGCAGCTTATTTACTTTAGTGGTTGGAATTGTCGCCTTTTTAAAAGAAGTTGAAGAGGAGGAATGTAGATATTATTACAGAAGAGGGGAGAGGGATAGGGTGACATCGAAAAGATGGCCTCGTTTAAGTGAACTGGTCAGGTTCATACTTCTCAAGTGATGAAAGCCCATGTAATTGGACCAAGCGAATTCACCGGCACCTAAAACACAAAACATAGAGCAACAAAGGGCATTGATAAAAGAGTGGAAGAATCTTATATTGCATATATATGTTAATGGCACCCAGTTTTGGGGACAGATTTTATGAGTTCATATTGCTTAATCAGCATTCCTGATGACTAGACTAATTAATAAGCTAGTTGTAGTAAGAAACAGAAACAAAACCAAACAGAAAAAAAAAAAAAACAAATGATAAGCTGAAAGAATGCTAACTGGCATAAAGTGTTGCTAAGAGAATCTCTGCCGATAACGACAAGGCAAAGTTAAAATATAACAAAATATGTATTCGAGGTAGTCATTTGAACCTTGTCATTCAGTCTTCAGTACCGACAATATTATTTGCGTATTTTATTTGCTCTGCTTCACCAGTCTGACTTTGAAAAATAAACCAGATATTGAAATACTTCTGACATAAAAATTATGAACTAAGTCTTGTCATATACAACCATGCTGCACATTTGAAGGCCCTGCAAGGATATGTTAAATAAGTGCTCCAAACCAATGTTCCTGATTTCATTCAACTTAATATTTTCTTATAACAAAAGTACTCTACCTGCCTCTTTTCCACAACTGTCTTTCTATTGCATACACAGTATATTAAAAACACCAAAACACTGAAACTGTTATTGTTTATGACAAAAATAGCACAGTTTCAGGGAACCATGTTTTTAGGGTGAAGCATTCTTGATCACTATTGGTCATTTATTGCTAACTACTTTTATTCTTTTCCAAATGATTTAGAACTATTGCAATTTCTGAATGTCATGAATGAGATATATAAAAAGGCAGAAGGTGGTTATCAATTCCAGACAGGGACTGGGTGAGTGGATGAAATAAAAACCCATAAGTGCTGCGAATAAAATACCACAGTATCGCAGAGCAGTTGAGGTTGGATCTGGGCCAACCTCCCTGTTCAAGCAGAGCCACTGAGAGCAGGTTGCTCAAGACCATGTCCAGACTGGTTTTCAGTATTTCCAAAGTGAATATTCCACAGTCATTTCTGTCCTAGGTAAACTGCTTCAGTATTCAGTTACAGTAAAACAGATGTTTTCTGATATGTTTTCAGAGCTCTCTATTTTTCTCCCATTGCTTCCTGCCCTGTCACTGGAGTCTGAAGAGTTTGACTCCATTTTTTTCATTTTCCCTTCAGTTGTTTGTAGTTGTGATGAGTTTTCCTTTTAGCTGCCTTCTCTCCAGACTGAACACTTCTATCTCTCCCAGCCTTTCAACAAAGGAAAGATCACAGTATCACAGACTCATAGAATGATTAAGGTTAGGAAGGAACCTTAAAAATCTTTTCAATCAAATCCCCCTGCCTGGGGTTCCTTCCACCATACTGGTTGTACAGAGCATCATCTAGCCTGGCTTTGAAAGCCTCCTTCAGATTCTGGAAGGTGCTACAAGTTGTCCCCAAAGCTTTTTTTTGTTTGGACTGAGCAGCCCCAACTGTCTCATTCCATCTTCATAGGAGATGTGCTCCAGGCCTGTGTTCAATTTAATGTCTCTATTCAGGACCTGTTACCGCAGGTCCATATCATTCTTTTGTTGGGGGCCCCAGACTTAAATGCAGTGCTCCAGAGGGGTGCAGAATAGAAGGGGACAGTCACCTCCTGTGACCTGCTGCCTAGCTTTTGATGCTGCCTAGGCTGCAGTGGGCTTTCTAAGCTGCAACTGCAGTTTATTGGGATGTGTTTTTCTTCTCATCAACCAATGCCCCCAAATCTTTCTCCTCTCAATACATTCTCTACTCAGCCTGTACCTACGCTCACGTTTGACCACCCCAGGTGCAGAACGAACCTTGCATTTGGCCTTATTGAAGAGCATGAGGTTTTCACAGGCTCACCTCTTAAGCCTGACTGCTAAAGAGCTTAATTAATGAGTTGAATAGATATGGTAGACGTTTATATTGGTTTGTGATATGTGAAGAGATTTACTATTGACAAGGTTACAGTTCTGTTTTCATATACTTTGAGTTTACCAAATAACATACTGTGCGGGTACTGAAGATTTTGGTGATGGGGTGGGGTACTTAAACAGCTAATACATAAGTTCAATTGTGAAAGAGCATTTTTGCACTAAAAATGGTGCATTAGGAAGGGGTTAATCTAGCACAGTGACAAAGCAAGAAAGTATTTATGACTTAGACAATGTGTTTTGGAACACAGCTGTTTTTTAGGCATTTCAGTCAAGCACAGATCATTTCAAGACAAATAATTTTGTGTGACAATTAATGATTTATACTCTTTTACATCAGAGTTACTCTAGAAATTCCACATTGTTTTGCTGCTTTCCAGTTATTATTATTTGCAGAAGTTATTTATCATCAGTGAATTAACTTTTCTATTTCTTGAACACTTCTGAATTTATTGGTTTTGCTGTAGAAAAGCAAATAAAGCATGTTTGATTTTCTGTTTCAGGGAAATCTTGAAGAGTCTTACACATTTGATCCTCCAGTCATTAACTGTCCTATGAGGACATTCTGGTGAGGAGGTAAGTTATTCTGTTGCTTTGATCAACTAAATTGTCATTTCAGATTTAACTGCTATAACAATATCCTTCAGTCTCTGTGTGACAAACTTGTCTTCCAGGCTCTCTAGGCAAATTTCCCAAACTGTAAATCTGCAATTGATTTAATATGTAGGAAGTCTGAACTGTAGAGGAGTCAGATTTGTTCTGTATTCATAGATCAACTTTATATCATATAAACAGAGCAGTTGATTCCTACAGGTTCAATGCCGATTTTCCAGATATCCTAGATTCCTACACATCTGGAAATTTGGGTGATTGTTGTAGTTAGTTTAGTAGAAGTTGAGTCACTCAGAATTGTTAGACCTTTTGAGCCTTTTTTTGTCAACTACTTGTCAGACTTTTTCCAGAAAATTCTGTCCCCATACCCAAATGAGTACGACAAAATTCTAAAGGCTTTTCTTTTTCTGATTGCAAAGAAGGCTGATGGATTTAAGAGATCACTGCAACCTGTCAATATTCCCTGCACAATCAGCTTATTTGAAGTGCTAATAAATTACGTCATAATTAGTGTTGATCTTAGCAACTAGGAACTGTTGCATCATATGCTCTAATCAGGAATTTTCCTCTATAGTAGGACTACTTTTAATTTTGTCTTTTAAATGCTGACAGAGACAACAGAAATGGTGGTTACATATTTCTAGATGTTGGAAAAGTTATGATCAATGAAGGGCCCAATGATGTGAGTCATGTTTCAGACAATTGTGGCTCATGGCTCTCAGCCTTAATACACCATGCTCATTCTTGGGGTTTTTTTTTTCCCTTCATTATAATGTCAGAGTTTAATGTTTGAGCTTGAGTCCTTGAAAATGCAAATCTTCTTTTCAATGAGCACACATGGATTTTGCTAAGCTAGATACCATTCTGTGGATTTTTTTTTCCAATTTCTAGCCATTTATTAATAAAAGTACAAGAATAGTTTTACAATTTCAATTATATATACTTGTAATATGAAAAAGATTCATGCTCCATAACTTAATGACTGCAAGAAAACCTTTCAAAACACTAAATTCTAACGAAGAATAAAGTTATATTCTATTTCATATTCTGCGCATATAGAAATGGTCATTACATTATGTATGTCAATTGCAGAATTAAGACCGCTGATGTAGCATTCTTAATTCTCTGCTTACTTGTTGTTGATAAATGGAGAATTTATGAAGGAAACAAATTATTTCTGATTTTAATATATGAAGTTCACCCAGCCCATAGTCTGTTACTTTTTAAACCTGGCAGATATTTGGTTCTGATCAATCCTCTGAGTGACTTTTTTTTTTATATAATTGAAGTACCGTGTCACTTATTACACATTCACCGAAAAGAAGTAATGTCACCCAAGCAGTGTCTATTTATTGAACACCACCACAAAATTATGCTTTTATATAAAGTTTTTTTTTATTTTTTTCTCCTTGCCTTTGAAAATGTGCAACAGATTAAAGGGTGATCTAATTCATGTCATTTGGTCATCCCCTGTCCTTAGCTAATAATATAAATTACTTTACTAAAGTAATATTATCCTTCTGTTGAGTTTCCTACTGTAAAAATACAAGTAGTTTATATGAAGTAATGTATTTACCCAAATTTAGTAAACCTATTCTCGAACAAACTCATATTCATTAAGTAAACCTAATAAATAGAATCTAATTATTTCTGCAGTCTTTGCAGCAGTGTGCTCTTTTTTTGTTTGTTTGTTTGTTTTTTAAATAAATTTATAAACTTTGTATTATATATTCATATTTCCTGTTAAAAAATTCTTGGCTAGCTGTGGGCTAGATTCCCAATTCTTCAAATTACAAATCTGGAGTAAATACAATTTCCTAAGCAGAAATTCTCACCTTATCAAATGTAAGAAATTTCTTCAAAGGACTAACTAACAATGGAAAAGATGGAAAATTTAAAATGGGAAAAAAAGAAAAGGCAAAATTTATAGCAAGTTTCTATGGCTTTTAATATTTGTGTTAGTTTAAGAATTCTGTATTTGTGGCATATATACATTGATACACAATTTTTTAACTTGCTTTCATTTTCATTTCAGATGAAATGGAAAAAAAAAATTTAAAAAATAATAACCCGAATTGTATAAATTTATCTCTTACAGAAAGTAATTTAGGAAAACTTCAAAATCATAGAAAAGCCTGCTCAAAATCAAATAGAGGCTGCTTCTTTCATGTATTGATTTTTTTAAAACAGAAATTCAGTGCTTTGTTTTCCTCTGCTTAGTGAGCACATTTTCAGACCTGAAAATGTCAACATAAAATTCTCCTTAAGGGTGAAATTTTGATAGTGCAGAAATATGAAGCGTGTCCCTCAGACTTCATTGTCTCAGATTCTATATTTAAACTTGGATGAACAGAGATATGCCTACGTCATTTTCACGATAATTAAGATATGCTTAAGTGGAAAGAATATGTCTTCTTTATTTAGAACTAATTTGTTGTGATTGATGAAAAATGTGAAAATACGGGCACATAAGATACAATCTATTACTTATTTTGATCATAGAGTTAAAGGAGGCAATTATTTGTTAAACCTTCTAAAATAATAATATTAATACAAATATATGAGTATTAAATTTCTCAACAATGGCTACCAGTTCAATAGCTTGGCAAGCTAGAATAAGGATATGCAAGATTCAACCTCTAGGCCATATTATTGAAGCCAGTTTAGATTGGTTCAGTTTGAAAATTCTTTTAGTTTGACAGTATTTGGCTAGCTGAAATATGATGATGGAATGAATGCAAATGATGAGGATAAAGAAACATACTAAAAAAAACCTGCAGGTTATGACAATAGTTCACATCTTGCAATCAAAACAGCAAAGTCAAAGATCAGATGTCTATGAAGAGGCAAACACACCTGAAGTCAACAAGCAGTTTTGAGTCTTGTGGCTCGAAACTGCTAAGGAGCCCTGGAAAATAAAAGTGAGCACTCCCATGCCCAGGCTGTCCTATACACGTGGTTAAAAAATTCTGGTTCATTTATCTATTTATCATCAGCACAAAATTCACCTAACCACTTAACAAAGTTTAAAATTATGAATAAAGGGAACTTCCTCTTTTTGATAAAGATCTGTACAGTTCCTAAAAATATTCTTCCTGAAACTGAGAACAACATAAATCAAGCAGTCATTTCCAATGAAGGAAATACAGCTAAGAAAAAAAAAAAAAAAAACAAAACAAAAAAAAACCCTGATTGCTTCCTTTCAGCTATAATTTAACTTTTCACAACTAGGTAGTTCTGAATACATACAGCACAGAATCTGTGGTCTAATTTTAGCATGTTAGTAGTGTTTGCTCTTTTTTCATGACTCGGTTTATTGAGAGACAACTATTTAAAGAATGTTTTCAGTGTGACCTGTTGTTATACACAAATATCAATCTTCTCTTATAAATATCATAGGTATGTTGTATAATCATGGTTTCAAAAATTGGTGAATATATTCACCAGTTTTCCTAAACGATAGAACTATTTAAAGAAAAAGCATTGATTGTTTCACAAAGCCATTATAAGATCCTGGACAGTTTTGAGAGACAACCCTCTGGGATCTCCCATTCAGTCAGTTCTCAGTCAACCTCACTGTCCACTCATCCAGTCCATGCCTATGAAAATGTTGCGAGAGATGGTCAAAAGCCTGGCTGAAGTCAGGTAGCAAAATCCACTGCTCTCCCCTCACCCAGTTACTTGTTGCCTTCATCATGGAAGGCAATCAGGCTGTTTAGACAAGTCATGTCTTTACTGAATCCATGCTGACTCCTGAACAGCTTCTTGCCTTCCTGTATAACATAGTCTAAATGTGGGTAGACACATGTATTATTTTTCATACATAAACTTTTATTTTATAGGCAATAGCACATAACCATACAACCCTGAACTAAGATGTTCTCAAATCAGAAAATATTGGTTATAAGATATGTAAACAATTATGGTGACAGTTCCAAAACTGGAATACAATAGCTCTTTTTTTTTAGTCCCACAAGTCAAGATGTGTTTACCTACCTTGTTGCAATGTATTATGCAAAATACAAGATTTATAATTTCAGAAACATTGGAGAAGAAGGACTTTGAATGTAGAGTTCTGTTCTAAAAATCTTTGTCATTCATTGTTTATTCTAATTTATTCATATGAACTAGTGGAGCCATGAAACATATGTGATAAAAGTAGGCTGATTGGTACTTATGTTAATGTTTCTGGTAAATCCCATACTATCCAAATGTGCTAAACACAGATTTTCCCAATAGTATACAGTGTCTTTTTGTCTTAGTAACCAGATTTAAGCTATACATTAGATTACAAAGAGAAGAGTTTCAGTAATTTCTGGGCGACGGGGCCACAGGTCACACAGACACCAATATGATGAGCATGATCCGTTTATTTCTAATACAAGCTCCTTTTTATCTACTTTCATAAGCCAGCCTCTCTATATGATTAGCAATGCCCTTCTATATGATTAACAATAATTCATTGGTTAATTTAACAGTCTGTCTATTACATTTCAGCATATGATTGGTGTATTTGCAAAAGCGAGTTTTTGTATGCCTTGCAGTTTTAAATCAATGTTCTCAGCATTTTGCACTTTCTTCAATCGTCCTATTGTTCCTCAATTGCTCCTTGTTCTTGCTTCTTACTATGTTTCTTCTTCATGGTCAGCGAGAGGTACATGTTACACTGCTGTAGTCACGTCCTCTTCTTTCCCATCCTCTTCTATCTCATCCTGCTCTATCTTGTGGTCTGGGTTGCTCAGTAACAGCAATTCATGCCCTCTTTCTGACAAAAACCTGTCTAACAGAGATTCACCTGACTGAGATCCCTCTACAAGTAATGACAATAGGAAGGAGAATCATAGCTAGGAAAATTAGAAGGCCTGATCCTGAATTCATTTTGGTGTGTGAGCTGGAGTTAATGTCACATGCATTCAATTTCCTTGGTGAATGTCATGTTTCCTCAAGTTTTTCTTTAGAAGGAACATTTAAAATTTCCTTTACTTCTATGCCAGAAAATTAGTCAAAACACTGTTAAAGAACTACAAAGAGGTTTGTTAGATATGTATAAAGTCATAGTACATTGAATGAAGCTGCTACTTATTCTCCAAACATTCTTTCTTTCAGACTAGATGAGAGTGACACATTTCATTATGTCTCTCTTTACTAAATGATACTTTAAAAACTTTTAAAACAAGCAGACAAACAAAACCCAAGTATTCCCTCCTCAAAAATCAATGCCAAATTAATTTTTAAATATTAAGAGATGAGAACTCAATTATCTGGACATGAATTACATTTTTTGATGTAATGTGTTTCTATACAAATTCAGTTGTCTGGTTGTTTAGTCCTATTTTAATTAGAGATTTTCAGAATATCTCTTTTAAATAGAACAGCTATAGATGTTACTCCTATAATTCATCATATAAGGAGCATGTCTGTATTTCATAGAATCATAGAATGGTTTGGAGAGGGAGGGACCCTAAACCCTTCAACTCCCTGGCATGGACAGGGACACCTTTCACTAGACCAGGCTGCTCAGAGCTCCCTCCTACCTGGCCTTAAACACTTCCAGAAATGGACATTCACAACTTCTTTGAGGTCCCAGTTACAGTGCCTCACTAGACTCGTAATAAAGAATTTTTCTCTAATATCTAATCTAATCCTAATCTCTTTAAATTTGAAGGCATACCCACCTGTCCTATCTCTATAGCTATAACTGGTTTCTCTCCCTCTTTCTTGTAGATTCCCTCCGAGTACTGGAAGGCTGCAATTAGGTCACCCCAAAGTCTTCTCTTTTCCAGGTTGAACAATTCCAATTCTCACAGCTTTTCCTTGTAGAAGTTCTCCATTTCTCTAATCAACTTCGTGGCCTCCTCTGGACTTTCCAATAGATCTATGTTCTTCTTGTGCTGGGGACTCCAGAGCTGAATGCAGCACTATAGTGGGGTCTCACAAGGCGGAGTAGAGGGACAGAATCAAACAACCTCCCTTGACCTTCTGGCCGTGCTTCTTTTGATACCGACCAGATTTGGGCTACAATGTCCTGCTACATTTTTCATCCAAACGAGCCTTCAAGTCCTCTGAGGGCAGGGCTGCTCCTCAATCTGCTCATTCTCCAGCCTGTGTGGTGTAGCAGTTGCCCAGAACCCCCATTCAGCACCTTGCAAGAAACATTTGAGCTAGTAAGTATCAGCCAAGACTTGCAGAATTTGAGACAACTCTAAAGTATTTTTTTCTGACAATAACATGAAGCTCTGACTAAAGAAATAATATGAAGCTCTGACTAAAAAATAACACACATCAATTTTACCCACATCATCTGATATATAGTTTATGTTTTTTTTAACTAAATGACAATATTTGTTGCAGGCTTTCCAATATAGAAAATATATTTCTAAAGAAACAATGAGTACTAAAACTTTTTCATTGAGACATTCACTGTGTATTGTAGGTGACTTTGTTTTACTCCCACTCTTTTTTTATTCCTGCTTAAATTTTTATCGAAGGATAACAATAATTATAAATTTAAGTCAGCAGCTGTTAGCACACATATTTTGTTGCTGACAAATTCAATTAAAGACATTGCTAGCTAAACCAATCAAATAGCAGGTATCTGAGAAAAGGTCAACTCCAAATTATTGTTTCCCATAATAATTTCCCAAACCATTAAGTTTGTAAATTAATTTGAAACTGAAGCTCATAAAATGTAATTAGGAGAATGCCTTGCTAGTTTGTGGGTATTTCTGAGCATAACATTGTATGTCTCCCATGCATAAAGCTCCTCCTAACATTTACAGGTTATAGCAGAAATATAGACAGGTTCTAGCAGAATT
>CM019236.1:27385288-27404013 GCA_009741485.1 Malurus cyaneus samueli
CTCAGGAGGACAGTGGGAGCTGCAGGTATGGCCGGCTGGGCAGAGCGTGCCTGTGCAGTGCACTCTCCTGCAGGGGAAACAGCCGGAGGGGCTGTGGGAACCGACTGTCTGCAGCAGCTCCGTGAGGAATGGGCAGGATTGATTGGGCACTGAGAGATGGGGAGAACCCTGGCTGACATCAGCAGAACCAGGCAGGAGCTGGGCCCTGAATTGCCCGAGCCTTAAAGGCTGCCCAAGCCCGTGGCATCCTGGGCTGGCCCTGGTAGCAGCTTTTCACCTCAGTCTGCCGTATAGTCTGACAGGAGTGTCTGTTCTCATGAAGATTAATGCTAGTATTTATATTATTATTACTGGTACTTATTTTCATAGAGGAGATCTGCCTTGGTAAGTTTTTTTTTTATGATTTAGGAGCTCTTTTTATAGCTGCATTTGCTGCAGCACTGGAATAGAAATTGTGAACTCAGGTAAAACAACACTCATGCTATTCTAATAAGTGAAAAGGTTAACACATTTTCCCTTTATCTCTCTGCAGGGTCCTGTTACCAGGCTTAAATCTCTACCAAATAGCAGCCTGAAACCCTCTATTTTGCTTCTACTACATTTCCCCATGCGGCAATGCCATGTTTCTTGATATTATTCTTCACGTGCTACTTCTTAATAGCAATACTACTGAGAATGACTTTACACGAGGAGAACCGCTGATTTACTTGCTTGTAAAATCATTCCTGGAAGACTGCCTGCTTGTGCTGTACTGTTAAGAGGGAGACTGTTTCGTTGTTTGTGAAATTGAGATTAGGCAGTTAGAAGTCCTAATAGGCCTCTCTTAGCTTTCATCTTTGGCTACTGTTTCTGGGTCTAAATATACGCTGGCTTCAGAATGGCCAGGATTATAATAAATGAGTAATCAGGGAAATATTTAAGACAAAATACCTTTTATTCTTCACAAAATAAACAGGTACAAATAGTTAATCAATTTATCTCATCCTTCACGTGCATGTACGCTCCACTTCTAGAAATGGGAAATACTCTGGCTGTTTTATACTAAATTTCTTTCACCCGGTTCATCTAGTCTGTTTTCAATACTGTAGTCTTTTCTCTAAGGAAACCAAATCAACTAAATTATTGTCTCAGAAAATCCGGTTTTTGATTGTAATTGTAATTTGATTATAATTATTCACACTTCCATGTTTACTTTGACGAGTATTTTTTCCTCTTTTCATATTGCTGCTTTAGAGCCAAAGACATCTCTGATGTTCCTTCTTGAATAAAGCAAATGGTTAGATGAGGAATATTTTACCCTAAACTTTATTTGAGAAATACATGTTTTTCACCACTTCATGTTTCTAAGGATGTCAGTATAAACAGCGTGTAGTCGTACTTTTGAGAATGACTATCAGATGTGTTGATGGCAGTTATTTTATCAACAAGGAAAAATTTCTCTTAATAAGGAAAAAACAAAAGAGGACAGTATAATCTCTCTGTCAAAAACAATTCTAAATAAAAATCACTTTTCAATTATTGTGGGGGAAAATAAATCACTATGGAAGGGAAAATCAGTTTATATGACAAAGTTTATTGCAGCGTTTCATCCTTAATAATTTTTAGTAAAATATATAGAAGCATGGAGAGTCTTCTCTCTGACATTAATTCTGAATCAGACTAAGTACCTCCAGCCTGTGCAAGATTCAGCTTCTAGCTCTCCTATCCTGCTTATAATGAACCTGATATGTCTATTTTTCAGTGCTTCCATTTTTAGAGATTTTCTATAGACTTTTATAATCTAAATCTGAGTTATCTAATGTTACAGTGTATATTGGTGCAACAGGTGTTATGCTGGATTCTGTATCTAAATGATGTCAGTCAGAACTAAGCTATCCCAGTAATGACAGTTGTTGGCATCGAGTTAACTGTAAGTCAGTTACTTAATGCCTTCTCTTCTCACTATTTTTTGGTGGATATAGCTGATTCTTTCCTTTTTTAGAGCATTAAAAGTAGCTTCTTGTTCGAGAGCCATAATGGACCTGATTTCCTATTCTGTGCCATATCCACATATGCAACCACACTATTTTCCCTTAAAAAAAAAAATGGGCTTGACTACAATGCCATTTGTCCTGACAGGCTTTTCAGTTGTTAAAGAGCTTTTGTCTGTCCCTGACTGTGACCTTCAAACACCTGAGAGAGTTTTTTCTTTAGAAATAAACAATCTAGTACCATAAAAGAGAAGTACCAAATCATATGCTTCTGCCCTTTCCTCTGCGCAGGTTGTAGCATCTATCAGACTGCCATCAAAAAGGTAAACTTGCATAAAATTTGTTTATTTTTTCTTAATAACAGTGCTGAGCTCTTAAGCCTCACGGAGTCTATTAGGAGAGTAACAGTAGACAGTGCAGAAAAATGACAGAGAAACATTTCTGTTAAACCGTTCTAGCTGTAAGCTTTGCCTACCTAAGGCATGGAGAATACAATGAATGTCCATTTTCATTATTTCAATACAAGGGTGATTATGAAAAAGAATAAAGGACAGCCACAAGAAAATTAGCCTAGATGAGGTCAGTTTGAAATGAGTTACCTAATTCCCATAGACTCATGTGCTTTTGTGGTACCGTTCAATAAATTTATTTACATGGCATGTCAGTGACATAGCAGAATGTTGTCAACCCCATTTTACTAGTGACAAACCTGAGAGAGGCCTGGTCATTGTCACAGAGAGTCTAACCGAAGTGTGCTGGCAGCTCCTCAGCGCTGACCATGTCTTTCATCTCGAGAGATTTTAGCACACATTAGAAACAAGGTTTGGGAACTGTGACATCTGCTTTGTTTTTATATTTAAAGACAGAGAATAAAGCTTCTGGGGACACGAGATTTGTTAGGGGAAGGAGCATTTTTGTAAAAATTTTAGCAGTCATTTTATAACTTATTTTATTTTGAAGCAAGGACAAGGCTATTAATGCTGTGGGGCTGAACAGCAATATTTTTCCCCTGATATTTTTAGCCATGTAGCCACAATCCTCTTCATTCTTTTCTTCTTTTAAATACACAATAGACGGGTGATTAGAGATTTTTCTGTATCTTCAAGTTTAGGAAACTAAATACCCGAGTTTCCAGAGCTACCCTATGACATTCTGATATGTTGTTGATCTTGTCAATTTTTCAGGTTTTATCATCTGTGATTTAAGCTCCAAGTTATGCTGATATACTGATATCCTTATGATGCTGAGACAAAAACTGAATGAGCCCTGACTGTGAAATTATTATAAGAAATTGAGTAAGAATAGAAAAGAGCCATGGAATGGTAGGTAGAAAAAAAATGGTGCGGAGGAAAAGGGAGGTGAAAGGCAGGCATGCTCCCAAATACAGGGAAAAGTTGGCCCATACTGAACTGTCCTACTACTACAACTTTGCAATTGTTATTTCTCATTCTTTTAAATGCACACAGAATGTGTTTATTAGTCTTCAAGAAAATGATAATAAATTAATCTATTTTAATGGGGCTTAATAAAAATTAGAATATTAAGAATATTTTTAGGCAATATATTTACTTTTAGTGGTTGGAATTGCTGCTTTTTAAAAGGAAAAGTTGAAGAAAATTAATATTATTAACAGAAAGGGAAAATAATGAACATCGAAAAGGCTCTTTAAGTGAACTGGTCAGGTTCATACTTCTCAGTGATGAAAAGCCATGTAATTGGACCAAGCGAATTCACCGGCACCTAAAAACACAAAACTAGAGCAACAAAGGCATTGATAAAAAGAGTGGAAGAACTTATATTTGCATATAATTTATGTGCACCAGTTTTGGGGACAGATTTTATGAGTTCATATTGCTAATCAGCATTCTATGACTAGATAATTAATGAAGCTACTTTAGTAAAAACAAACAAAACAAAACAAAAAAAAAAAAAAAAACAAATATACATAAAAGAAATGCTAACTGGCATAAAGTGTTGGCCTAAGAAATCTCTGCCATAAAACAAACAAAGTTAAATATAACAAATATGTATTCGAGGTAGTCATTTGAACCTTGCATTTCAGTCTTCAGTACCGACAATATTATTTGCGTATTTCTATTTGCTCTGCTTCCAGTCTGACTTTGAAAAATAAACAGATATTGAAATACTTCTGACATAAAAATTATGAACTAAGTTTGTCATATACAACCATGCTGCACATTGAAGGCCCTGCAAGGATATGTTAAATAAGTGCTCCAAACCAATGTTCCTTGATTTATTCAACTTAATTTTTCTTATAACAAAAGTACTCTACCTGCCTCTTTTCACAACTGTCTTTCTATTGCATACACAGTATATTAAACACCAAAACACTGAAACTGTTAGTTTTATGACAAAAATAGCACAGTTTCAGGAACCATGTTTTTAGGGTGAAGCATTCTTGATCACTATTGGTCATTTATTGCTAACTACTTTTATTCTTTTCAAATGATTTAGAACTATTGCAATTTCTGAATGTCATGAATGAGATATATAAAAAGGCAGAAGGTGGTTATCAATTCCAGACAGGGACTGGGTGAGTGGATGAAATAAAAACCCATAAGTGCTGCGAATAAATACCACAGTATCGCAGAGCAGTTGAGGTTTGGATCTGGGCCACCTCCCTGTTCAAGCAGAGCCACTGAGGAGCAGGTGCTCAAGACCATGTCCAGACTGGTTTTCAGTATTTCAAAGTGAATATTCCACAGTCATTTCTGTCCTAGGTAAACTGCTTCAGTATTCAGTTACAGTAAAACAGATGTTTTCTGATATGTTTTCAGAGCTCTCTATTTTCTCCCATTGCTTCCTGCCCTGTCACTGGAGTCTGAAGAGTTGATCCATTTTTTCATTTCCCTTCAGTTGTTTGTAGTTGTGATGAGTTTCCTTTTAGCTGCCTTCTCTCCAGACTGAACACTTCTATCTCTCCCAGCCTTTCAACAAAGGAAAGATCACAGTATCCAGACTCATAGAATGATTAAGGTTAGGAAGGAACCTTAAAATCTTTTCAATCAAATCCCCTGCCTGGGGTTCCTTCACCATACTGGTTGTACAGAGCATCATCTAGCCTGGCTTTGAAAGCCTCCTTCAGATTCTGGAAGGTGCTACAGTTGTCCCCAAAGCTTTTTTTGTTTGGACTGAGCAGCCCCAACTGTCTCATTCCATCTTCATAGGAGATGTGCTCCAGGCCTGTGTTCAATTTAATGCTCTATATCAGGACCTGTTACCGCAGGTCCATATTCTTCTTTTGTTGGGGCCCCAGACTTAAATGCAGTGCTCAGAGGGGTGCAGAATAGAAGGGGACAGTCACCTCCTGTGACCTGCTGCTAGCTTTTGATGCTGCCTAGGCTGCATGGGCTTTCTAAGCTGCAACTGCAGTTTTATTGGGGATGTGTTTTTCTTCTCATCAACCAATGCCCCAAATCTTCTCCTCTCAATACATTCTCTACTCATGCCTGTAACCTACGCTCACGTTTGACCACCCCAGGTGCAGAACGAACCTTGCATTTGGCCTTATTGAAGAGCATGAGGTTTTCACAGGCTCACCTCTTTAAGCCTGACTGCTAAAGAGCTTAATTAATGAGTTGAATAGATATGGTAGACGTTTTATATTGGTTTGTGATATGTGAAGAGATTTTACTATTGACAAGGTTACAGTTTCTTTTCATATACTTTGAGTTTACCAAATAACATACTGTGCGGTTACTGAAGATTTTTGGTGATGGGGTGGGTACTTAAAAAGCTAATACATAAGTTCATTGTGAAAGAGCATTTTTGCACTAAAAATGGTGCATTAGGAAGGGGTTAATCTAGCACAGTGACAAAGCAGAAAGTATTTATGACTTAGACAATGTGTTTTGGAACACAGCTGTTTTTTAGGCATTTCAGTCAAGCACAGATCATTCAAGACAAATAATTTTGTGTGACAATTAATGATTTATACTCTTTTACATCAGATTACTCTAGAAATTCCACATTGTTTTGCTGCTTTCCAGTTATTATTATTTGCAGAAGTTATTTATCATCAGTGAATTAACTTTTCATTTCTTGAACATTCTGAATTTATTGGTTTGCTGTAGAAAAGCAAATAAAGCATGTTTGATTTTCTGTTTCAGGGAATCTTGAAGAGTCTTACACATTTGATCTCCAGTCATTAACTGTCCTATGAGGACATTCTGGTGAGGAGGTAAGTTATTCTGTTGCTTTGATCAACTAAAATTGTCATTTCAGATTTAACTGCTATAACAATATCCTTCAGTCTCTGTGTGACAAACTTGTCTTCCAGGCTCTCTAGGCAAATTTCCCAACTGTAAATCTGCAATTGATTTATATTGTAGGAAGTCTGAACTGTAGAGGAGTCAGATTTGTTCTGTATTCATAGATCAACTTTATATCATATAAACAGAGCAGTTGATTCCTACAGGTTCAATGCCGATTTTCCAGATATCCTAGATTCTACACATCTGGAAATTTGGGTGAGTTGTTGTAGTTAGTTTAGTAGAAGTTGAGTCACTCAGAATTGTTAGACCTTTGAGCCTTTTTTTGTCCACTACTTGTCAGACTTTTTCCAGAAATTCTGTCCCATACCAAATGAGTACGACAAAATTCTAAAGGCTTTTCTTTTTCTGATTGCAAAGAGGGCTGATGGATTTAAGAGATCACTGCAACCTGTTCAATATTCCCTGCACAATCAGCTTATTTGAAGTGCTAATAAATTACGTCATAATTAGTGTTGATTCTAGCACTAGGAACTGTTGCATCATATGCTCTAATCAGGAATTTTCCTCTATAGTAGGACTACTTTTAATTTTGTCTTTTAAATGCTGACAGAGACACAGAAATGGTGGTTACATATTTCTAGATGTTGGAAAAGTTATGATCAATGAAGGGCCCAATGATGTGAGTCATGTTTCAGACAATTGTGGCTCATGGCTCTCAGCCTTAATACACCATGTCATTCTTGGGGTTTTTTTTTCCCTTCATTATAATGTCAGAGTTTAATTTGAGCTTGAGTCCTTGAAATAATGCAAATCTTCTTTCAATGAAGCACACATGGATTTTGCTAAGCTAGATACCATTCTGTGGAGTTTTTTTTTCCCAATTTCTAGCCATTTATTAATAAAAGTACAAGAATAGTTTTACAATTTCAATTATATATACTTGTATATGAAAAGTTCATGCTCCCATAACTTAATGACTGCAAGAAAACCTTTCAAACACTAAATTCTAAAGAAGAATAAAAGTTATATTTTTTCTATCATATCTGCGCATATAGAAATGGCATTACATTAGTATGTCAATTGCAGAATTAAGACCGCTGATGTAGCATTCTTAATTTCTCTGCTTACTTGTTGTTGATAAATGGAGAATTATGAAGGAAACAAATTATTTCTGATTTAATATATGAAATTCACCCAGCCCATAGTCTGTTACTTTTAAACCTGGCAGATATTGGTTCTGATCAATCCTCTTGAGTGATTTTTTATATAATTGAAGTACCGTGTCACTTATTACACATTCACCGAAAAGAGAAGTAAATGTCACCCAAGCAGTGTCATTTTGAACACCACCAACAAAAATTATGCTTTTATATAAAGTTTTTTTTATTCTCCTTGCCTTTGAAAATGTGCAACAGATTAAAGGGTGATCTAATTCATGTCATTGGTCATCCTCCTGTCTCTTAGCTAAAATATAAATTACTTCTACTGAAGTATATTATCCCTTCTGTTGATGTTTCCTACTGTAAAAATAAAGTAGTTTATATGAAGTAATGTAATTACCCAAATTAGTAAACCTATTTCTCGGAACAACTCATATTCATAAAGTATAACCTAATAAATGAAATCTAAATTATTTCTGCATCTTGCAGCAGTGTTGCTCTTTTGTTTGTTTGTTTGTTTTTTATTAAATTTAAAACTTTGTATATTCATATTTCCCTGTTAAAAAAATTCTGGCTAGCTGTGGCTAGATTCCCATTCTTCAAGATTAACAAATCTGGAGTAAATACAATTTCCTAAGCAGAAATTCTTCACCTTATCAAATGTAAGAAATTCTTCAAAGGACTTAATAACAATGGAAAAAGAATGGAAAATTTAAAAATGGGAAAAAAAGAAAAGGCAAATTTATAGCAAAGTTTCAGTGGCTTTAATATTTGTGTTAGTTTAAGAATTCTGTATTTGTGGCATATATACATTGATACACAATTTTTAACTTGCTTTCATTTTCATTTCAGATGAAATGGAAAAAAAATTTAAAAAATAAATAACCCGAATTGTATAAATTTATCTCTTACAGAAAGTAATTTAGGAAAACTTCAAAATCATAGAAAAGCCTGCTCAAAATCAAATAGAGGCTGCTTCTTTATGTATTGATTTTTTTTAAAACAGAAATTCAGTGCTTTGTTTTCCTGCTTAGTGAGCACTATTTCAGACCTGAAATGTCAACATAAAATTCTCCCTAAGGGTGAAATTTTGAGTTGCAGAATATGAAGCGTGTCCCTCAGACTTCATTGTCTCAGATTCTATATTTAAACTTGGATGAACAGATATGCCTACGTCATTTTCACGATAATTAAGATATGCTTAAGTGGAAAGAATATGTCTTCTTTATTGAAACTAATTTGTTGTGATTTGATGAAAAAATGTGAAATACGGGCACATAAGATACAATCTATTACTTATTTTGATCATAGAGTTAAAGGAGGCAATTATTTGTTAAACCTTCTAAAATAATAATATTATACAAAATATATGAGTATTTAATTTCTCAACAATGGCTACACAGTTCAATAGCTTGGCAAGCTAGAATAAGGATATGCAAATTCAACCTCTAGGCCATTATTGAAGCCAGTTTAGATTGGTTCAGTTTGAAAACTTTTATTTGACAGATTTTGGCTAGCTGAAATATGATGATGGAATGAATGCAAATGATGAGGATAAAGAAACATACTAAAAAAACCTGCAGGTTATGACAATAGTTCACATCTTGCCATCAAAACAGCAAAGTCAAAGATCAGATGTCTATGAAGAGGCAACACACCTGAAGTCAACAAGCAGTTTTGAGTCTTGTGGCTCGAAACTGCTAAGGAGCCCTGGAAAATAAAAGTGAGCACTCCCATGCCCAGGCTGTCCTATACACGTGGTTAAAAAATTCTGGTTCATTTATCTATTTATCATCAGCACAAATTCACCTAACCACTTAACAAAGTTTAAAATTTATGAATAAAGGGAACTTCCTCTTTTTGATAAAGATCTGTACAGTTCCTAAAAATATTCTTCCTGAAACTGAGAACAACATAAATCAAGCAGTCATTCCAATGAAGGAATTAGTGAATAGGTGATTTAGAAAGCGCCTAATGGAACTGACAAATATCTTAGTACAGTACAGAAACATTACAAAGAAAATATTTTGCCCACAAATTATATGTTCAAGTAATTTAGTTCTTCAGGAGTTCTTTCGTTGTGTGCATAGAAACTTGAATAAACAATTTATTCATAGACTAATCAGGCATCTATTAAAAGTATTGGATTTTTTTCTTCATTGTAATCCATTACAGATGATTTTCAGTAAATGAAAAGAAAAACATTTTTAATGGTGTTTTTCTTTCCAAATAAATTGGTATCATTCCAATACGAACATATAGTAAATAGTAGTGCAAGAAAGTATGCAATACAGGTCAGTATTTCTCAGTAGCGTGTGTGTAGAAGAGTCAGAGAAGGCAATCGATAGAGTTAAAAAGAGTGTTATAATAACATGCTCTGAATAAAAAGAAAAATTGCTTTTTAAAAGCTAAGAAAAAAAAAAAAAAAACAAAACAAAAAAACCCTGATTGCTTCCTTTCAGCTATAATTTAACTTTTCACAACTAGGTAGTTCTGAATACATACAGCACAGAATCTGTGGTCTAATTTTGCATGTTAGTAGTGTTTGCTCTTTTTTCATGACTCGGTTTATTGAGAGACAACTATTTAAAGAATGTTTTCAGTGTGACCTTTTGTTATACACAATATCAATCTTCTCTTATAAATATCATAGGTATGTTGTATAATCATGGTTTCAAAATTGGTGAATATATTCACCGATTTTCCTAAACGATAGAACTATTTAAGAAAAAGCCTTGATTGTTTCACAAAGCCATTATAAGATCCTGGACAGTTTTGAGAACAACCTCTTGGGATCTCCCATTCAGTCAGTTCTCAGTCAACCTCACTGTCATCTCACAGTCCATGCCTATGAAAATGTTGCAGAGATGGTCAAAAGCCTGGCTGAAGTCGAGGTAGACAAATCCACTGCTCTCCCTCACCCAGATTGTTGCCTTCATCATGGAAGGCAATCAGGCTGTTTAGACAAGTCATGTCTTTACTGAATCCATGCTGACTCCTGAACAGCTTCTTGCCTTCCTGTATAAATAGTCTAAATGTGGGTAGACCATGTATATTTTTCATACATAAACTTTATATTTATAGGCAATAGCACATAACCATACAACCCTGAACTAAGATGTTCTCAAATCAGAATATTGGTTATAAGATATGTAAACAATTATGGTGACAGTTCCAAAACTGGAATACAATAGCTCTTTTTTTTAGTCCCACAAGTCAAGATGTGTTTACCTACCTTGTTGCAATGTATTATGCAAATACAATTTATAATTTCAGAAACATTGGGAGAAGGGTTGAATGTAGATTCTGTTTCTAAAAATCTTTGTCATTCATTGTTTATTCTAATTTATTCATATGAACTAGTGGACCATGAAAACTATGTATAAAGTGGCTGATTGGTACTTTAGTTAATGTTTCTGGTAAATCCCATACTATCCAAATGTGCTAACACAGATTTTCCCAATAGTATACAGTGTCTTTTGTCTTAGTAACCAGTTTAAGCTATACATTAGATTACAAAGAGAAGAGTTTCAGTAATTTCTGGGGACGGGGCACAGGTCACACAGACACCAATATGATGAGCATGATCCGTTTATTTCTAATACAAGCTCCTTTTTAACTACTTTCATAAGCCAGCCTCTCTATATGATTAGCAATGCCCTTCTATATGATTAACAATAATTCATTGGTTAATTTAACAGTCTGTCTATTACATTTCAGCATATGATTGGTGTATTTGCAAAAGCGAGTTTTTGTATGCCTTGCAGTTTTTAAATCAATGTTCTCAGCATTTTGCACTTTCTTCAATCGTCTATTGTTCCTCAATTGCTCCTTGTTCTTGCTTCTTACTATGTTTCTTCTTCATGGTCAGCGAGAGGACATGTTAATGCTGTGTCATTTTTCATCCAAACGAGCCTTCAAGTCCTCTGAGGCAGGGCTGCTCTCAATCTGCTCATTCTCCAGCCTGTGTTGGTGCTAGCAGTTGCCCAGAACCCCCATTCAGCACCTTGCAAGAAACATTTCTGAGCTAGTAAGTATCAGCCAAGACTTGCAGAATTTGAGACAACTCTAAAGTATTTTTTTCTGACAATAACATGAAGCTCTGACTAAAGAAAATAATATGAAGCTCTGACTAAAAAAATAACACACATCAATTTTACCCACATCATCTGATATATAGTTTATGTTTTTTTTAACTAAATGACAAATATTTGTTKCAGGCTCTTCCAATATAGAAATATATTTCTAAAGAAACAATGAGTACTAAAACTTTTTCATTGAGACATTCACTGTGTTATTGTAGGTGACTTTGTTTTACTCCCACTCTTTTTTTATTCCTGCTTAAATTTTTATCGAAGGTAATAACAATAATTATAAAATTTAAGTCAGCAGCTGTTAGCACACATATTTTGTTGCTGACAAATTCAATTAAAGACATTGCTAGCTAAACCAATCAAATAGCAGGTATCTGAGAAAAGGTCAACTCCAAATTATTGTTTCCCATAATAATTTCCCAAACCATTAAGTTTGTAAAATTAATTTGAAACTGAAGCTCATAAAAGTAAATTATGGAGAATGCCTTGCTAGTTTGTGGGTATTCTAGAGCATAACATTGTATGTCTCCCATGCATAAAGCTCCTCCTAACATTGTACAGGTTATAGCAGAAATATAGACAGGTTCTAGCAGAATTTGCAGCATAAATGCCTATTTCCAGGTGTGACAACTCTAGTCAGAAAGCTTTCTTTCTCTCCTCCATAATTATAACCCAAATTTTCTTGTTTTGTTTTGAACCATGTTTTGGGACCTTTAAGAAAGACAAGAGACAAGGTTTGACACACAGTAACAAGCAAAGTTATTAAAATTACAACAGTTTCTTTAAAACTTTAATAATTCAACAGGGAATTATGCTTCCAAAATTCTTGTGTGAGTTTGAACTTTGCCATGAATTAAAATGCAAATTATAATAAAAAAACCGAACTCCAAAAGAACTTAAGACTAAGATAGGATGAATCAGTTATTTATACAGTTACATTAAGCTTTTAATTACTGTACAATCAAGGCCCACTAAAAATAATATTTAGCAATAATTCTACAAAACTGAGGTTCTCATGGTCACTGATTTGTTTCTTCTAACAATTGCAACAGCTTGAGGAAGTTAAAAAGAGCCTGAGAAGCTACAGAAGTAGGGAATTAAGTAGGTTTTAAACAGTTTTTTACCAGTGAATGCTAGCTAAAGATAGAATAAGGCTTTTCATGAAAACAACTAAGAAAACAATAAAAGTGTGTAAAAAATAATAAAACTGGGATAAAGCCAATATCCATATAGGGTTTATAAAGGAAATGACTACAAAGCATCAGAGGTTAGACTGGCAGGCATGATGATGGTTTCACTGATTACTCATCTGGAATTAAAATTTCTCTTTTTCTCAGATGGTTTCCGTACAAGCTGATAGGAAACCTTTTGGTTTCAGTGGGAAGGGATGGTGACACCTGCCAAGAAAGTTTTAAGAAGTTATTTTCTCCAATTCTCTATGTAAAAAAATATTCGACTCTATGGCTTACTACAAGAAGGAGTATAAGAAATAATACTCATTTTATGGCTTTTCTCACTCTAAGAAGCTTAAAAACATAATTTGCAAAGGAAATTAACCAAAGTTTTATATCATGCATTATTCATGTATATATAATGTATTATTCTCTTATGTGGTGGTGTTCATCAGTTTTAAATAAAAGCATAAATAATTCTAAAGCAAGAAAACAAATGCCTACTTACTAAGCTTTTTACTTCACATCTTTATACTGGCCAATGTAATAGACTGTAATTCCATTTACTTTAGGTTTACAGCTATAGGTAACAGAGAAAATTAGAGTGATAGTGATTACAGCTATTGCTCTGCTGGGCTTCTTGGAAAAAAAGATTTTCTAGTGTGGGATTTGAGCATTTGGCCAATTTGTATGTGTGTCCCAACGTCCATAAGTAGACCAGAAGCCTAGCCAGATCCATAGTTATTAGTTCCAGCTAACCTGCATATATTGGGAAATAGTGAATAAAGACCAGCTATATATTTGAGGCACAGTCATCAGCTTCAAAGGAAATGCAGCTAGCTGGGAATGGAAAAGGAGATCAAAATGGTGTGTTCAGTTGTTTGAAATAGCTTAGTATAACTGTTGCATGTGATAAATTCAAGCAGATGTTTTACTTGATAAAAGATACGATGGTTTAAAAATTCTAAAATAACCTAGAGACATTATTGACAAGTCCCAAATATTCCTTACAGAAAGGATTACTATTGAAGTCTTTTCTACTACAAACCACAAACTTGTGAAGGAATATAAAGAAAAGAGAAATATTTCTTAGGATAGCTTTTAGATCTTTTTTGCTAATGATCATGTCCATGAAGAGAAGTATCATTTATATGCTTTGGAAACTCAAAAAATCTCAAAAGAATTGTGATGTCTTAGATATGATGTCATGAAGAAGAAGGTAAAAGGTACAGAGGAAATGGAAGACAGTAATAGTGTTGTAACTTTAGCTAAAATAAAGTGGAATTATATTTGTTTAGTTTTCCATACATGTAAAGAACCAACCACCTACCTAGTATCCCTTTACTTTTGCTAATTATTGGGAGAAACAAAACAAAGTATAATATAGTCTTATAACTGAATATAAATAACTAAATGAGAAATGTCATATTTACAGAACACTTCTACGAATACTGAGATGCATAAATTAGATAGGTAAAAGAGTCACAGACAATAAAATCCTAAACTGTATTGTAAGATCAGAATCACATGAAAATTATCTAGAAGCTCCTGTTTTCACTCCAGTTAACAGTTTCTGCTTCAGGGTGAGAAGCTCTTGGCCCTTAAATTGATTGCAATAGTTCATAGAATCACAGAATGGGTTGGAAAGGATGTTAAAAGTCATCCAGTTCCAACATCCCCCTTGCCCTAGACATGGATGCCAGCCTCCAGATTAGATTGCCCAAGGTCCCATCGACCCCAGCTGAACACTTCAGGGATGGTTTGGGTAATCCCGACTTTAGTAAAGATGGGGACTATTGATTATCTAGGCTTGATTGTGACATTTTCTCACCGATTTGACAGCTGTCACAAAGTTATACTTGGCTAAACTCCCAGACATCAAAATACGGGGAGGACCAAAGAGATTGAAATCCCTCCATATGTCAGCATGACTTTTATCACTTTTAACATAGCACATTTCAGATCTGTGCTGCATAATAGAAAGTAACTAATTTCACTGAAATCTACCCAGTTAAGCTTTATCCTAGTATTAGTGAGGTCTAGTATTGACAACTTTTGGGCTGTGTGGAATATTTTGTTCTAAGAAACTCAGTTTCATGGGCTCTGCTTTTCTCTCACAGTTTCTCATTGACAATTATGTCTCTGGAGTTTTCTGAGAACTTATCATAAATGTGTCCTGAAAAGAACAGAGACTGGTTATTTTAGGGATCCTTCTGTTTAGAGCTACAGTTGTATTTTGCAACGGTTCCTAAAGATAAACAGAGTCTTCTGAGACATTGCATCCCCTAAACTTTTCTTTAAACAAACAAATATCTCAATCAATGTGCAAACTAGAATATTGGTTTTGATACAAATTAACACATAACAATATAAAAAGATATTTGAAGTAATGTTACATACCCTTCATTCTTTTAGTGACAGTATTACCCCTATTTTGAGATACCAAGTAAGCTGAAGATTGTAAAGAGTATATGCTGGGAGAGCCTTAACTTGTACCTTGAGACTAGCTCTTCATCCTATTTGGACTATTTACCAAGGGTATCCTTCACTTACACTGCCTAAGAGCTTTGTCCCTGTTTTGACTTGAACAGTATCTGAAACAAGCACACCATATATTCAAAGTTATACACTGTTGCTCATGTGTGAGTTCCGTGTAGGAGCCTTTTTCATCTCTCACAGGTACTTACAAGGATATGTAAAATATATGTATTATAACAGAATGACCAGTGCAATACAACTGTTTATAAATTATTTGCTTCCATAACTTCTCTCAGATTTCATCTTTTCACTTGATGGAATCAGGTTCAGACTGGTAAAATGACCAACTGTAAAACTTACCTGATCATTTTATGTCTTTTAAAATGTCTCTACCCTTTTCTATTTCTCTCAAAAGTTATATTTCCCACTATGGTAGACTTGGTTTTGATTGCTCATCTTTATGGGAATATCCATTCAATTAAAATCCATTGATATGAACAAATTTACGATGATATAAAACTGAAAAATTAAGATGAAGAATAAGGTTCTAATCACCACAAAAAAAACAACCAACCAAACAAACAAACAAAAAAAACCAAAAAAACAAACACAAAAAAAAAAAACAAAAAACAAAACCACTAACAAAGGAAAGATTTCCTTGTTTGTTTTCCTATTAAACAGATATAGTTACTATAATCTATAAACATCATTAAGAAAAAGTAGCATACTTTTCACTAGCAGGCTAGTTGCTCTTTGTGGACTTTACCTGGTGTATAAAATGAATTTAACCATATATTTTTTTTTAACTCATAGTTGCCATAAGAATGTCATATGATTTTGTTACATAAAGACATAAAAGTATCTGACCCTGATTAGCTTTATATGTATATATCACACACAAATATATATTATATATATATAAATACACACACACATACACAATATACATACACGCACACACGCAGCACGCTCACACACACAACACATACATATATACATATTCTCCTGCAGGGTAGACATGCAAGTAAAATCTGTTACCCTGGGAAAAAAAGTACAGGTAGACACATATTTTTATTTCACATAAAGGTAGCTATATTTTATAGCTATATTTTAACTAAGAGATCAATCATTTTATTAGACACTCCAATTCAAGTTGCCATTTTGCTCAATTGGTTTAATCGTTTCAGTTTTAAGGCATTATATGAGAAAACGCATACTACCGTCCTGAATGACCCTCATAATTCACAGAGTGCGAATTGCCTCTGGAAGTAAGGTATGCTAGAGACAATAAATGCAACAGCAGGAGAATAGCTGGTGTCAGTAAGTCGACTATGCCAAGTCAGTTTTCCTCAGTGTACTATGAAATTATCCAGTTCCTTTGAATTACACACTGATGCAGTGTCTTTGACTATCAGAAATGAGCAGAAGGAATTTATTAAATTTCTGTCAGCTAATCTACATTTTAAAAAATGGATTATACTGCTACTATATGTGTAAATACCATCCTACTTCTTTACTGTATCTTCTTTTTGCACATCTCTCCAACATTTTCTATAAATTCTGCATTTATGCAGAAAAGCAGGAAAGCTTTTAATAATACATTTCCTTTTGCATGTGAGAAGAAGAGGGTGTGGGATGGAAAGCAGAATTAATAATGTAGGGATGGTAGGAAGTGGTGATCTGCAGTCCTATCAATCCACCAGTTTTTACCTCGAGATATGTAGTATAGCTGTAGTATAGTTAGTATAGCTGAGTACAGAGACACACGTTGCTCCTATTAATGTTTACAGCTTTTGATTAGCTAAATTAATTGAAGTAATGACATTTTTGGTTCTCCAGTGAAATACCAGCAGACTGTTTGAGCCTGTAAGAGAAATAGAAGACCATACTTAACTCCTGTAAATCCCTGGATCTTGATGCTGTACACCAGATAAATCTCTTAAGATCTTGTGGCAAAACCTTCCGGAGAATTTATTTTATTTATGTATACAAGCAATTGGTTTAGATAAACTTTGATAAAAATGCTTCTCATTTTTCTTGGCTGAAATTCCAAAGCACTAGGGTTTTCACAGTCCTCCCCTCCCATGTAACATAGATTCGAGTCTGGTGTTCCTAATAATAATGCAGTTATTAATATCAGTACATTTTCTTTCTGATCTAATGTGATAGAGCAGCAGCAACAATCCCTAACTGATTATTTTGTGGGCTTTTTTCCTGATTGCTCAGCAGTTAGGTCAAGAGCTAGGCATATTCTATGTAAGTAAAAGACCAGTGACCTATGTGACCATTCTAACAGTTGGGGCAAGTTGTTGTTCTTTTAAAGGATGATAGTTCCCTGAGACTGGGATTTTTATTTGTGTATGTGTGTAATAATTATATCTCTATATATTTATTTCTACCCTGTGCACGAACAAAATATCTCTTTTTTTTTTTTTTCCTGTATTTTAATACTCAAAAAGGCAAAACCAATTTAATTTTACTTCAGGAAATGCAATGTCTGTTCCTAGTGGCGTTAAAAGGTGCTCTCATACGTATGTAGAGCATCAGTCATTAAGAATAAGTAGTATAAACCAGTTTCTATCCTAGACAATGCAACAGTCAATGGTACAATGAAACATTTTACCTTTAATTGACAATTTTGACAACACAGCTCTTTAGAATATTGATATAAATCCCATTATGTCAGATACTTTAATTCTGCATAACATTCACTACCAATGACAAAGTCTAATGTTGAGGGACTAAACTAGGTTTGAAGGACCATGATGTTAAATAATCAGAAAACAGAGGAGAGAATATTTCAGTGTCCATTTACAGTACTAAACTAGTGTACAGTAAGGTTCCATGTGCTTACAATGCAGTGCACAGCACGGATTCTTGGTCAGGTTCAGAGCTAGATCTATGTCTTTCCTTATCTCAATAGAAATTATCAGTTTGGGTGCCCAGATATACAGACATTTAGAAAATAGTGCATGTCGTTAATTCAGTGATCTCCACACTGTCTTGCAAAGCAGCTTCAAAAGTAAAATGCATGCTGTCGGTGCAAGCAAGTAGCCAAATTAAAATACTCAAAATAAAATAAACAATCACAAAAAGGAACCAGTTGAAAAGAAACAACCCAAAATACTTTATTCGTAGCATTTAATTATTTTGTTTTAGTTTCCTGCAGAAACTATCAACAAGATAGTTGAACCTGAATAGAATGAGGTTCTTATTTTATTAAGATTACTACCATGCCAGATTTTCAAAACAATATATCCTTGTGGACCATGTAGAACCATTATGTAATTTAACAAAACATGTAATCGATGTTGTGTTCAACAATAAAACTATGTTCTTTAGTCCATATATTATCATGCATTAAAAAAAAATTAATTTTTTTACAAAGTATAAATCAGTATACCGTTTCCTTTTTTACACATGTAACTATAATAACAATAATAATGAAAAATTTGCAAAGTTTCAGTAGTCTTTGAAAAATATTGTTTCAAAAAATAAGATCTTCCAGATCTAATGAATCTGTGATTGGTGAATTTTATATGAATTCTACCATCACAAGTCAAATATATTTGCGATTATCCTATTTTCTGTAACCATTAATGATGGCCTAAATCCC
>CM019236.1:27420767-27457069 GCA_009741485.1 Malurus cyaneus samueli
TTTTTTCTTGACCTTTCTGTAAGGATCTTGACTGCAGCCCCCTTGGTAAAAGTTCACTGGGCTGAGTTAGAGTGTTTAGGGGAATGAGTTAAGGTGTTAAGAAGAATGAATGAAGATATTTGGTCAAAGCTTGACTCCATCACTGCTGAGAAGCCAGAGGTTTGGGGAGCCCTCCTTCTTTGGGGAACTCTTCCAGTAGTCTGTTTGTGCTGCCCTGGCCTGAGCCATGTAGCAGGTGAATAGTTGTGCCTGTGCCAAGGGCCATATTGCCTCACTCATAACCCAGCATGGATCCTTGGACACAGCTTTCAAGCCTGGTCTCAGCCCCCTGGTCTTTACTCCAGTAAACTATTTCTGTGTCTGATCCTGACCCTGACTTGCTGCATCTGGAGTCTAGATCCACAGCATGGGATGGTATTCATTACCCTACAGCCTTGAATTCACCCTTTATTCCTGGATTCCTCTCCATGGGGAGCAGCCAGAACTCCTCCTTCATGTTGTTTTTTAAAGTCTAGGTTAAACATTCATCTAAACTATTTTTATTCCAAAAAACACAATTAATTTGCTTTCATATCAAGAATTTAATAGTTCTGTTAGGAGGGTGGTGCAATTGCAATTTCTTTGAACTCACAAGAACCACTTCATTGATTTCTTCAAGCGGGTGAAAACATGAATAATTTTCAATCCTTCTTGGACTAATTTCCATAGACAACAGTAGCTTTTAATATCAAATAACTGAAGTTCAGTAGCTCTTTTGTTAGAAATAGTGGGGAAAACAGCAACCAACATGTTTTGTCTGTTCACTGACAGCATTATGTCCCAAAGATATGACTAATTATCTTCAATTTTTTCATTCTGTTGTTGAATTACTTCTTAAATATGAAGAATTACTACTATACACTACTGTTGCTGTGTATTTTGCTACATTTTACTATATTTTTTTGAAAATGCTTGTTACTACCTAATGTTCTACAATTAGGTTCTGGTTTGTTTTGAATATTTTATCCCACTTCAATTTTTTTATTTATTTTTTTTAGAAGGGGGCATCAATCTAGAGGCTTTTGTACTTTTTAGAGATTTGTTTTTGTGAGAATTGTAGATTCCAGTCCCAAAGACACCTCAAGAAAGAATCACTCGTTAAATGGAACTTGATAATATCAACCAAAAATAATGAATTGCATTGTAAAATATCCTTTCTCTCATCCTTTTTAGGTGTAGATAACTGGAAGGAAATAGGTATAGGGATGTGACTGAGACAGGGTTATATTGGAACTGCACGTAATGTGAGACTGAAAAGAAGTAAATCAGCTGTAAATGAGCACCCTTTTAGTAAACCTGATCAAACAACTAAGATAAATTTAGAACATGAGAGACACCTAAAGTAGTTTCTGGTATGCCTCTGAGCGCTTTGTAGCAATACTATCTCACAGACAAGACTGCACTCTGCTTACACCAACCAGTTACTTTTGCACACTTGATCAGTAACACCGTTTTCTGACAATGGTCACTTGGGCATGAGACACTTTTTAAGGCAAATTAAAACAAGTGCAAGCTTGGGTGGGTACCTCAAAGTCCTGAGACTCTGCACTTCAAGGGTGGTAGAGAGCCTGTGGCTTTTTGCCAAACCTGTTACAAATCATGTATACTGAACTGCAGTTTCATCTTGAACTAGGTGTCATTATGAAATCTCAAAGGAAAAAGAAATTATTGCACATATACGGGATTCTTAAAAATTTGTATTTGAAATAATAGTAAGTAATAATAATAATAAAAGCACAATCATAAGTATAAAGGAATTGATTATGATCTTTCACTCTTTTCCTGTTGACAGTGAAAGGACTCTTGACATGATTTCCTGTAATGACCTGCTGATAATATGCAGACAATTCTTGCTTTAATGGAGCAAATAAAATACCAACTTGAAAGAATTTTTTTTTTTTTTAATATGCATTATTGTGTCAGTAGACACGAAATGCAAAAGTAAAGCCGTTGTTAGGTTGACAGATAATAAAACCAGTAAGAAGCGCTAAAAGAAATAAAGAAATGTATCTAGATAGCTCATGCACTGAGGTGAATGATCCTGGAGTAACAGATATGAGTGCAGAAGAACCTTTTCATTGAAAAATGGTAATTTTGGTTCGGCTTGTCTTGGTCTGATTTGCTTTAGTTTTATTCCCTCCTTCTCCTCCCTCTGTCTTAGATTAACCATTTTGGATGCCAGAATTCTGAAAAATGTAAGGGAGTTTCAGAAACGTAACTAATATGAATAGTTTTAAAAAGTTCTGGCTGATTCTGCTTTCGTTTCAATGACACAACTAAGTATGCAGGCATATTGTAGGGATCTGACAACAGTTTTATAAGAGTGAAAAAAAGGAAATTGCGCGGGAATCTGATTTATGGTGAAAATTTGAGCAAATCTTATATTTGTCCAGTATAAAGTGCTTTGAGACAAAGACCCTAAGGAATATTTATTTTTTACTTTTATGTAGTGAAGCAGATTTGAGTTGTACTTAACAAGCAGAATTGCATTTGAATTGCTTTAGGAAAAAATCAGATTTGATCTCTTTATTACTTGTAATTTAATGTGTTCAAAAGTGAAACAGCTCAAGAAGATAACGTTCAACACAGAAGGCTGACTTTTGCATAGTATAAGACATAGAATTTATAGATTGTGGAAAAGCTTTGGGCAAGTGTTTCTTTAAGTTCTGATACGATACTGCATAGTCCCAGCTTCTTTGTTGAATATCTGAATTTAGTCATAACACTGCGTTTACACTTTGGTTTTTGATTGTGTAAGCAGAAAGAATCTGCAATATGTGAGCATGACCTTCAAGTATATTAAAAATTAATACCAGGATTTACAACAATCTCCTATACTAAGTTAAATGATTTAATTATCTGCTACCTGGATTACTAAGAATATATTATGATAGGTGAGAAATGACTGAATTCATTGAACCAACACTCAGCTTTTTAAAATTAATTAAAGTACTACTGTCAAAATAAGTGAGGAGAAATATTGCACCTCTTTAAACAGTTTCATTTGTGGTTTCTCCATTTAGGAGAGATATTTGACCACTCACATTATTTTTTCTGTAAGTTCAAAAGCAAGTATTGGTAATAGCATAGCCATGATAACAGTGATAATTAAATTATGCATTAAAAAAGTACTAAAGAATTACATTAGATACCAAACTAGATTTAGGGCAGAATCTTAACAGCTGAGTGCCTGCAAGCCTATAAAACTTAATACTGTATGATCTGTTGACTAAATTTTATTGTGACTGACAACAGGTTTAATTTCTTTATTTGTTCCCTCATCTGTTATTTAAAAAAAAATCATTTTGTTTTTGTAGATAATTTCTTGGTTTAGTAAATCTTTATTAAGGATGTCAGTCTCACACAGCAAACCAGATTATCTGGACTCCATATCTTGCAATAACCTACCATCTTCTAAATCTAGTCAATAAAATTTTATCTCAGGACTTTTTTCTGTATCTTCCTAAACAAGGACCAGTAGTATCTGGGGTTTGTGGCTATTCACCTAGTCTATGACTATTTAATCTGCATCACAGCAGGTTCTTCCCTTGTTATATAAATGGCTTCAATTTTTCCCCCACAACTCCAAAGGGAAAAAGCTTTTTCTTATGTTCAGAAAGACCCTTCTATGTTTCAGTTTCTGCTCACTTGCTCTGATCTTCTTGATAGACAGCTCTGATCCCATCATCTTTGCAGTCTTCCTTCAGATTTGTATATACTTTGATTGGACCTGCATTGAGCATTCTCTCTTCTAGGTTAAACAACTCTATCATCCGGATAATTAATAAAGGTGTTAAATCAGTTAAATGTGATCTGTCCTGTGTTCCTATGACCTAACTTTCCATGATATATTTCAAGGTGTTATGTGGGATAGGGGGTATCTGATCCAGAAGTGGTGGGTGATGTGTAGGTAGCAGTTCTGTGGGGATAAGGGCAAGCTGCCATATCAGGCTGCATGTGGCTGTTAGGATTGGGTCTGAGGCATGTATCCAGGGTCCAACACAGACCCATGATGATGGGATGGTTGAAAACACTTCATCAATATTTTATCATAGACAAGGAAGTCTCACTAAAGTAAATCTTCTCTTCCTGTAGTGTTGAGAGAGAACTTTTTTAGGTGAGGAGAAAATTATCTTTTCTAATCTTTTCCAGAACAACTTTTATATTCAAGGTAAATTATAACTGCATGCAAAGCAAGTCTGCCATTTCTCTGATGATGGAATACGTAAAATGTATATGAACAGGTGTTACTCCAGATTATGGCTTTGATGTAGCTTCTGCGTGGGTAACACATACACCATTCCCTAGTTCTTGGAAGCAGACGGCAGCTATTCTGAGTCCTGGTATAAACTAGGGTAGCTTTTGACAGTCTTTGTATGTGTTGCCAATAGCCAGTTTGGATTCCCAGATTCATTCACAAAAGCAGAGAAAGTGAGACATCAAATACCAAAGAGGGCTAGAAATAAGCTATAAACCTTTATGCCTAATGTTATTGAATAGAGCCTTTCAAATTATAACTTTCGTTAAAATAAGTTTGTTTCAGAAGGAAGATGGTCAGGTTCAGGAAGGTTCAGGAGGATGGTTTTAAATTTATAAATTTATTTGGATTTCTGTATTTTTCTGGAGCTGTGACAAAAAATAATCAGTGATGTGTGAAGCTTAAAAATGAGATCATCTATGCAATTTTTGAGAATGGATTTATGCCACTCTTATATTGTTTTAATAGCACAACCATTCCTTATCTGGGGTCTACAGCTGCACAATGAAGGATATCTTGAATCAAATCAGAACGTATCAGAAATCACATCCTTTCTTGATAATGTCTTTCTTTTCTACTGAACAGGCCTTTCACAATGTTTAGCAAGCAAAAAGGATATTAGAGAAATCTGATAGATTTGGCCAGATTTCACTAGTACATTTCAGACACACACTTTATAAACTAAAGACAATGGTAAGCAGATTGTATTGAATTGGTTTGGATGAATAATGGGTGGATGATGAACAAGATATTCAGGAGAACAGAAAAGTTCTCAATGATTTTATTCTTGCACAATGAACTTGGGCCCTTTACCTGTCATTCACTAAGGTTACCTGTTAGTATTATCTTGGCCTATATTTTCAGAGGCCCAGGAGTTGAATTTTACATGAAACTTAAAGCATGATCCACAGGAAATCCCAGAAAATCCAAACACATTATTTGTTTGATGCCAAATAAACCAAATGAATAAATTAAGAGTTTAGAACTTCTGAAGCCCAAAATTGTTTTTCTTCAAATCCCAAAGCCTATTAAGTATTATTTTTGCCTGTGTTGATTGATAGAAAGTTTTAGAACAGTCTAACAGAGCAGAGATTTAGGGTCTGACTGGCTTTGCCTTGACCTGGGCTGATTTTATCTTGCTTTAACAAATGTCTACAGGCCAAGAGATGATTGTCAAATATTTTGGAGCTGCTGCTCTGTGAGTTTCATCAGGTCATGGTCTGATGCTTTATATCATTCATCATCATTTGAATTTCTGATAATTTGCCAATTTGATGAGCTATATCTTCATTTAGATCATAAAATATCCAAAAATTTGGCTACCTGAAGCATCTATCGTAAACTTATGCAACCAAATGTGAGATAACATCATCTCTTAGGACATTTGGAAACCTGCATTAGCTGACTGCTTTTTAGGACTAAACAGAATAATTTTTAAGTAAAAAAGATGTCACAATATCTCTGTCACATCAGAGATATTTACTGAGATGAACTTTTTAATCATCTTACTTGGTTACAATTACTGTATTCTTCTCTTTCAATGTCTGACAGTCTTCTTAAAAAAGCTTTAACAGCATTTCCATAGTAATACATAACATTTTATATATACACATGTATATGTTATTATTCCTTACTTTAGGTTCCCTCCTGCTTGAATTTTACATATGCCTCAAAAGAATTACATATTCAAATACCACATATCACATATATCCTTTGCTTGTCACTCATGACGACATAGAAGAAAGAGTATGCACTGTATTTGGCAGCAGAGAATAATAGAAAACATGATTCTCCATAATGAAGAAGGAAAGCCAGATACCTTTTATGATGAAAAATCACCAACCCCCACCGGGGTAAGTAGTAATAAACCCAATAAAAATTCCCTTATTTATGTAGTTATTCCCAAGTCAACAATTCCATAAATTAAACCCTCAGTCTTTAATAATAACCTAGAATATAAGTACTAAAATCGCATTCCCAATCGAAATTTACTACAAAGTGAGTAAAAATATTACGATAGCTCCAATGACCTTCGTCAAACTGCAGCCCCCTTGGTAAAAGTTCACTGGGCTGAGTTAGAGTGTTTAGGGGAATGAAGTTAAGGTGTTAGAGAAGAATGAATGAAGATATTTGGTCAAAGCTTTGACTCAGTCATCTGGCTGAGAAGCAGAGGTTTGGGGAGCCGCTCTTCTGTTGGGGAACTTTCCAGTAGTCTGGTTTGTGCTGCCGCTGGCCTAGCCATGTTAGCAGCGGTGGGGAGGATGAGTTTGTGCCTTTGTCCCAAGGCTATTGCTCACGTCATAACGCTCAGCATGGATCTTGGACACAGCTTTCAAGCCTGGTCTCAGCCCCCTGGTCTTTACTCCAGTAAACTATTTCTGTGTCTGATCCATGAACCCTGACTTGCTGCATCTGGAGTCTAGATCCACAGCATGGGATGGTATATCATTACCTACAGCCTTGAATTCACCTTTATTCCTGGATCCTCTCCATGGGGAGCAGCAGAATCCTCTTCATGTTGTAAAAGTCTAGGTTAACATTCATCCAAACTATTTTATTCAAAAACACAATTAATTGCTTTCAATCAAGAATTAATAGTTCTGAGAGGTGGTGCAATTGCAATTTTTGAACCAAAGAAACTATTGATCTTCAGCGGTTGAAAACATGAAATATTTCAATCTCTTGGAATTCATAGCACAGTAGTTTAGTATCAAATAACTGAAGTTCAGTAGCTCTTTTGTTAGAAATAGTGGGGAAAACAGCAACCAACATGTTTTGTCTGTTCACTGACAGCATTATGTCCAAAGATATGACTATTATCTTCAATTTTTTCAATTCTGTTGTTGAATTACTTCTTAAATATGAAGAATTACTACTATAACTACTGTTGCTGTGTATTTTGCTACATTTTACTATATTTTTTTGAAAATGCTTGTTACTACCTAATGTTTACAATTAGTCTGGTTGTTTGAATATCTGACACTTTTTTTTTATTTTTTTTTAGAAGGGCACATCATAGGCTTGTAAAGAGTTTGTTTTTGTGAGATTAGATTCCGTCCAAAGACACTCAACACGTCGTAATGGAACTTGATAATATCAACCAAAAATAATGAATTGCATGTGTAAAAATATCCTTTCTCTCATCCTTTTTAGGTGTAGATAACTGGAAGGAAATAGGTATAAGGGATGTGACTGAGACAGGGTTATATTGGAACTGCAACGTAATGTGAGACTGAAAAGAAGTAAATCAGCTGTAAATGAGCACCTTTTAGTAAACCTGATCAAACAACTAAGATAAATTTAGAACATGAGAGACACCTAAAGTAGTTTCTGGTATGCCTCTGAGCGCTTTGTAGCAATACTATCTCACAGACAAGACTGCACTCTGCTTACACCAACCAGTTACTTTTGCACACTTGATCAGTAACACCGTTTTCTGACAATGGTCACTTGGGCATGAGACACTTTTTAAGGCAAATTAAAACGAAGTGCAAGCTTGGGTGGTACCTCAAAGTCCTGAGACTCTGCACTTCAGGGTGGTAGAGAGCCTGTGGCTTTTTGCCAAACTGTTACAAATCATGTATACTGAACTGTCAGTTTCATCTTGAACTAGGTGTCATTATGAAATCAATCAGGAAAGAATTGCACATACAGGGAATTCTTAAATTGCTTTTGAATAAAGTAAGATAGTAATAATAATAATAAGCACAATCATAAGCTATAAAGGATATTGATTATGATCTTTCCACTCTTTTCCTGTGACAGAGGGACTTTGCTGATTTCCGTGTAATGACCTGCTGATAATATGCAGACAATTCTTGTTTATGACAATAAATAAACTTGAAAGAATTTTTTTTTGTTCTTTAATGTGCATTATGGGTCAAGACAAATGCAAAAGTAAAGCGTTGTTAGGTGACAGATAATTAAAACCAGTAAGAAGCGCTAAAAGAAATAAAGAAATGTATCTAGATAGCCTCATCACTGAGGTGAATGACTGGAGTAACAGATATGAGTGCAGAAGAACCTTTTCATTGAAAAAGGTAATTTTGGTTCGGCTTGTCTTGGTCTGATTTGCTTTAGTTTTATTCCCTCCTTCTCCTCCTCTGTCTTAGATTAACCATTTTGGATGCCAGAATTCTGAAAAATGTAAGGGATTTCAGAAACGTAACTAATATGAATAGTTTTAAAAAGTTCTGGCTGATTCTGCTTTCGTTTCAATGACACAACTAAGTATGCAGGCATATTGTAGGGATCTGACAACAGTTTTATAAGAGTGAAAAAAAGGAAATTGCGCGGGAATCTGATTTATGGTGAAAATTTGAGCAAATCTTATATTTGTCCAGTATAAAGTGCTTTGAGACAAAGACCCAAGGAATATTTATTTTTTACTTTTATGTAGTGAAGCAGATTTGAGTTGTACTTAACAAGCAGAATTGCATTTGAATTGCTTTAGGAAAAAATCAGATTTGATTCTTTATTACTTGTAATTTATGTGTTCAAAAGTGAAACAGCTCAAGAAGATAACGTTCAACACAGAAGGCTGACTTTTGCATAGTATAAAGACATAGAATTTATAGATTGTGGAAAAGCTTTGGGCAAGTGTTTCTTAAGTTCTGATACGATACTGCATAGTCCCAGCTTCTTTGTTGAATATCTGAAGTGTTAGTCATAAATGCGTTTACACTTTGGTTTTTGATTGTGTAAGCAGAAAGAATCTGCAATATGTGAGCATGACCTTTCAAGTATATTAAAAATTAATACCAGGATTTACAACAATCTCCTATACTAAGTTAAATGATTTAATTATCTGCTACCTGGATTACTAAGAATATATTATGATAGGTGAGAAATGACTGAATTCATTGAACCAACACACTTTTAAATTAATTAATATGCTACTGTCAAAATAAGTGAGGAGAAATATTGCACCTCTTTAAACAGTTTCATTTGTGGTTTCTCCATTTAGGAGAGATATTTGACCACTCACATTATTTTCTGTAAGGTTCAAAAGCAAGTATTGGTAATAGCATAGCCATGATAACAGTGATAATTAAATTATGCATTAAAAAAGTACTAAAGAATTACATTAGATACCAAACTAGATTTAGGGCAGAATCTTAACAGCTGAGTGCCTGCAAGCCTATAAAACTTAATACTGTTATGATCTGTTGACTAAATTTTATTGTGACTGACAACAGGTTTAATTTCTTTATTGTGTTCCTCATCTGTGTATTTAAAAAAAAATCATTTTGTTTTTGTAGATAATTTCTTGGTTTAGTATAATCTTTATTAAGGATGTCAGTCCACACAGCAAACCAGATTATCTGGACTCCATATCTTGCAATAACCTACCATCTTCTAAAATCTAGTCAATAAAATTTTATCTCAGGACTTTTTTCTGTATCTTCCTAAACAAGGACCAGTAGTAAATCTGGGGTTTGTGGCTATTCACCTAGTCTATGACTATTTAATCTGCATCACAGCAGGTTCTTCCCTTGTTATATAAATGGCTTCAATTTTTCCCACAACTCCAAAGGGAAAAAGCTTTTTCTTATGTTCAAAAGACCTTCTATGTTTCAGTTTCTGCTCACTTGCTCTGATCTTCTTGATAGACAGCTCTGATCCCATCATCTTTGCAGTCTTCCTTCAGATTTGTATATACTTTGATTGGACCTGCATTGAGCATCTCTCTTCTAGGTTAAACAACTCTATCATCCGGATAATTAATAAAGGTGTTAAATCAGTTAAATGTGATCTGTCCGTGTTCTATGACCTAACTTTCCATGATATATTTCAAGGTGTTATGTGGGATAGGGGGTATCTTGATGCCAGAAGTGGTGGGGATGTGTAGGGTAGCAGTTCTGTGGGGATAAGGGCAAGCTGCCATATCAGGCTGCATGTGGCTGTTAGGATTGGGTCTGAGGCATGTATCCAGGGTCCAACACAGACCCATGATGATGGATGGTGAAAACATTTCATCATATTTTATCATTAGACAGGAAGTCTCACTAAAGTAAATCTTCTCTCTCGTAGTGTTGAGAGAGAACTTTTAGGTGAGGAAAAATTATCTTTCTAATCTTTTCAAGAACACTTTTATATTAAGGAATATAACTGCATGAAAGCCAAGTCTGCCATTCTCTGATGATGGAATACGTAAATGTATATGAACAGGTGTTACTCCAGATTATGGCTTTGATGTAGCTTCTGCGTGGTAACACTACACCATTCCTAGTTCTTGGAAGCAGACGGCAGCTATTCTGAGTCCTGGTATAAACTAGGGTAGCTTTTGACAGTCTTTGTATGTGTTGCCAATAGCCAGTTTGGATTCCCAGATTCATTCACAAAAGCAGAGAAAGTGAGACATCAAATACCAAAGAGGGCTAGAAATAAGCTATAAACCTTTATGCCTAATGTTATTGAATAGAGCCTTTCAAATTATAACTTTCGTTAAATAAGTTGTTTCAGAAGGAAGATGGTCAGTTCAGGAAGGTTCAGGAGGATGGTTTTAAATTTATAAAATTATATTTGGATTTCTGTATTTTTTGGAGCGTGACAAAAAATAATCAGTGATGTGTGAAGCTTAAAAATGAGATCATCTATGCAATTTTTGAGAATGGATTTATGCCACTCTTATATTGTTTTAATGCACAACCATTCCTTATCTGGGGTCTACAGCTGCACAATGAAGGATATCTTGAATCAAATCAGAACGTATCAGAAATCACATCCTTTCTTGATAATGTCTTTCTTTTCTACTGAACAGGCTTTCACAATGTTTAGCAAGCAAAAAGGATATTAGAGAAATCTGATAGATTTGGCCAGATTTCACTAGTACATTTCAGACACACACTTTATAACTAAAGACAATGGTAAGCAGATTGTATTGAATTGGTTTGGATGAATAATGGGTGGATGATGAACAAGATATCAGGAGAACAGAAAAGTTTCATGATTTTATTCTGCACAATGAACTTGGGCCCTTTACCTGTCATTCACTAAGGTACCTGTGTTAGTATTATCTTGGCCTATATTTTCAGAGGCAGGAGTTGAATTTACATGAAACTTAAAGCATGATCCACAGGAAATCCAGAAAATCCAAACTCATTATTTTTTTGATGCCAATAACCAAATGAATAAATTAAGAGTTTAGAACTCTGAAGCCCAAAATTTGTTTTTCTTCAAATCCAAGCCTATTAAGTATTATTTGCCTGTGTTGATTGATAGAAAGTTTTAGAACAGTCTAACAGAGCAGAGATTTAGGGTCTGACTGGCTTTGCCTTGACCTGGGCTGATTTTATCTTGCTTTAACAAATGTCTAAGGCCAAGAGATGATTGTCAAATATTTTGGAGCTGCTGCTCTGTGAGTTTCATCAGGTCATGGTCTGATGCTTTAATATCATTCATCATCATTTGAATTTCTGATAATTGCCAATTTGATGAGCTATATCTTCATTTAGATCATAAAATATCCAAAAATTTGGCTACCTGAAGCATCTATCGTAAACTTATGCAACCAAATGTGAGATAACATCATCTTTAGGACATTTGGAAACCTGCATTAGCTGACTGCTTTTTAGGACTAAACAGAATAATTTTTAAGTAAAAAAGATGTCACAATATCTCTGTCACATCAGAGATATTTACTGAGATGAACTTTTTATTTTATTATATACCGCCCACGGAATATGAGCTCGAGTCTTACTTTGGTTTCACCCAAATTACTGTCAGAGATTACTTATACTCCCAGGGTTAACCCAATAATTTAGACTCCCTTCAGATAACCACACTTGCAGCACTCACAATAATTCTTGTATCACCTGTAATACATCCTCATCTTAATCAAAAGCTTAATTCTTTTATTGTCTTTATTTTTAAAGTTTTTTCTCTATTATGTTATCAATCGACATGGAACATCTAATATTTTATAATAGGGCTATAGGCACTTTTTTTTGGGTTTAATCACAGTTACTATGCCCACAAAGATTCTATGGGAAATGCATGTTTTATATTTTCTGCAACACATGCCTACCATTAAAAGAAACCTTAACTCGGAGCGCTATTAGCAGTGCATGCACCCAGGGCTTTGTTATCGGCTAGCATAAGAGCATGTAAGCACGCAGTTCTCTTTTACACCCTTGACGCTTGACCGAATTTTTAACATATGCCCGACAACGATCGCAATGGGTTTAAACAATACTTGCCTGATTTAGAATATACTTCTATACAGCTCTAAAACGTATCTGTCTGGGAACATACAAAGGTTAGCGTTGGCAAAAGCCTGGCAAACATTTATAGAGCAAGCCGGGAGGTAACAGCACTGTTTAGACCACTATAAAAATGCAGTGAATCTTCAACTGCATCCAGATTCTTCCCACACCATACAGGATAACGCTTAAATGAAAACTCAGTTGTAAAACGAGCAGATAGAATAATTACCATATAACGAAACATAAATATTTATGTCCCATAAGCCTGTATCTTGCTAATTTAGTCCAATCGCTTTTGGGTGGCTCCCATATGAAAAAATTAATTAAAACAGAAATATATCTGAACATAGCATTCCTGAACATAGAGTAAAAGCCAAAAAGAGAAAGAAGTAGGAAACTCCGTATTTGCCTGGTTCTGTGGTACCACGTAGAATATAGATATAAGCAACACGATTACTCCGTCAAACTTGTCAAGACTAGGATACAAGCCTTGTCTAGATCCAAAAAAAATAGTCGCTGTTAACATACCAGAAAATGGCAAAAGGATGGCCAAAACAGGCCCTGAGAGTGACCTTCCCCTACCGAGAAAATACGAGCCCACTCTAGTATATAAAGGTTCTCATTTAGCATAGAGTAGTAGGTCCCCATGTTGTACTACGACTGGCCCTCAGCAAAGCAGGAGTCTAAACACTCTGGCCAGCCTTATCGACAGAAGTCAGGAACACATATCGTACTGCATAACACTTTATTACTTCTGCGCTATAAATCACAGCGAACAAAGAAATGCCCTAGGCCCACATTCTTCAAATGCATTAAATATAAGAGCACGAACCAATCTATCATCGGCACTGGGCCTTTAGTTACGCAGTTAAAGTTCCTCCATGTCTGTCCTCTCTCCCTTTTATTAAGGAAAGTCCGTCAGTCCCACGTGAGCGTCTTACGTCATAGCGGGTAAAGCAGCCGCCTTCCTAGCCAAAGATCTAGGAAACCCACCCAGCAAACGAAGTTTCCTTGAAGATTACCATGATAAACTCCAACTCTATATCCCAGCGTTAGGGAAGAAACCACCAAAAAGAGACTCATACTCCGTGTATGAAAGCCCCCAGGATCCCCCTAGGAGTCTCCCTTGTTTTTTGCTCCCCAATCCCTGACCATCAGTCCAGTCTCAGGTCGCTCCCAGTTTCACGGCACAGCTAAACGAATACTTACAAATGGTAGAGGCGATTCCAAGGCTCATGGAGCGAAATGCTTATGACAGGCACATGCAAAATATGCAACAACATTTAGTGAGGCTACACGATCCCCATAAATACAATATTCTCATTCTCTCCCCTCATCTGTCCCTTCTTCCAGATTCATCCTAACAATTTGTACTCCTAAAATCCTTTACAATAGCGGTGAAAAACATATCCCGTATGGTTGGCTCATATTAAACGTTGAAAGATACACACATTATCACAATCCATGTAACAATGTAGGCACATATTCCTGCTTATAACGCCATCTTTTATCTGAAAGTACATATTTCATCACCTTTGTTAGAGAGGTGTCCTTACCAGAATATCAGTGAATTGAACCTGTACGCCCACATTACCCAGTGACTCAGAGAACGCGCTACACTTGTTTCATTACTAACAACACCTAAGTATTCTCCACATTTCAAGTTAATAATTTGTGCTCTTGCTTGATAATAGGTCTGTGTTAATTTCCACTGTCTACTGTTTCCCACTATCATGGTAAGCTCCTTTAAAGCATCACATTATGAAGTGTGCGTCTCAGTGGTTCACTATAGGGTGCATATAATACTTGTTGCTGTTCGTGCCCTAAACTGTTGTCTGTTTTATGACAACTTTGGAAATTAATGTGGCAGATCTTTTCAATATAAATCCACACAACACTCCTGTGAATAAGATGAAAATAATAACAAACGTAGGAATATCAATATTCGTACATTGTAATTGGATTTGGAGTATCGTTTGAAAGATAACTGTTATATATTGTAAGGTTAAACTATTGGATCGGCTGGAAAGAAACATCTGATATAGCAAGTTTTGTTCTATTTTCTTCCCCTTTCCTTCTTAAGCCCACATGGTTAGGTCCTTATCAGTTTGGTTAGTTGATGATTACATTATGACTTTTCTTTCTGCCTGTTTCAGCTACATCTTCTTATTTATTGTAATTATAATCTTACAACTGAAACTGGTGTAGAAGAGCTAATCACTCTTCATGTCTTAAATACTCCTGAATTATGGCTCTATAGAACGAGGTATAGACGGCATTTACAAAGGCAGATCGCGCATAGACAATTTCTCGGGAATGCATTTTCCGTTTTCCATGGGTCTTATTTGAGTCTGATACCTATCCATCTGAGAAAAAAGTATGGAGCTACTGCAACTCAAAGAGACCACATCAAACATTACACATGCACATGACACCACAGAGGGATTAAGTACAATGAGCTATATTTTATTTTACTACTAGCCAGTTTCTAGTTTTTCCGTAATTTCCCTGTTGATATTCATAGAACACATTCTACGTGACTCCATATTAAAAAAATAGGCATTATTTAAGAAATAAAACCACAACTCAGACATAGCATAAATGTTACTCACTACACCAAGACAGCACAAACATAAAGAGAAGTTTTCTAAGGATAGATCTGTTTCCAGGGATGGAAGATAGGCTTCACTGAAAATAGCTAATCAAGAGCTACCCTTAAATTCAGATACCTCTCGAGGGATTCAACCGTATGCTAAGCAGATAGGTTCAGGTAATCAGTAAGAGTCCATGATTGAGGGAGAATTTACCATGAATTACATGTATTGCACACTACATTTAAGAAGGAGAGGACAGCTGTTAGTGGCTTTGGAAGACAAAATGAATAGGACTTAATCATGATTTGTACCCTACTAATTAATCGGGGCAAGCATTTGAGCCACTTTTAGACATGTATAGTACTAAAATTAGAAAAAATGTTCTAGCTGAAATATTTAATAGATTAATGCAACAACTTTCAATCATTTGATACACAACTATTTCAAAGGTATACTTCATCCAGAGAATTTATAACTCTGTGTACGTTTTATTGAACATAGACTTCTTTGGTTATTTGACTGTGATAAATTCAAATATCTGATTTCCATTTTATTCCTTTCCTCCTCCTCCTCTCCTTCACATCATCATCATCATCATACTTTTAAGATACTGGGGAAAACCCAATTTAATGCATTGACATTTTAATGTTCTTTGTACTTGCCTATACATTAAAGCAGTAACAAAATCAAATTTCATGCTTCAAAGATTAGCCAGTCATCAGCAAAGTGAAGGAGTACATTGTCTTGATGAGTAATTGCTTAGATATATTTTTCAGTTCTTCCTCTGCAGAATCAGAGGCTAGAGCTGCAAGTGTAAACTGGAAAAAAAGATAGATACAAAGACACGAAATATATCTATCTGCTGACATAATCAAGGTCGTGCTGATCACCAGATTTTTATTCAAGTAGAAAATTTTCCCTGCTCAATCTGATGGCTTTTGGAAGATTTTTGCCAGCTTGTTAATTTTCTTTACAGCAAAATGAGTAGATGGAGGTCTTGAAGTGTCATAATATGAAAATTATTTTTCAGCTTCTAAATTTTATACTCGGGATAAATCACTTCATGACAAGAAGTGGCAAAACTTAACTCAGTTGTGTTTGAATTATCTGGTATAGTTCAGATAATAAAATCTTTTCAATATTTAAACTGTAGGAGAAGAACACATACAACTTTCCTTAATGTTGTGTATTACTCAGGGAGAAATGCATGCAATCATTACCCTTCTGTCTCTAAGAAAGAGAAGTTATCAATTCTTGAAGCACTCAGATCGAAAGTTTGGCAGTTGGTATGGCTGACCTTGGGTTGCTTCATATCCCCACCCAGCCTCTCACTCACTTCCGCTACGTATCAGAACAGGAAGGGAAAATAAGATGGAAAATTCTGTCATCTGTTAATGTCTCTACACTCTTTATGGGGACAGAACTATACCACACTAGAAAACCACCTGGTTAAAATTAGGTCAATAAAAACCAGCAAGTCTAGTTTAAAGATTATGCATTTAAAATAAAAATAAACAATGTGGAAAATCTGTATCTTTTAAGCAAATACTGTAACTGTGAAGTTGAATAAAGTAATTACTTTATATTGTAGTTAAATAAGACATGATGAACAACGAGGAAATCTAAAAGTTTACTTGCCTAACATCTCCATTTATACTTTCTTCAGGAACAAGTAATTGTCTATTTTCTTTTCCCAAAAATGAGGTTTTCTCTAGTGAATTAGCCTTGACTGCTTTCCAGATTTCCACCATTCTATTACTCCGCCTCCTCAATAGAACAGGAGAAAAGGGGAAAAAATAAGATACAAAACCTCATGGGAGATAAATAAAAAGAGATTACTCACCAGTTATCATCCATAGACAAAACAGACTTGGAAAACATCATTTTAATTTATTAACAAATGAAAATAGACTGGGATAATGTGAAAGCAAGACAAAACTGAAAACACTTTCCAAATTCCCCCACATTCTTCCTAGGCTCAACTTCACTCCTGGTTCTTCTACTTTTCCCTCAAAGTGATGCAAGTCAATGAGAAATGGAGATAGATAGTAGATAATAGATAGATAGATTAGATAGATAGATAGATAGATAGATAGATGATGATAGATAGATAGATAGATAGATAGATAGAATAGATAGATAGATAGATGATAGATAGACAGATGAAAGATTGATAGATAGATAGATAGATAGATAGATAGATAGATAGATAGATAGATAGATAGATAGATAGATAAAAAAGATAGATACATGGTTATGGTTATTTCATAATTTTTAATTCTCTACCTTTTTTTCTTCATGTTCTTTGCCCCTGCTCCAACACATGGCCCTTCCCATGGTATACAATCCCTCATTAACTGCTAATATAGACCATTTTCATGGGGTACAGTCCTTAAGGAGCAGACTGCTTCAGCAGGAGTACCCAGTGGGCTGTAGGCTAGTGAGAATATCTTTCCAAGAGGTAGTGCATCATTCCATTTCAAATCAAACATATAACTTTATCTTTAACAGGAAAAAAAATCAGCTTTCAAATTTAATAGCAATTGAGGTTGTTAATATGTCTGTCTTCCTTATAAAGCTTGGGTTACAGGGTAGCAGCTTCTAGCAAGATCTAGGAAACCCTATTAAATATACAACTTTTCTGGTTAGCAGACTCTATGAACTGGATTCCCTGGAGTTCCTTGTTTTTATTGCCTCCATCCAAAACTTGACAACATTCAGTCCAGTCTCAGTTGTCGCTGCTTTAACTGGAGATCTGGACTAGATAAATCACTCCCATGTTCCCTTCCTGCCTAAATTACTGTGATAGAAAAACATTTACAGTAACTAAGTTTTATCTGAGAATTCATCACCAGCTGTCCTTACCAAATATCGTGATACCACATTCCAGTACATCAGAAGAACGTTTGTTCTACTAGTTCTCTTAATGTGCTCTTTATACCTTCTTTCCACTTATGGAATTAATTTACATGGTGTGGTTGCTTTTGTTGTTGTGTAATTTGTTAGTTTTTAAATTTAATTATTGGATCTAAAAATCACTAGAAAATAAATATACTTACAATCTAGTATGGATTGGAGTATGTTGAAAATGTATATAAGTTATATTTCTCTTTTTTTTTTTTTTTTTCCTTTCCTACCTCCTTTCATTTGGAATATTTATGACTCTGCAGCTCTCTTATTTATTGTAATTTATCTTTTCACAGACTTCATTGCTTTAAACTCTGAATCTGGCTCTAGGGTTACAATTTAAGTTCGTAGAGAAATTTCTCTGCTTGTTCTTTCTTATCCTGAGAAGTAATTATAAGCAGTTTTGTCACCATTATGACTGTAATAACAAGGGGGTTTAGTACAAAATGAAGTAAAATTGTATTTTATTTTACTAGCTAGCAGTTTCTAGTCTTTTCCGTAATTTTCCTGTTGTATTCATTAACTTCTACGTGACTCCATTTTAAAAAAATAGGACAATTTATTTAAGAAATACCCAACTGCAGCATACATGAATGATACTCACTCAGCCATGAGTTTTAAGGATAGATCTGTTTTCCAGGATGGAAGATAGAGCTTTCATTCTGAAAATAGAATCAAGAGACCCTTAAAATTCACGACCTCTGAGGATTAAGTTGTCTAGCTTAATCAGAGAGATGATTGGGATGAATTTACATGAATACATGTATTGCACACTACTTTAATAGAAAGGAGAGGACAGCTGTTTAGCTTTGAAGACAAAGTGATGACATAAAACCAGTTATTGAGACCCAACTTTTAGACATGTATAGTACTAAAATTAGAAATAAATGTTCTAGCTGAAATATTTATATAGATTAATGCAACAAACTTTCAATCATTTGATTACACAACTATTTCAAGGTATACTTCACTCCAGAGAATTTTATAAGCTCTGTGTACGTTTTATGAACATAGACTTCTTTGTTTTTGACTGTGATAAATTCAAATATCTTGATTCCATTTTATTCCTCCTCCTCCTCCTCCTCCTCCTCATCATCATCATCATCATTATCTTTTAAGATACTGGGGAAAACCCAATTTAATGCATTGACATTTTAATGTTCTTTGTACTTGCATCTATACATTAAAGCAGTAACAAAATCAAATTTCATGCTTCAAAGATTTAGCCAGTCATCAGCAAAGTGAAGGAGTACATTGTCTTGATGAGTAATTGCTTAGATATATTTTTTCAGTTCTTCCTCTGCAGAATCAGAGGCTAGAGCTGCAAGTGTAAACTGGAAAAAAAGATAGATACAAAGACACGAAATATATCTATCTGCTGACATAATCAAGGTCGTGCTGATCACCAGATTTTTATTCAAGTAGAAAATTTTCCCTGCTCAATCTGATGGCTTTTGGAAGATTTTTGCCAGCTTGTTATTTTTCTTACAGCAAAATGAGTAGATGGAGGTCTTGAAGTGTCATATAATGAAATTATTTTTCAGCTTCTAAATTTTATACTCGGGATAAATCACTTCATGACAAGAAGTGGCAAAACTTAACTCAGTTGTGTTTGAATTATCTGGTATAGTTCAGATAATAAAATCTTTTCAATATTTAAACTTGTAGGAGAAGAACACATACAACTTTCCTTAATGTGTGTATACTCAGGAGAAATGCATGCAATCTTACCCTTCTGTCTCTAAGAAAGAGAAGTTATCAATTCTTGAAGCACTCAGATCGAAAGTTTGGCAGTTGTATGGCTGACCTTGGGTTGCTTCATATCCCCACCCAGCCTCTCACTCACTTCCGCTACGTATCAGAACAGGAAGGGAAAATAAGATGGAAAATTCTGTCATCTGTTAATGTCTCTACACTCTTTATGGGGACAGAACTATACCACACTAGAAACCACCTGGTTAATTAGGTCAATAAAATACCAGCAAAGTCTAGTTTAAAGTATTTATTTAAAATAAAAATAAACAATGTGGAAAATCTGTATCTTTTAAGCAAATACTGTAACTGTGAAGTTGAATAAGTAATTACTTTATAGTTGTAGTTAAATAAGAACATGATGAACAACGAGGGAAATCTAAATAGTTTACTTTGCCTAACATCCTCCATTTATAATCTTTTCTTCAGGAACAAAGTAATTGTCATATTTTTTTTTTCCCAAAAATGAGTGTTTTCTCGAGTGAATTAGCCTTGGATGCTTTCCAGATTTCACACTTTATTAATCGCCTCCCTCATAGAGAACAGGAGAGGGGTAGAGGGGAGAGAATAAATGATATAGCAAAACCATGGATGAGGAGATAGACTAACAAGAGGATTCAACCATTCACCAGAGATTTCTGGTGCATAGTGAAGTTACATAGTGCATGATTTTCGTGGAGTAGACGATCATCTCTGGAGCTTGGTGGAATTAACAAAATGTAATTATAGGATTGTCGTGCCTCGAAATGTGCAATAATGCTTCAATGCGATGACCAAGAAGACTGTAGAACACTAGAAAGTGATCCGAATCTTACCCTCGCATCTTCTGTGCTAGGGTGCACTATACAACTCCTTTGTTCTACTGTTCGCCTTCGAGGTGTTGTAAGGATGCAAATGAAATAATGGATAGGCTGGGCATTATGGACTCACATAGTAGACTGATGTGTATAGGATAGATCGGTAGTTGAATTAGGTGACTAGATAGGAGATTGGTCGATGTAGCAAGAGTGATGAGGAAGATGGATAGAGACTCAGATAGAGATAGATAGATAGGCCAGATAGATAGTGATAGTCTTGATAGATGTTTCTTAGATACCGATGAGATTTAGTGTAGATAATAGAAGATTTGTGGAGTGTATATGATACGAACCCGTGGCAAACTTGATTAGAGTGATAAGATATTATGGCTATTTCGAGGACTAGGTCTTATTGCGTTATTTCTCATCATGATTTATTAATCTCTAGCCTTTTTGTTTCTGGTCATAGATGTTATTACTCTCTTGCCCCATGCAGCTACTCTATGCCACATAGGTGCTACTTGCTGCGCATAGAGTATCTCTAAGTGCCTTGTGAGTCATAGTAGGATAACAGTTACGTTATCCTCTTTCATGGTGCTGTACGCGTGCCAAATTCATGTAGGTGAGTACAGTACTTTGTCTCTCAGCAGGAGTACCCAGTGGGCTGTAGGTCTTGTTGGAATGATATGTGCTATTCCTCTTATGTTATGTCCGCATCTCACTTGTTGCCTGATGTCTGGGTTTTCACATCTACAGCTTCCTTTGGGGTAGTGTATCTTTTCTGTGTGGTAGGGGTGCAGAGTTGGGCATCGGGGCCTGTAAGATGGGATTCAAGTATTGCTGCTATCGACAAATATGGTTTCCATGGCTGCAGGAGAGGGCAGTTCTGCCATTCTGTGTCCTTATGTACTTGTCCCATTTATTGATTGGCTGTCATGATAGTAATACTTTGTCTTTCTCCCAGATTTCCTTGTGCGCTATCTTTCTACTTTCTTCCCTCCTCCTTCTTGTGTGTGACTGCCTTAGTGGCCCTATCTTTTTCTCTCCAAATTTTTTTCGGCATATTTTTTTGTGCTGCTCCTAGCTTGGCTCCGTTGTGATATATTTTGCTTTTGTTAGCATTAGTTTTCAGCCTGTGTTCGTTGGACGTCTTGGGGCACAGTACTTCGTTGGCTCTGCGTCTTGTTGTGTCTGCGATGGAAGCCATATTTTTGTGGTATTGGGTTTTGCTTCCTTTGCTCTCAGTGGGGGAGGTGGAAATGTCGTGGCGTGTCGGGTGCTGTTTTTGGGCGTTTCCGACGTCTCAACACGGACAGTACTGCTGTTTTCTATCTCAACCCTGTCTGGGTGGTGATTTACTAAAGTCATTGAGAAAGAGTAGGAAGAGGGAATGAGGCGACGGAAGGCTACGTTTCTTGAAGAGGAGAATAAAAGCAGTTTTGAAACTCTTTTGGTTATTGAACATCTGTAAATTTTCTGCGAAATGTGATTATCAACTGAGAGGGTGCAGGTCTGGAAAATTGGGTCGGTGCGTTCCTGGGGTTGATTGGCGTAGATCCTGTATGAGCCAGTTCGATAAAGATTTAATTTTATAACCTTAACGGTATGGATTTTAATTTATTTTGGAAAAGAGGTGGGCTTAGTTTCCATGGACTAAACAAAAGTGACTGAACAAGTAGTGCAAATTATTATGAAGGTTTTTGGTTTAGTTGGGATGTCGGTGGAGTTCCAGTTCTGTTTCTTATTTTCAGTTACTTAGCTATGACTGCTTTTTGTTTTTTGATAAATATAATGGGAATTATACTTAGTTTATATAAAAGATTACATTTGAATGAGGTTGGGAGTTTTGTTGGAGGAGAGAGAGACCAGACGCACACATATTTACATTTTTTTTTTGTATTTTTATTATTTTTGCTGGTGAGGTAAGCTAGTGCGAGTGTAGGTGTGACTGGGGAATGCAATATTAACCGCAAAACAAATCATCTTCAATGGATATCTGGATTGTTTTCAATGCAGTCATATCATATATTTCTTGGGTGAGTGCAGATTTTAATGACCGGTAGAGTTCATCTAGTGAGATAAAACATTTTGTGACCTTAAAATGTATTTCATTTATTCTTCACCGTTTAATTTGCTTGTCGACCCTAATTTATATCGCTATTTTAGTTGGTGTAATAGTGTTATGTTATTGATATTATATCGGTTTTCTCAATAAGGATAGCGATCATCCATACACTTTGTCTGGTTCTGCTTCTTATTTACTGTTGTTGTGGGTGAATTATGTTATTTGTTTGTGGAAGCAAATTTATTTTGATTCCGCTTTTTTCAGGCATGTTTCCATTGCTTAGTCTCTGGGGTTAGTTCTGTTTGGAACATCTTATATTTTTAGTTATAATCTTTTTTTAACAAAAATGTTGCAGTTGCAAATTTTCTTTCGAGCGTGAGAGATAGGCAACGTACTTAGCAAATAGAAAATATATGACGAGTGACGGGGTATCAATATAGGTTCATTGAATAAACATGTCAAAGCATTAGATCAAAGTCTTGTTCTTATTATTCATCTTTGATGTTTCCATTGTTGTTCCTGTGTTGCTGCAGTATTTTTATTCCTAATTTGTGTTTCTTGCGTAGCCTTTTAGGCTCAATTTGCGTCTTCACTCATCTATTCCGTTCGTTGGGGGAGTTTTTGCTTGAACAAGGGGGGACAAGAAATTTAGTCTCTAGGTGTGCGTTATACAGTATTCTCAAGCCCTAATGCATTATATTATAGCAGGTGCTGGATTTATTCTGGAAGAAGTGCTTAATTTGCTTCCATTTTTGCTTTCTGATTTGTCGTAGTTTTTTGGCTTCCTTTTTTCCTAACATTGCACCATAAGATAAGATAAACAAGCTTTAAACTCTCTGCAGATATTTGAAGGAAGGCTCTGTTGTACTTTGAGGTCGGATGCAGTTGTGAGCGGATCTTTCATACTGTATTAAGCTAGTCACCACTTACCATTCTTCTGTTTAATGTGACTTAGGAGATTTCAGATGCAATCTTGGGCATTGGAGTCGCACAAGTGTTTAAGGCTAGGTGTTGCATTGCAGATGAAGTAAGTTCGTTCCAGGAAAACATAACTTTTGGAAAAGAGCACACAGTGTCTTTGCCTCTCACCTCCAGCTGTGTTAGAGGCTGAATTACACTGGACGCGGGAGTTTATTAGTTTATTTTTCAGGATTCTTGCACATATTCGAAGCTCTATGCTGGCTGTTTTATAAGTTATCTGTCATGCTTCAAAACTGTCATATCTACAGTTCTCTGAATTAAATTGGTATTTTAGTATCTTTTTTTTTTCTGTTCAATATTTATCCCTGAAAATTACCATCTAGTAGAATATGTGCATTTCATATCACACCCGCAACCCTTCTTTCGCCCCATTTCTTTTGAACTTCCATATGGATTATGTCCTCAAATCAATAGCCTTTATTGCCAAATCTATTATATTACTATTTATTTTTGTTAAGACTGCAGAAGTTATTTTGGTTATCACAACACAGGTGTGTTTACTTCTGCGAATTTAACAACAGAGTTTCACAAATACAACTTTTGGACTGGTACAGAGCCATTAAGAGTCACTGAGAGAGCATAGAGGCTTTTCTGAAGGGCTTGAGGTATGTTTATGATTCTCCTCATTTTTTTCGCACATTACACAGTGCACAGCTCTTGTATTACACATCTTTAGCAAAGGAAATGCTCCTTGTGCATGATTATGTTTCTCGTTGAGAGGACACAGTACAGCGTGAGCTTTGTATCGATGTTCCATACTCTGAAATTGGGTCATCGGTCACTTTAAATAGCCATTTCTAGATCTTTTTTGTCCCACATTTGCTTTAATGCTATTATGTTTCATTTCCTGTATTACCAGAATCATAAAAGTTCTCACCATTGTTTATCATATATTCCCTTTTGCAACATGTTTTCACTAAGTATTTCTCCCTCCTATGCAGACCCAGTTTTTTTTTTTTTTTAACCCTTCATTCTGACCTTTCCAAAATTTTGTCCTTAACTTTTGTTATTGTTTAATTTCTTTTACATGATCTTCTAATTTTTGCTGTTTTTTTTCTGTTGGAGTCCTTTCACCCTTCTGTGAAATTAAAGGCTGTGAGTATCCAAGTTAATGACTAAAATCCTTTTTATAATTGTACGTTATGTAATCTGGTAGGCACTTCTTAAAACAATAACTGTGTTCCTGGTTACTGTATTATTTATTTTTTTTTACAAGAACTATTATTTGATCTGTTCTGATAGCTAAGTCTTCATATCTTTTGTCGGTGTTGCGTTACTTATTGCAAGCTGCTGAAAGTTATTCTTGATCCTCAATTGTATTGGTGAGGTCCTTTCGATCTATACGTCGTAACCTCACCACAGGCATGTCTGACACCGGTGAAGACAGATAGGCATTCTTCGATTCCAGACAATCTTTGCTCTCGCCTAGTGAAGACTTAGGAAATGTTTCTCCTTTATTCTATCTTGAGACTCTCTTGATTTTTTGTTATGTGAAATGATTCACCACTTGTTTATATAAATACATAAATGTGGATGAGAAGTTGTGCCGCATTTCGTCTATAAACCGCTTGGCAAATGATTACTAAATGAACATATCAAATGTCAGTAAATTTGTAGGATGAGTGACAAATGAGATTTTGATCTCTACAGACTGCTTATAGTCATTGTTTCCTAAGAATTACTCCATGAACAGTGCAGTAAATGTTATATGAAGATTTCAGGTGGTTCTTTATCCCTTGTGTTGTATGCCTCACTTTTTGTTATTATTTGGTGTAATCCATTGAGGCTCGACTTTTGCTTTTAATTTCTACTATACTCTACGTAGAAGAAAGAGTGTGTGTTTTTGGGCATGTAAAATCTTTAGTGCTATAGTCCGAAACTTTATTGGTTTCTATGTTTATAAGCTCATTTTATTCATCTGATGAATCAATTATCTTCTTATATGTATCATCTTTTGCATGTTGTATAGTATTATGTGAGTTATATATCTGTGTCTAGCATTTCTGCTCTCATTTTTTTGTTGATGATTCTCTTCCTCATGTTGTAGTTGTGAAGCAAGTGCAGGTCATCTTGTGTATGTGAGATTGATGAGTCTTATTGTGAAACTCCTTTAAATGATTATTATCATGGTAACTTTCTCTAACCACATAAGCAATAAGAGCAGCGTGAATGCTTTAAATATAAATATATCATGGTTTTGTATTCTCTCAGCGATGATCGTTTCACTTTAAACATGATACTATGGGATTTTTTTTTTTCTCGCATCTAGAGACAATAAAGTTGTTTTATAGGAATTTCTTTTGCAGTATAACAATTTGACATTTTTCTAACTTGTTCTATGACAGGTTATATATGAACAATTAAAGATTGTCAAACCCTGGAACAGCTACAATCTACCTGAGAAAATGAGTAACTGAGTAGGATGTATGATGATAATTAATTCTTATTTTTAAGTCTTGACTCGCTCGTGGTTTGGAGAATTTGTTATGTGAGCTTTTGCGAGGCACAGATAAAGGTAGATAGTATGACTTAATGCTGTTATTGTCTAACTCAAGCTCTTGGTGGTTTGAGGGCAGAGACTTAAAACTAAATGTTCTCTAAGATACATTTACGAGTGTGGGTATTCATCTTTATGATTCTTTCCAGAGTGTTTTCTCAAATCGAGTGGGTAATATTCGCAATGATAATAATGAAATGTTTGCTGTAATAATATATTTTGTAGTACGTTTTTATAACTCAGTACAGCTAAACAGCTTGTGTTTGACAATTTCTAATGAAGAGCAGTTATCTATAGAGAAATGCATCTATTAGGAATTTATTTCTAGTGTTACTTTGATTAATTGTAAGTTTAGATCATAGAGATCTTGTGTGTCTCATACATTGATTTATAGATTCTAGATTGTATTCAATGCTTGAATTACTGTTGAGGAATCAGATTAATGGAGTTGTGATAGTTTTGTGTTGCGATTTGTGTGTGCTTATTTGTGGTCTCTCTTTTTTTGTGTGGCTTCGGTGTTAGTCAGCTTATTATAGACGGTTTATGGTAATATTGCCAGTGTCTCTCATTCTTGCAGAAATACAAGAGATGACCATTGTGTCAGAATTTGCTCATATAGAAGTGCAGTGAACTGAGCTAGGTAATGTCCACTGACTCTGGTCAATCTGTGGTGAATATTGGATTCACTCGTGATAGGGTATTTTCATGCAGATCTGATTCCAAATAAGTAACGTTTCAATGTGGTCTAATGAGATAAGCGTGCGCTCGTATTATGGGCATATTCAAGAGGCTTTTGTTTTGGCCATATTTAATCTGCTTTACCTTTTCAGTCAATCCACTTGTTTTTCATTTCACATCTGTATCATGTCTTCTATGATGCAATAGTATAGCGTATGACGTCATAGACTAACTTAGATTAATATCATATCTTACATAAAACACTTAGTGTGTCTTACTATTTGAAATATCTCTTTATTAGAATCGCATTGTCTTATAGGTTTGTTTTGTTATTTAGATAGACTTTGTTGGCTGCATGTGATCTCTAAGTGGTGTATTTATGTGCGCAATGGAAATGACTGTTGTGATTTTGACTCTGTTCTACAATGAGAGTGACATGTGAGCTTCAAATGTTCCTAAAGACTATCTAGTCCTGGGAAGGAGATGCATGAGACTCAGTATATTTCTTCAAAAGCAGTATTATGGTGGGGGGGGTCTGGTCGCAAGATTATCAGAGGTATCATCGATACAACAATCAACTCATGATTCATAATCATTTGCTTGTGATTCATTAATGTATTGTGTCTATATAGTGTACTGTGAGTTTTGTATATACAGAGCAATAACTTTTGCTATCCAATGTTAATTTATTTTGCTAATATAGAAAATGACTAATAGAATATATCGACTGATTCATGTAGACACCAACTCATGTTTGCATAAGTCTCGATGTAGAGTGTGAATGATGTTGGTATAAATGAAATTCAGATGTTAAGGGACTGCTTTTCAGTGATAAATACGTGGAGTGCTTAATGGACAGGATCTTTAGCTGGAGGGTGATAGTTCTGGATGTGGAACTTAAGTGAAATACGTGTGTTGATTAAAGGATTATTATATTCTCTTTTATAGGAAGTTATTTATACTCTCATTGTGTAGGCTCATACGTATTTTGTCTCCTAGATAATGAGGGCAGATAGAATTATTTGCTTTATCTTGATTATCTTGTTGCTCTATCGATATGTGTAAAAAGTATTGTGCCATTTTTGTGAAGTGCATGTACTTTGTATGCAATAACCTAATACGCATCCTCATAAGTGCTGAATGTTGCATAGTACTGTTTTCGCTCGTATTTTTGCGAGGTGATACTTTGAGTAAGCTATACAGGAGAAATGATTAGATATATATTCACTGGTGTGTTTATCTGGTGTGTTTGTAAGGCATGATATTCGGTGATGTATTTGGCTTTTGATACTATATGAAGAACAGAAATCTCTTTTAGAAACAATGAGTACTTTGCATACTCTCTATTTCCAGAATAATTAGCTTGGGCACTTAAGTCAGATAACGCGCTTACAGACTGTGCTACCTATTTACATATTCTGTATATACAAAAACTTGTGTCAGGAATAATTCTGTTTCACTGTCGCTCTTATTAATTTCGTTTATTTTTTTTTTTTTTTTTGTCTTTACTATGAATTCTTACGTTGTTAGTCTATCCTATCTTATTATTTAAGTAGAGTATTACATTGTCACTACGATAACGTGTGTGCCTCTTAGTCTGTGTTCTGCTTCTGTTCGTGCTTTGTTCTTACTGGCAGATCGTAGTAGCAGATGTCTTGAATCCTTCGATAATATATAGAATTTATGTTGTATATGCTTATTAGCGATGATAATGTAGAGGTCATGTGTAAGCATTAAACCTCTCTCTTGTCAATATTTGTCTACCTATATTAGCATACTAGAGCTCTCAGTCAATAATATTACATGAAAAAATATGAATAGATACTTATGAGCCATGCTAGTGGAATTGTCGAGAGTGTAGCACATGGAAGAGAGCGACATATATGCCTCATGCACTCTTGTTTAGTTGATACTCTATACGGTGCTGCGTGTACATGGCCATATGCTTGCTTTATCTGTTGCTGTTGACTTCAGAGCCAAACTGATGTTTCGCCTCAGGTTCCATATGTATACAGTAGTTGGTCCATATATACTTATCGCACAATAGTTAATTCTTTGGTGGGGTCGCTGAGATATTTTGGTTGGAAATTTTTGAAAGTACTTAGGGACCATTTTCTTATATCTAAGCCATAGTAGAGAGGGTCAGTCATCTCAATGAACTCAATCTTAAAGGTCTCAACATTGGCCACTAATTTGGGCTATTTACATTTGAGATTGGAAATACTACATAAGTCAAAAATTACTTAAATTGCTATCTTATGGCGTCTGCTTGCATGCAATCAACGGCCAAGGATTTCTAGAAAAGACAGTTATCTAGAGGGACGATTAATTATTTGAGTGTGCGCACATATTTCCTGTTTTATATTGTCTAGTCTACTCTTTTATCTATCTGTTTCACCTTCTTTTTAAAAGTTGTCCATTTTAACTAGTTCGATTAAGACTCACATCGCACAACAAGATACCTCTGCTCATTTATATAAAATATTACTATATATTCGAGGATGAAAAAAATTTGTAAGAAGTGTTACTGCGTGAAGTAACTCCAGGAAGCATACATGCATCAAAACAAATGGAATCCAATTTGAAAAATCGAGTTGGCACACACAGATAAAGATAAAACTTCAAGGAACTCAAACCAGACCACAAACTCAAACGCAAGCCACAAAAAACAACCTATAGATTTACATGACCAATGAAAGGAAACGAAAATTATTGTTACTGGTTTTGTGTTGAACCTTACATATGCCAAGTATCCAATATGTTAGAGACCATTTGGGCTTTGTATAGAAGAGAATGCACAACATAGGAATGCTTTGGTCTTGTATAAATTATATACATGGTCAATATTTGATACAGATATTTTTTATCTCCCTGATGTATTCGCCTAGTCAACTACAACAATGCATCCTCTAAATGGTTGCTGGAATATTGGTTTTTATAACGTTAGTGAGGAAAAAAGAGGGGCCTAAGAGAGTGTTGTTTGTCATGAGAAACCACAAACTTGACAAGGCCGAAAGAGGAGATCATCAGAATCCTTGACGTGTGCGAAAGATAATTTACATAGTATGTTTACGGAAATCTAAATTTGTTGCATAATGTTTGGTTTAAAATAGAAGCCCAAAAAATTAATTAGTACATTCGAGTCTTTGGATATGTAGCATTATTAATAATTTGCTTTAATCTAAGTGTGTCTGATGAAAAGTAATCTATGACTTATTTATAGAGAGTGGTCCAAGGGAATATAGTATATACTATTGGGCATTGCCTTCTCCCGCTAACCTGGAAATCTTGATGCAATGGACGTAAAATTTAAAAACATTTAAACAATGAACAACGTAAATTGAGTGGTTATTGGTCTCATATTCTTCTAGCGCAGGTGAAATGTGTCGTATGATTTTAAAAGTATTTTTAGCTCTGTGATTACAACTCAGAATCTATGGTCGTATATACATGGTTTCACATACCATCAGATTATTTTGCTCGCGCTCTAGCAAGCAGTTTTTGTATGGAATAGATATAACCTTGGTAATTTTGCAACTCTAGATCATTCGCGTCCTCATATGTCCATGCAATTTATTTCTTAATGGTGTGTCCTTGTCTTTTTTGCGCAAATTATATCTGAATACACATTTTCCAGATGCTTTGTGAAAACGTATGTCATACCTCTACAGTAAACAGAGATATAGTTGAAGTAGTGTCAAACAGAAAAGTTCACCTAGATTATTCTACAACATTCTGTATGTTTTTTTTTTATACCACTTTTCATGATCCTCTTTGCTTGATATGTGTTGTATCTTGTCTTGAAGTGATTATTAGAAACTTTAGTGGTCATATTTTTACTGAAAGTGCTGTTCAATGATCTTCTCGTAGCTCCTCGGGGGGAGATATGACATTGTTGTTGGGAGGAATTCCGACTAGATGATGGTTTGGAATTGTACCATTAGAGATACCTTTCCTATAAGCCGTAATTATTTTTAACTGTGGCTTGCTCAAGATTGTCATTACTCGCTGTGATTCTGTCCTTCAGTGATATCGAATAGTTTCATTACATGAAGAGGGATTTTATCTGTTTGCCAGCCACGTTTTCGCGTGTTGGTATATTGATTATAGTCTGTTAATCCATATCTATCTCAAAATGATTTAATAATTTATTATTGCTCTCTCTATGTGCTAAACTCGCGTTAGCATTGAGGCCATGAGTATTCTGTATTTGTTTGGAGAATGATACATTCTTTGGATGTGAATATTCGATTAGTTCGTTTCTTACAAAGTCTTCAAGAGACTTTGTGTGGAATTTGTCCTTGCTCCGTGTGAATAATATTTTGTTAAGTTCTCTCATATAACTGGTTTAGATATTAGCGTGGAGATGTTATAAGATAAGACAGATTATAAAAGATAACCCCAAAAAACTAAAAAACCAACAAAAAAAAATAAGCCCTAGTTGCGTTCCTTCCAGATATGTTATTTGTGGTCAAAAGTATAACATTTTAAATTAAATTGTCTAATAGAGGATTTATATATGAACAAATTTGCTGAAGCCTGCTTGGAAGAGCAACCACAAAAGGGTTTCTGAGAGAATGAGTTTACCGATTGTGTCAGTCTGCAGCTGCAGGGTGTTTCTGGAATTATGTAGGCTTTGTATTATTTTGGGAAATCTATATATTGAATAATATTAGAATTTATTTCTTATATTAGAATGTTAGAACAGTTAAAAGAAGCTTTCAGCTGTTAAGAAATTGCATCAAATAATTTATGGGATTATTTCAATTTTTTTAATAATGAATTATGTGAATAAATGAGGACAGGAAAAGCATTACTGAAATCTTTCAGGTTTAGAACACGCTATTTTGGGTACTAGATTAATATCAGTAGATACCTGTGTGTCATATTTTGCTTTACTCTATCCTAAGCTCAACAAATGTGCTATCATTTGATGTCCACTCCACTTTGTCCTCTATTGGTTTTCCACAATCTACAGCTTCCTTTAGGGTATGTTTTTCTGTGTGTAGGATCATCCATGGCCTGTAGTGTTGATATCTGTTCCAATATGGTCTTCCATGGGCTGCAGAGGGCAATCTGATTCATCTTAGTCTTCATGGGCTGCAGAGGAATCTCTACTCCAGTTCCTGGAGAACATTTTCTCCTCCTTCTCTACTGACCTTAGTGCCTCTAATCTTTTTCTCTCACATTTTTTCTCATTTCTGTCTCCCACAGCTGCCACATGGTATATTTTGCCCTTTCTGAGGTGTTGTCAGAGAAGCATGATCACCTTTGTTGATGTGCTAAGCCATGTCCTGCAGTGGGTCCATTTTGAAGCTGCCTGAAAGTTTCTGCCTCTTGTTGGCAAAGTCTCTACTCCCACAGAAGCCCCCCCTGCAGCTCTCTTCTCCAGCATCTTGCCACAAAAGACAGGAAATGTTTATAATTAGGACTCTTGCATTATTATGACAAAATGTTTTAAAACATAATGAAAATCTTTCTCTATAAACCCCCTGACTATGATTTCAAATAGTCAGTAAATGAGTGCAAATTTAGAACAGGCAGAAATGTTAGAATCCACACTCAGAAATTAGCTCTTATAGTTCCACATTGTTTTAGAATATGCCTTTGCTTTTATTTTTTTCATAGGAAAGACACTCTTCTTCTGGCATAAATCAGACTGCAGAAATCTTGGTCACTTTAAGTCTTGGAGTCAGGATCAATATATTTATCAACACTTTGCAGTTTGTGAAGATGTGAGAGATTTTCTGTGTCTGCATTTGCCCTGTATTTTTGTGAAATTTCTTATCTCAAGCATGGCATCTCTTGTAGTATAACAGCTAGCAATCTTACCTAAAAGGTACTGGAGTTGATGAAAATCTTTTTTTTAGGTCAAGACAGTTTGGAGAATTTGTTTTGAGAGGCCAGTAAAGTAGGTATTATGATGCAGAACCTACTCCTTTGGGGGCAGCAGAAGACTTATAAACTAATGTTCTCTTGAAGACATGATATGGATTCCTTATGATTCTTTCCACAAGGAAAACAGAGGTATATGGATATATGAATTTTTGCTGATAAATGTAGTTTTTTACAAAGGTACAGTGATTGACAATATAAAGAGGAAATAAAAAAAACCTGTCATGGATTACAGTGTTCTGTAATTTAAGTATCATAAACTGATGCTATGAATAAAATTCTGAAATTCATGTGATATGTAAAGACAATAAGTTCATGTTTTTGTGTTTGGCTTTTTTGGTTTTTTTTTTTGTGCTGGTGTTGTCAGCTAAAAAGGTATATTGTGCACTGAGAAACAGAACCATGGTGCTCAAGTACTGACAAAAAATAGGTGTATTTTAATATTTTTCTAACTTATATAATTTTTTTTCCTGTATCATGTTCTTAGTGTAGTTAGGTTGTAATTAAAACTTATTAACTTAATCTACATAAAACTTGAAGAACTAAACAGGTTTTATTTGAAAATATCTTTTATTTTTGTTCCTTTTTTTGGTTTGTTTTATTTATTTTAAATTGTATGGCCATGTCTGTAGGAAATTATTCAATGGAAAATGTTTTGACATCTTTAGCTAAAGAGAGAAATTAAGCTCTCAAATGCATAAACATTCCATCACTGGGGAAGAGAAGCAAAAATTACTCTTAAAGAGTATCATGTTGGGGGGTGGAAATTTAAGGTATTCGTATAATTATGTATTCATATAATTTGCTTTATTAATTTAATGTCATTTGTTCTATTAATTTACTAGTGAGTTTATAATAAAATATATTTATATTTTTGTATATAAGAAAAGATAATAGAAATATGAACTGTTTCCATGTAACAAACATATCTGCAAATCCCAGATGTAGGCAGAAGATGTGGAATAAATGAAATTTCAGAATTGAAGGGCTTATTTAGTGTAAATGTGGAGTTGCTAAATGGACAGACTATATACTGGAGGGTCATATCCACATGTGTGAATAAAGGAATGTAGAAAAAGGATTTAATTTTCTTAAAGGAAAGTTATCAACATCTCATTTAGCCACATTTTCTGTCCAAAGAAATAAGCAAAGGATTATTGAATTCTGTGCTGTTTATCGAAGGTAAAAAGTATTGTGCCATTTTTATAAATCATTTACTTTTTATGCAACTTACACTACAAGGAAAACTTGCATAGTATTTTTCCTTTTTCAGAAACCATGAGTAACAGATAAATATTGGAAATATTCACTGGTGTTGTTTCTGTGATGTCTGAGGCATGATTTCGTATTATGTCTTGTGATTTAAAAAGAAATTTTCAAACAAGGTACATTGTCAATATCAGAAGTGGCATCTAGCATACTGAAGACTTCTACCCTATAATATTTGAACAAAACTTTTGTGGCCAGAATCCTGTCCTTTTTTTTTTTTTTTTTTTTTTTTATATCAAGTGATCTAATAAAGACATTACTTCTCCTCATAAGCTTTCCTTTATTGTCTAGCTTGTGTCTTTGTGTACAATGCACAGTTTGAATTGAATATATTGGAATTAGTTGTAGCTAGTAGCATATATGTAAATGTCAATGCTGAAGCTTAACCTTTGTCTAATATTGTCAACCATATATTAGCATCTGGCTTTCTCAGTCAATTTTCTGAGAAAATGTGAATGTCTTTGGCCTGCTAGTGGGGAAATTTCAGCATACACAGTGGAAGAGAGGGACAATAATGCTCTGTGCTCTGTTAGTGCCTAACAGAACTAGCGGATAGCCCAAAGCTTCATGCTTATCTGTTACTTTGATTCAAGAGCCAAACTGATGTTTCCATCAGTTCCCAATTGATAACAAGTGCAAAATACAGACAAAAATAACTGTGTGCCAAATACATCCCTATTATAAAAGAGAAAAAACAGCTTCTGGGCTGATTGGAAAAAAAAGATGTTGAAAATGTTCATAGGTTTGCTGAGACTGAAATGTGTAAAGTTGAAACTAAGAGAAGGGGAAACTGAGTCCTGGGAAAGAAAAGGAGAAGAGAAGCCAAGAAAAGACATGGGAAAATATGAAGTACCTTGAAAGAAATAATAAAAATTTAACAAGAAAAAAATATTCTGAGAGAAAGTGGTACTTTCTTCATTGAAATAAAAAATGTGTATGTACCTAGTTTGCCTCCCTACAGCAGTTTGGTATGGGAGAAAAATCTCATGAAACTGTTACTGAAGTTTGTTTTCCAATTACAAGTTAGCAGTAGCAAAACAGAAAAGATTTTTACCACTTAACCTCTGCTGATGATTCAGTGATTGGTTATTTGTCATAGATCTCTCGTGCTCCTCTGCCTTGGAGAATTCCAGACTAGAGATGTTTGGAAATTTACCATTAGAGTAATTTCTATAAAGTAATTATTAACTGGTTGCAAGATGCAACTGGTGATGATATATACAGCAAAGAGGATTTATCATTGCAGCACTTTGGAGAGATTTAATTCTCTCTTTCACATCCACTTATTTATCTTTGCAAGCAATGTAGCAAGAGGACTTGATTATATTTGTGTGTACATTTCTTTGGGAATGATTCTTGGGTTTCTTACAAAATTTCAAACACTTTTGGAATTCCCCTGGGAATAAATATTTTGAAATTCAAAAACATTAGAAGAGTTGGAAAAAAACAAAAAAAAACCAAACAAAAAAAAAAAAGGCCCTAGTTCGTTTCCGTTCCAGATAGTTATTTTGTGGTCAAATATAACATTTTAAATTAAATTTGTCTAAATAGAGGATTTATATATGAACAAATTCTGCTGAAGCCTGCTCTGGAAGAGCAACCACAAAAGGGTTTCTGAGAGAATGAGTTTACCGATTGTGTCAGTCTGCAGCTGCAGGGTGTTTCTGGAATTATGTAGGCTTTGTATTTTTTGGAAATCTATATATTGAATAATATTAAGAATTTATTTCTTTATATTAGAATTAGAACAGGTAAAAGAAGCTTTCAGCTGTTAAGAAATTGCATCAAATAATTTTATGGGATTATTTCAATTTTTTTTAACTAATGAATTATGTGAATAAATAGAGGACAGGAAAAGCATTACTGAAATCTTTCAGTTTAGAACACAGCTATTTTTCTGATTAAACAGAAATGTGCAATTTGCTTCAATAAAATAACATTAATTCATAAAACAACATCAGTATGTGACATAATCCACTTCTCCTAGATGTTTACGCTGTAAATGAAAGTCTGTAAATTTGTCAGATGTGCAGTGTCTCTCCAACCAATATTCATATATAACATTGAATAACTAACTATGTACTATTAATACGTCTTCTTGTAGGGTCTTTTTATAACCAGTCATTTCTTCGTAAGTTGTATATGCTGTACAGCAAGGAATGTTGATGGATAAGGTCTGAAACTTTTATTAGCCATTTGTGATTTTTTGAACATTGCTGTTTTCTTCCACATTGCTAGCATAGCTTGAAAGATCACTATTAAGTTGTTTTAAGGCAGTGAGTTACTAAAAAATTATGCCTGCTGTAGAAATCCATTCATTGTGTTGTCATACACCTGAGAGCTGTAATGTTTGTATGACTAAT
>CM019236.1:27472197-27484046 GCA_009741485.1 Malurus cyaneus samueli
GCTCTCTTAAGAGCCCTTGGATATTGTCAGAACCCATCAATTTGTACGGCAGAAGTTGCTGTGGCATTTACTCAACAATTCCTCTTTCAGTGATTGTAGGTTTATGTTTATTTCAACCTGGGACTTTTGCAGAAGGAGGGTTGAAAACCTGCCTTTTCAGCATTTTTGGTGACTAATTTGCCTCTTCTGTTTGAGAGGAGGCCAATATTTTCCTTCTGTTTCGTCATCATTGAACAGTTTCTTGTAGTTTTTGACATCTGATCAATACTAGTTTGAGCTGAGCTTTTGCTTTTGTAACTGCATATCTGCACAGCCTGGCAATGCTTTTGTTTTTCTCAATGGTCTTCATCTGTTTTTCCATCTTTGTTATGCTTCTGTATGCATCTCTTTTGGTTGTGATGAGAATCAAAAACTTGTAGTTAAGCAAAGGGGATCCCTTGCTTTGCCTACCTCCCTTACCTTTAAAAGGGATTAACTGGTGTTTTGCTTCCAGGAACGCATTCTTGAAAAACTCTCAGCACTCCTTTTTCCTCCGGGGGAGCTTCCACAGACTATCTCCCAGATGCGTTCTGAGCAAGATGAAGTTTGTTCTCAAATTTTGTTCTTAACACCATCAACTTACGTGGTCCACTAGATCCCAAGCTTCACTATATTGAGATCACTGCAGCTAAGGCTATGTCTAACCAAGATAACTGCATAGCAGGTTTCCTTGGTTTGTGAATTACAACTCCAGCAGTGCCTGGCTGACATATTTCACAATTGTTGAAGAAGCAGTCATCTACACATTCAAGAAATTGCTGGATTTCATGTGAGCTGCTGCATTCTTCTTCCCACAAATGCCTGGGTTCTTAAAGCACCCCATAACAATCAGGTTCTGTCTACCTGAGCTAGATAATTTCATCATAACTGTAGAGTCTCCAGTACCAGACAGAACAACTTTTCTTGTAATTTACTATCTTTGCTCTTCTACATTCCATTAGCTATTCCATTTCCAGGGCCTCTGTTTTCATGCCAGCAAATCCTCTTGACCCTTTTGAGCTTCTTCATTACGAAAACCCCACAAATGTTGTGTGAAGACTTTATATTCACATTAAAAATCTATTTAATATTATAAAACCCAAACAAAACAACCCCCTCCCACATACACGTACAAAAAGAGAGAGAAAAAAAAATAAAATAAAAAGAACAAAAAAGAAAAAACAACAAGGCAAGCAAAAAACCAAAAATGAGACAAACACCTCAACAAACCAAAACCTCCAAGTAAAACAAGTTAGAGATAGGCAGGTCAGGAGAAAAGATTTTAGCTAAACAAGTTAAAGCACAACTTCAGGCAGATTGAGGCAGTTTCAGAGAAACTGAGACTGATGGACTTGAAAAGTTTGCAAAATGAGCATAAAGCCTCTGGTCTGCTACTGCAAGTAGTGAAGTTTTTATTTACTATACCACCGTGAGCATTGTTCCATCTGTAAGTACTTGTCCTAGTAATGAAGACTGATATATCATTCTTATGGGAGAGAAATTGTCTTTTCTCTGCTGCTGGTGTTCTCTATCTGATTTGTGGATAAGGTGGAATACAAACTTTCAAAAAAAAAAAAAACCAAAAACAACACCTATATAAAATATCTAGGTATTCATTAAATTAGCATTATCTCTTACATTAGTTGCTTACATGTGAGACTTAAAGATATCAGAACTGATACAAATAGCTGAATTCACTCATTTAAAACATTTTTTGAGGTTTTATTTTATCAAGATACCACATTTACTGTGAAAGGGAGTGACATCTCTTATCTCTGAAAACCTCTGTCTTTAGGTTTTATGTTTTGCATATTCTCTTCTGTAATTTTCTGTAATGGGTTTTATTCAAATTCAGAAGCAAATGTTTCAACATAAAGATTTGCTGATTTCCTCTGAATGTAGGAGCAGTCACAAAAATTGTTATTTTCACCTAAATATGTTGGAATAAAATACGTACCATTTGTACCAAAATCCTTTGGATTTTATGGAATGGAAAATAAAAGGAAACATTTTTCTGTCTATATCTCATCTTCCTACCATTCCTTTTGACTCAAACCCTAAAATAAACAGAAAATGAATCTAAAAGTGGCATTTCTCTTACAATGATTATGTTTATTGTTTCTTTCCTTTCTTGTGTTGATTCTTCTTTTCATATTTTAATAAATATATTATCCAGAGCAGTATACTTGCTGACTGAATTATTTGTGAAGAGAAATTTGGTTCCTTCACTGAGAAATGGTTGCAGTAACTCATAGGAAAGAAATTGTGAATTAATAGTTCACATTTCAAATCAAACATGCAAGCAGATATTTTAGAAAAACAAACCTCCCTACATTTTGTCTGTGGTCAGTCCAAACCTCACGGACCATTGTAGTTTAATGTTGTATGTACTTTTTTTAAAAGTAGTTTAAATCTGACTTCCTGTTCTTTAAAATTATTAACATTCATATAGTGTCACTCACACTGGCAAGCAGCCTATGTGCACACAAACATAACATTACTTACTACAGCAAAAATAATGTTTAAACTTTTACAGCTTCAAAGCATATTAGCAGAAAATATAACACCTGATCCCTCTGTCTCAACACATTTTATGAGATTGTGAAAAGCTCAGCAATGTTCCAAAAGGGCAGCTAATGCATCTGGGTTTTTTCATTTGTCTTTGTAGGTCCCTTCTGAAATGTGTGTGAAACTTGTTCCAGATCTGGTGGGTTTCAGGTTTCCCCAAGAAACTCAGTCTTTTTAGGACACAACACTTCAGTGATGATCTGTTGTATCATCAGTGAAAATCTCATGCAAACTGAACTTTCACTGTGCAGAGGATCACAGTACAGTTCTTTGATATACAGGTATTAAAATTTAAAATGTGGATGCTCACATTCAGCAGAGAAGGCTGAGAAGTGATGATTACATATTAGATTATAGATTATATCTCCATTCATATATTTTGGCTTCATTGTCAACTCTTCAGACTGAAACTTTAATTTTTTCTCTCTTCACTCCAGCTATTCTCTGCTCCTCAGGGCTGGGAAGGACCATGGCCTGGAACCACCATGCATATGAATTCAGCTTAGACTCTATGTGCTTTTACAACCATAAAAAAGTACAGGTAGTGCATGTCTGTCTCCTGTCTGACCAGAAAGGTTTTACTACACTGTAGCTGGTAAGTAGCGCTAGTATTCACACAAAATAATATAAAAAATTAGAGTGGTTTTCTGATCTTATGGTTTGTACTCGATTGTAGTTTCTTTAAGTAGGAAAAAACATGAAAAAAAAAAAGTTTCACTAACATGGCTGAACATAAAAAGAGATGCCGCTCTGCAGATGCACCATAGTGCGGACATGTCTTTCAATTTGTATTTTCTTTTTGAGTGTTTAAGATAGGACCTTGCGAGGAGGCACGGAGATTTAGCGGGGACAGAACACTGGCCTCTTTCCATGCTAATGGACAGCTGGATCATGATGGACAGATTTCCTGCAATAGTATGACATTTCTGGAGGATTTGTCTATGACAGATGGGATACCACCTTCTGACAAATTGAGGGCTTTATTAAACATTATTGAAACTGGAACTCTAACAATGAGTTATAAGTAAGTGTATCACATCTTTTGCCCTTAATATGTCAGGAAATATCAAGATTTAGGAAAAGGTGAAAAAACAGAGGACAACTGACTCGTTTGAAACATATTCCAAAATCTTGAATGTACAAAGCTATTGGGGGTATGTATAAATTATGTTAAACTGAACAAGGATCTTTAAGGAGATGGACCATAGCTGCCACTATATAAATCAATATGGATAGACCTGGCTGAGTTACCTTCATGGAAAAGTAGTTTCCTTGCTGCACTTGCAGTATGTAAGGATATTACTGCCTTTTTCAATTGTCATATGGGAGTATTTATGTACCTTTTAGCTTCAGTTGTCATGTGAATGAATCCAATGAAGATTTACATTAAGCAACAAATTAAATTAATTTTAAACAAACCTTAGCCATTTGATTTCTGAAGGTCTTTAAAGGAATTAAATGCACTTTGAATTTACCATTTTTGTTGAATTTTTAACATTTTTAAGTGTGCGTCTACAGAAAGGTTCCATCAGAATGGTTGTAGAAAGCCAGCACACACATATTTTGATTATGTAAAACATAGTTCTAACTAATACAAATTTCCACCTTTTATGTATGATTAGTTTTGTTGAAATAAAGGTAAAAAACCCAAAACATTATTTTAAATAAGTAAAAAAACTAGGTGAGGAACTAGCAGGAGCAGGTTATCCCCAAAACTGGAGAGAGTAAAAATTTGAGCCCATATAAAAGAAAAACAAACAAACAAACAAACAAACAAACAAACAAAAAAACCCACAAAAAAATTGCAATGTGAAAGTAATGAGGAAGACTGACAAATAACAAGATAGGCCTTTTGTCAAATTAATTTAAAATTTCTGTTTGCTGGAAAATAAATATTTTAAAACAATTCTAAACTCCTAGAACCACATGGCAAACTACTTCTTAATCTTCTTTTCTGTTCAATAGGCAAAATTTGTTCTACTACTGAGTAGTTGTGCCACATTTTGCCCATATTGCTCATACTGAATACTTCCCTCCTGAGAAAAAATTTTTGCTCAAGGAAGTGTGACATGTTGCAGAACAAAGAACTTGTCAATACAGAAAGTATATTCAAATTCTTTAATATTTAGAAGAGTATTATATTCCTTTTAGGCTCCCTTCCCATGAAAGATGATGCAAGTAGCTGACCCATTAAATGATAAAAAGGAGTAAATTTAGTTTTAAGAACTAAGTCCTGCCTGTTGTAGGATTTTAGATCTACAACTGTGATCAGTCTCTTGTTTCATATTACTCAAAGTGATGGTAATGAAAAAACTTCCCTTTTCTTTACCCTTTTTTTTCTGGTAAATTTATACTAAAAATAGAAATCTTGTTTCAGAAGGTGCTGAAATTAATCTCAGTTGTATCACTTCCAGTGCGAGGATCATAAGCACTCTGTTTTCTTTTGTATATTTATTTATTTTTCTGTTGCTCTAAATAATTAAGATGTGTAAAAACAATAGTCACATAAGCAATAGTTCACAAACTGCTGACTAATTCATTGGTTATTGCTGCTTTGAAATATGACTACAATTTCTGCTGACACTTACAAGTAACATGATTTATGGACAACACTTTCCCAATTAACATTATAATGTATATCATTATTTAAAAATCATATGACTATGTAAAACATATTAAATAGGCAATAGAAGTCCTATCGCTAAAACCCAGATATTTATGTTATAGAAATTCACAGTTATTTAAATATTTATAAAATGAGAATTGAGAGAAGCGTTTTGAAAAGCAGTTAATAATGAACAGACATCAAGGGAGCCATCATTATAACAGCAAAATGCTGTGCATTTCCAATAACTTCCCTGGTGCAGAAGCAGGCTATCAAATTTAATTAAAAGCAGCAAAATAAACTTGAAAATGAACTGCAAAGCCTATCCTTTGCCGCAGCTGAGGCAAGAGAAAAGGAGGGAGACCTTAAAAGTAATGGCATGATAAGCTTTCCTGCGAACTTTTATATTTTTCTGTCAGATTTTAGTATCTGTTAAATTAGATTAATAGAACAACTACACTCTATCTTAAATCTCATGTCCAGTCCTTTCTTTATGAATTTTGATGGTAAATTAAAGTCTGAGAGCATCAAAATTTAAATTCATTTCCTTGTTTGCTCATTTCCTTAGAATAATTCTGTCTTGTACATTAGTTGGACACAGGCAAAATCAAAACAATTTAGAGACAGAAATAAACATTTCTACTGAATGGGTTTTCTGGTTCTTCCAGACAGGTTTAATATCTTTTGATCCAACAAAACTAGATGTCACCTGGAAAGTTCATCTGCCGCTAGAGGTTCTTCCATGAAATGAAAGATAAGGAGAATAATTTGAAAAGTAATAAGGCTAGTAAATGTATTGCAGCTTTGTATGCTCAGATTAATGTGGATATATGCAAGGACAGAACCAATTTACTTTAGATCATTTTATTTTTTGTAATAATAATGTTTTAATGAAGCTAAATCTTCCCTGCTGTGTCCTTATTATGTTTTTCAACATCAGTGGGAAATAGATTATGTTAAATCGTAACAGAGCTCATGAAACAGCAGGAATTTGGAGGCAGAAGATCAATTATATTTTAGTGGTCAATACAGAAAGAGGAGAACCAAAAACTGGGTGGATTCTGGGAAATAAACCAGCTGGAAAATAGAAAAGTAAACTATTTTCATGCCAATCGACATTAAACACTACAATTTTTATAGGGGCTATTAAAGACACAGTAGTTTCCCAAGTTGGAAATTTCCACTCAAATAGATATTTTAGGAGGATTGATATTATCTTATAAAACAAAATGAAGAAAATGGCAAGTGTGATGTTGAAAGATTGCATAAAATTGATAGCAATATGACTGATTATTAATTCACTCTTTGACAATAAACCAATCCTTATGAAATTAAAAGTGGCCTAAATTAAGACTGGTGCAATTTATTGCATACCATTCAATTTTCATCAGTTATCAGAATCTGAAAAGTAAATAATAATTCATTCAAAATAAAAATTAAACTTTTCCCTCATTCTAATTTCTTCTCCTTCATCAACAGTTGAAGTCTGTGCTCTTGAGTTCAGGAATAAGCAAACTTTCAAGAAAGATTTGCTTATAAACTGCTAGATATAGAGACATGCTCTTAAGATCATTCACTCTTGTTGAAATGTCTAGTTATTTTTGATGGTATTATATTCAATTTTCTATATGATTTACACTGAAATAATGTTAAAAACCCTCTAAAAGACAAGAAAAGAGAGTCCATTACTCTCACTTATATAAGAAAATTTACTTTGTGTGTTATGCAGGAGGATTTTCTTGGATTTCGTGCAAAGCAGTAAGGTTAATATTCACTTATAAGACTTCCTTGTACCTCTGATATGCAGAAGGCCTGATTATTGTTAATGTATATTAATTCTTTAAACTTCTTTTGCATAATTCTTAGTCAGGCAGAAAATGCATACAAGCACATAGTAGATCCTAAACAAATAAATAGAAAAAATGACTTGATTTTTAAACCTTGGAGGATTCCTTTGCAATGAGGCTGATGTGCTCCAGTGAACTGTCAGTCAGCTGAGGACACATTTGTGATTGCTTGGTGCTGTCAGATGATAGGATAGTCAAAAATCTTGGAAACAAATACTGGAAACATACTATGATAACTTCAGTCATTCTGAATAGCATCTATCAGCTGAGGTACCCTGACTTTAGAAATATCCAGCATCATGTTAGAACTGAATCTGAGCAAATATGCACCAAGGTTGGTCTGTAATGTTCTTTACTGTTCCAGTGACCCAACGTGGAAAACAAGTCATAGAGGATATGAATGTCCCCATATGTCAGTCACCTAAATCAGGACTCTTGAATTCTAAAGAAAGAAGTAAAATGGGTACAGTATGTCAATCGTCATCATTTTTCACATTTATCCTTAAAGAGGAGATCATCTTCACCTGCCTTTATGGGGATAGGTGGAGAAATCCTCTTTTGACATGAGTCAGTGAGGCAGCTGCAACTGTGTCTGTTCTATTTCTAGAAAGTTATCAAGAATTGGTCTGAGAGAAGTGACTGGTGCATATATTTTTCAGATGGTTGCAAGGTCCCTGTTCTTATCACAAGTCATTTATTTCCATGAGCACAGAGACAGCCTGTCACACAGAGGTGTAGACACATTTAACCTGCGAAAAACAAAAAGACAGTCTAAAATCTCACCTTTTAAAGAGTGCGATCCCACAATATAAGCATTGAATCCTTGCCTAGAGTCGTCATGCAGAGTTTTTGAACCAGTGCATACATAAAATATGAAAGGATAAAAAGGATTGCATCACATTCTGCTGGTTGGAACTAAACTATCCCGCGTGCTCACCACCACCCCCATCGCCCCCCCCGGTTGTGCTGCTATTCTAAAAAAAAAACAAAAAATTCCAGCATAGGAGACCTGAAATGCTTTTTGCATTAAATCTTGAATCTGAACAAAACAGAAGAGTATGGAGCATCTATTTGACATCATTCATAACAAAATATTCATAGTCAATAAACTGTGCAAAAATTTAGTTGTAAATGAATTTTGACTTATGTGTGTACTTTGGTTTTTTCTCAATGAAAATGGTTGTCGATTATACTGTGGAAATTAAGTTAAAGGTAGTTGATATATATATAGTGGAGTTCTGCTTCTGGTACACACCACCTTAGAAATTGCATCTGTGGTAACAACTCGCAGAAATCTTCAGGTTTTTTTTCGTTTCGTTTTTACTCATCTTCCTTCCTTTTATTCTTTAAATAAAAGCTTTTTAAAAGCATAAATTTAAAACCAAGTTTATATCTATCCCCCAAGTTTCTATAGTGCAAATCTCTGTCCAGAACTGCATAAATAAGTGAAAGTGTATCTATACACGTACTCAAGCACGTCTCGTCTAATACCACAGTTTTATTATCAGCAGGAATTTCCTCCTAATGCAATTTGATTTATTCGATGCTTTTCTTTAACTCAACACAGCTTTTAAGTAGTTTACTAGCCAATGCAATTTCTCATGCTTTTTCTTTGATCTATCTAAATGTAAGTGAGCTTCTTCGATTCCACACCTCATAGTTAACTAGGAGTCTGAATCAGTTTTTAATGCGATTTAATTAAAAGATATGACCATGTCTAAAATTTATATTAATGGGTTTTTAAAGATTTACACACCGAAATATTATTTTTTATGTTGATGTACTGAAATGTCACAAAAGATGTATTCCAGTATTTCCAAAATAATTTCAAAAGCCCAGGGAAGAAACAGTCCTTTTAAAATCACATACTTTAAATGCATACAGTCCTTTTAAAATGCATACTTTAAAGTCTAATTCAGTAGTGTAGTAATAAGAATTCAGACTAATAGAAGTTTTTCCTCTACTATATCAAAATACTAAAACCATTTGTAGTTTAGGCAGAAAAACTGAATGTAAACAAACTAACAAGGATAGCAGTATCTGACAATTTTTGAATGATGGTGAAGTGATTCTAAGGTGTTTTGACTTTACAAACACTAGCTAATCCTTGCCTCTCCCTTGATAAGAAATGTTTGACACATCAATTAACTTATAAATAAAAAATAATATCGATGATTTTTTCTTTCGTGTTACTATTTCCTTCTGTACATATTGAGCTATTACCATACTTTATATACTGTTAAAGTGTCATATTTTCAACTGAAAAATTGTCCCATTGGTATTAAGCTAGTGACAAAAACTGTCATTTGACCTGTACCTTTGAATTCTAATTTGAAGCCTGCATATGTTATGATTAATTTGTATTAGCATATTGTTTTATTACCTTTGTCCACCACATTGAAGAAACACTGCTGAAGACCCAGGTTTTTATATGGTGATTTGTGCTTCTCTTTACACACATGATTATTAAAGATCTTAGAAAGAATCAAGTGACTTTCTTTTCTGTGTTGAAATAATCAGTGTGCACTAGTTCAATAAAGACTGAACTTGGTGCAGGACCAAACAAATGCATAGAAGCACAGAACAGAATACATTCTAACTTCTGCCTAGGATATTTGAAGAATTTGATTTGCAATTGTATTATGGTAAGATTTTAATATGCTAGGAAATGTGTTTTAAAAAGGTTTGCATAGGGGAAAAATCACTTTTTCTGCATAACATTTTTAGAAAAATAAATTGCTATAGTCTTTTAATACATTTCTGCTTAACTGAAACCTGATTGCTTCATTTTCTATATAGTCAGTAAATACAGCACAGTAGTCCCAGAAAACATACAAAAGAATTACTTGTTTGGATATTTGCTTGTATTTGTTTTAATCATAACTAGTTAATAAAACTATTATTGTACTCCATACTTTTTCCAGGGTGGAAATAAACAAATTTCTAATTTACACTATTATTAAAACATATAAATACCTGGAAAAAGATAATTCATGAATATTATTAAAATTACCTTCCATCATGATTTCAGACTGTATTTTTTCAGGGGCAAAAATAGAAAAGAACAAATGTATTTGATTTTATTATTGTAATAAAGTGTATAGGTGGCAGGAAATTTCAGCTACTACTGCTCTTCCAGGAAAATGAATGTTTTTTCAATTTATGTGTTTTGTTGTAGTGGCTAATATTTTCAGATTGTGAATTTTCTCCTTTTATGAAAATATCAAATATTATTTGTTATGAATAAGAATTGTGGTCTCACAGTAAATATTACTATTGTATTACACATATAGTCTTGCTATCCTACATTCCCAAAGGCTTTGTTCCTGAGGCATTCCCAGTAGTGAGAAAAGGTGATTTCCATTTTTTGAACAGTGGGCAAGAAGAAATTATTCTCCAGCTGTGAGTAGTAAATTCTTGAAAGTACCTGCTTCCAAGTTCTTTCGGTTTCTGCTATAGTTCCTCAGCAGGCTTATTTCAAGTGCCTGAAGCATAGAGTGTGTTAAAATTGAAGAAAAACCCTTCACCTGCCATTTTCTCCTTAGCTTTGAAATATTCCCTTGATAAACAGTGATTTCTTGTTAGAATGATTTAAACATTTTCTGTTGTGGGTCACTCAAAATTTTCAGGCTCCTCATTTGTAGGATTTGGATAATCAATACTAGGTATAAGATTAACCAAGTTTAAAAACATTATAATAATTTAAGAGCAATTAAACTGTAGATTCATTCGTAGTAGGAGAAAAACTAAGTAGAATATTAATTCTTGGATGAATCGAAAAGCTATTAACTAGCAATGATGAGAGAGCAAAATCATTCAGTGTCTTTGCCCTCCCAAAAATCCACTGCGGGGATTACTGTGTGAGATAGGTATGAATACGAATTCAGGGTACACTGGGTAGGCAACAGCTGGAGACTACTTGAGAAAAAAACAAAATTAGCTTCTTCAAATATTTGGCATATTTATACATTCATTAACACTTATCTTTGAGAACATGTAGAGAACAGACCAGGTTCCAGAAGACTGAATAATTATGAATATTATTTTCAGGCTTTTAGAATAAGCATCTGAAGAATTATAGACATACAACAATAACTTCAGGTTTCAGAAAAAAAATACTGAGACAGAAAATAAAATAAACTGTATTTACACATATGGGGGAGAAAAGTAGAAGAAAAATGGCCAACTTGAGTTTATTCTAGACATATCATACCAAAACATTTCCTTCTAGAGCAGGTTAACAAAACTTTCAGAAGAAGAAAATATGTATGTCAGTACCATTACCCAACTGAGACTTTTGTCATTGCCCTGTATGATGATTCCACAAGTCAGGTTTGGAAACAAGGAGATCGAAGTAAAAGCTTCACAAGAAAGATTAAAATCTATTCAGGTAATCTTGCTAAAAGAATAGCTATTATTGACATACTGTTGAAAGAGATATTAAGTGCATTGCCTGTGAATTTGCCATAGACCAATCTTATACAATTAGCTAAAATTTGAAAAGAAAAACATATACTTACATGTTTATGAATAGAGTAGCAAATTCTGAATTTAGCCTATGTAAACTTAAAAAAAAAAATATGTTTAGACAAAAAGAGTTCTAGGAATACATACTAGAGAACAACCGTCTTCATAAGCTCTGGAATAAGAGTATAAGTTCTTATATATAATAAGCATAAGCTCTGGAAACTGATGTTCAGAAAAAGTGCAGAGTCTAGAGAAACACATGAAGCCTAGAACTCCTGAGAGCTCTGGAAAACTTAATTAATGAGAACAGATTAGAACACCTGGGGATATGTTGTCTAATAGAA
>CM019236.1:27501027-27513698 GCA_009741485.1 Malurus cyaneus samueli
TCTGGTTAAATCATGTGAATCTTGAACTTGCTTGTGTCTCTCTTTTTTTTTTTTTTTTTTTTTTTTTTTTTTTCAGATGCACTTACTAGATGCTAGTTTGATGCAGAGCTTCAGGCTCTTTCCAAGTACATGTGCGCATTTTAAATGAAATCATAGGATTACATTCATTGCCAGATTCTGAAAATATCCTGTTTCATCTTAAACCAGAATTTTCACATTAGAATACTTTCCCTTAGAAAATCAGAGCATCTCAGAACAGAATGCATTTGAGAAATTTGGTAGATAGGTATACTCCCTAGATATACAGACACTGAACATGACAGATGCTAAACAAAGGATATGCAGAGACTCACAGAATCAAAGCTTCTCAAAGACCATATATATTGTCAGTGTGATAGCTGTTAAAATTCGAGAACTGTGTGTGAATGACCAAGTTAGTCTCTAATGGAGCTTTTAGTAGGCTTTTACAAAGATTACCGGGAAAAATAAGCACACTTATCAACACAAACATAGAGAACATTGAGGTTATTTATAGTGTGGTAATTTGTGCATAAAATAAAAAAATCATTAATGCTTCTCTGCTGGAAACTGATTTTTAATCCTCAACCTTATTTTGAGTTTGCAGTTAGTTTGCCAGATCAGACCACAGTGCTTAGACCTAGTTAAATAATCCATTAAGTTTATGATTCTAAGAAAACAAGTAGCTATAGGAGAGCAATTGGAATAAATTTTGTTGGTTTCCAGTGGCTCCAGTCCACAGGTTAAATAGGCAAAGGTAAATCAAACATTTCCTTATTTCAAAGTAAACATAAACAGAATGAAAATCATTTTGCTTTAGCTATCTGATGGTATATCTGATCATAATCATTATACCATGTGATTCTATTCCTTCCCTGTCTTATATTAAAAATAGAAAGGTGATGATCAAAGTCATGCCTATAGACTAATGAGAGAACAAATACATTGCTCCAGTCAAGTAAAAACAAGTTATGAAGGATTTATGGTGGAAATCAACACAAATGCATGGAGCATGGGAAAATGAATAAAAGTACTAGTAATCTTTACTTGTATTCAGTTATTTTTTTAAAGGAAGGTTTTTTGAATAGAACTGTTAAATTGAAAACTCATTGCACATGATGTTATGGAAGCTGAAATTGTAAATGCATCCAAGCAGCCTCTAGGTATACAAATAAAAGTACTGAAGTTAATCTTACAATTTTTAAAACATGATAGGAATAGGATAATACTTATAATTGCAGACAGGGTTCAGAATTCAGTACAATGAATAGTGTCACTCTCAAACAGATGGGATTTGTCTGACTTCTTCTGGAAGGCATAAAACTTCAGAGTTCTGACCACAGGCTTTTATATGACAGTTGGTGTTAGAGTCACTTCTGGTGTTAGAGCCACTCAGATGTTAGAACACATTTTCTTTTAATAGCAAATAAGTATTATTTATAATATTAATATAGCAATTAAGTTAAATTGGGCATTGCGTTTTTGATTCAGTCCTTCCTGTACCAGAAATAAAGTTATTAAGGCAATGATGGGTATGTTGGGCACTCGAGGGAACATATCTGAGTAGGGATAAAATGGTGTAGCTATATATTTAATGGGTCCTATTTCAAGGACTGGCAGTAGCTTGCATCAGTAGCCAGCGGCAATCTTTACACCTGTCTGGATCTCATTCTTTCCCTATTTCTTAGTCAACTGCCATGTCCACTTATGTACATTTAGCCAGTAGAGAGGAGCAGCTCATCAGGTCAAATGGTATTGCCATTTTATTGCCTGTCCCATCTCTGAAAAGAAATAACACTTTCAGAAAATTCCATCGTCTTCTCTGTGACATCTCATGGCCCCTACACTTAGACCCCTTTGAGAAGCCCTTGAATTATCTTACAATCTGCTTCTTCTATGCTGAGAGGTCCCTTATCCCCACTTTGAATGGAAAGTTTTCTAACATTTAGAGAAAATAAAGTTCCATAATGCTTTGTGAACATAAAGAATACTTTCTTGAGTTGTTTTGGCTAAGCTAGATTAATTTATGTATATTCTGGTGTTAACTTTAGAAAGAAAGAATCGTAGAAAAGCAAATAAATAAAGACTTAAAGTTATTTTATTTTGCTTAAAATGAATTCATCATGTATTTAAAAATATTTTCTTTACAAATCACCTATTCTTCTGTTCAGTATGTAAAAGAATGAGGTGGTTTCTTTCCTTGCAACTAAGTTATATGTTAGGAAACTGCATTTCCAGTGATTACTCTCAGAACAACCTGTTACAAGTTTCAAAGGAAAAAAAAGAGGGGAAAAAATGGATTTTCATCCCATTAATTTCTAAATAAGTTGATTTTTGAAGATCTTAATAATGATTGATTAAAAATAATGGAAAAATTCATTGATAAATACGTGATTTTAGTTTTTCCACTATCAGAGGTTAAACCATTGGAATTAAACTTTTTATTTTCGTATGCTACAGCACTCCTTCTGTAATGTACAATATCTAAGAATTCTTTCTCTGAACAATTTTTTTTCTTTGTTCTAGTACGCTTCTGTCATTAGATCTTCTTGATGGGATATTCATATGTATTATAGCTAATAATATTTCACATTTATTTATTCAAGAAAACAACCAAAATCTTTATGGTCACAGCTGTAAATATAACTTGCATTACCATTTTGAAGATATAGGGAATATCAGTGTAAAATGCAGCTTGATGCTGAATGCAGCACATGCATTCACTCTCTCTAACAGCAAGCAGAGAAACAAACATGGTTAAATAACATCAGAGCTTTGATACCATGTTTTTCTTCACTGATAAATAAACTATATACTATCATAAGCTCATGATGTTACTGAACATTATCAGGGTGTTGTATTTTATTTTTGTCTCAGTGAAAATCGAGGGGTAATATTTACTCAGGTTTTATTACCCAAAGCTGTAATTGCTTTTGCACACAGCTCAATATGAAGCTTTTTTGATGAATACTAGTAGGTTAAGAATAAATGGTTGCAGAAATGAATTTAGGTGTACTAGAAAGAATCACTATATGAAAGTTCTATATATTTTATTAAGGACATTTTCAACTAATGATTGTCATTGTGTTTTTGAGATGCTCTTAATTTACTAACATTCAATCTGTAGGAAGTTCAGAACTGTATTTTTGGCAAGAAAATATTTTTATTTTATATTGTTTTACTAATATACATTCCAGAAATCAACATTTGGAAGTGAATATATCTGGTTTAAAAATTTTACATTGTGAATTCAAGATTTCTACATTGCTGGTTGAAGAGGGCAGTGGGAGAAAGCTGAATGCATGAACCTGTGTTTGTGAGTGTTGAGGCACTTAGGTTGTTTTTCTTCCTGACAACACTAATTGTCATATACATGCACGTGATATCTTGTTAGGACTTAAACTGTTGATCTGTTGGGTGGAGTTGAGTAAGACATCCACCCCAGAGAAAGGATACAAAATATAATACAGCCTAGATATATAGCCTGTGATTTTACCAAACTAGTTATGCCTACATATGTATAGGATAATGGTAATCTTCTCTTCTCATAGAGGGCTTGCACCCCCCTATTCTTGCTTTATGCAAACCACTTATTACTAGTCAAAGAGAAAGACGAAAAGAAATAATCTATTTTAGGTGAAGATCCTCGCAACATACATTTACATGTATGTATGTACAATTCATGCAAACAAAGAAATTTATCGCTCCTGACAGGTGGAGAAGACGGAGGAAAATAAAGCATAAAAGTGTGTGTTGTTATTGAGCCCTTTGTGCCACATGGTGCGATGCTTTGAGCAAGCTCTGTGCCAGATGTCATTGTGATAAATTAAACACAGAGTGTGGACACTCTTTGTTGAGACATTTTAAGGTCATGAGAAAGCTATGGAAAGTGCAAAAGTTCATCTTAAAATGAAAGAAGGTTGTTTCTTGTGATATGATGGTAAACATGCATGGCTTTCTAATGCAGATTTAATATTACAGTTATCTGTCATATGTTGCCTTGGACTTTGTAAAAGTCTATTGAGAGTTATATACCCAGCCGGAACACTGATTCATCTAGAGGATATTTAAAGGTTTTGCGCAAAAGACATGAGAGGACCACCATTCATAAACAGATTTTTCAGATATTGTGGTTAAAAACACCCTGAATTCAAACAAGTTTATGATACTATCTCTCTCTAATAATGAGAAATCCACCCTTGTTTGGATTTAGATGGTGAGGCTTGTGGTGTGAAAGGGAGTAGAATCTTGAAAATAATGAAAGCTGAAATAATGCCAATTATTTCTTATTTTTTATTTACTAGAGCTAGTGGTCTAAAATCTTCTGAGAATTTCAATTTAAAAAGCATGAAAAATATGTAAAATATTCTAAATTTACAGAGTAGAAACTTCCATTCTTTTCACTCTTGAAATCCCCTGCCCCTTGCAACCCATGAACAACTTGGACTCTTGGTTCTCAAACTCTCACATAAATGCATAAGCCTTTTAAAAATACAGTGTGAGAAATTCTGAGGTTATTCAGCCTCAAATAAAACCACATTTCTAGGGCAGACTCCCACAGTAAAAAAACTATTACCATTGAAATCCATTTAAAACCATTCACTTGCTCCTCTGCTGATCATCTCCTTATGTAAAATTGCATCTGCTTGTGTCATAACAGTATTATGAAATAATTGCGGTTTTAGTTTTATCATCTTAGGAAATTTACTCTAATTCAAGGCAAACTAATTTATTCAATCTTGATTTTTAAATAAGACCTTAATAAATTTCACAGGTCTCCGCAATTGCTCCTACATGAAGCTATTCCATAGCACTGGGGGAAAAAATCAAAGAAAGTTTTAAACTATTTAACATTTTCTTATTTTGCAATTCAAAAGCTCAAGAAGACTTTCACAGCAGCAACAGTAAAATGATACTAAAACAGACTGGTCAAATTGAAGGATTAAAAATACAGTCTGTAGAAAGTTGAACAAAAAGAATTTGTGAATCCTTAGTTGATTAAGAGAGTTTTTGCAGGTGTTTACTGGAGTGTTTCAAAAAACAAATGCTAGGGTTCAAAGGAGTAAAACTTGGTAAAACCAAATGCAGTTTTTTATTGCTAGATATCATGGTGTAATCCCCAGCTAGCCATCGAGACCCACACAGCTGCTCATTTACTCTCCCAGGAGCAGGGCCAGGGATAAAACTAGAAAGGTAAAAGATAGAAAACCCATGGGTTGAGATAAAGATTTAATAGGGAAAGCAAAAGCCATTCACACAAGCCAAGGAAAACAAGGAATTAATTCACTACTTCCCATGGGCAGGCAGGTGTTCAGCCCTGCTCTGGAGAGCAGGGCCCCATCACACAGTATGCTGAGTTGGGAAAACAAACTCCATCACTCCAAATGTCCCCCTCTTTCTCCTTCTTCCTTGCACTTTGTACACTGAGCATGATGTYGTATGGTGTGGAATATCCCTTTGGTCAGTTGGAGTCACCTGTTCCAGCTCTGTCCCCTCCCAGCCTCCCAAGCACCCCCAGTCCCCTCCCCATTGTGGCACTATGAAAAGCAGAAAAGGCCTTGGCTCTGTGCAAGCCCTGCTCAACAATAACAAAAACATCTCTGTATTATCAACCTTGTGTTCAGCACAAATCCAAAACACAGCTCCATACCAGCCACTGTGAAGAAAATTAACCCTACCCCAGGCAAAATCAGCACACTAGATTGAGTGATGATTCCTTCACTGGACATTCCGAATGTAGTATCAAGAAAATAGGTTGCATTACTTCTATTAGCATCAAAATAGACATATCACAAAGGAAAATACAGTTAAATCTTATCTACTATCATAAAATATTATCTCAAAATTAGTGACAGAGGTCCCAAGCCAAGTGATACTATGATATCTGATAACATACATTTAACATCTAGTTTTACACAGACACACTCACAAGATTAATAATTAACACATATTAACAGAAGATTAGAGGTCTTAGAAGACAAAAAAAGTGTAAATATGTATTGTGGCTGATTTTTTTTTAGTCTTGTTTAAAATTTTATCTATTTTATGCAGCATCCCCATTATTACCTGAATTATTACCATTGCTTTTGAACTTTATCTGTGACATCTCTTCTGCAAGATTTTCTTCAAATAAACTTTATTCAATTTTTGCCCATGAATTTCTTTCATGAAAAGGGTTGTCAGGCTTTAAAATGGGGTATGCAAGGAAGTGGCTGAGTTGCCATGCCTAGAGATATTTCAAGGATGCACAGAAATGGCGATCAGAGGAATGGTTTCCTGGTGGGCTTGGCAGTGCTGGGTTAATTGTTGTATTCAATGATATTAAAGGTCTGTTTCAAACGAAGCAATTCCATGGTTCTGTATGTGTTCTGGGACTTTTAAAAGCACTCTTTCACTCTCTTTTTTATATTCCCTCCACTTACATATAAAAATCTCCTAATGTAATACTGTTCTGCTACTGTTGTAGCTCTGTTCTGAAGTTATATCACTTTAATAAAATGCAGATAGATAATATGGGTACATTTTGAAATTTCTAAGATATTAGATGTGATAATTAGTAACTTTATTACTTAATTCAGCCTTTTTCTCTTGTACAGAATTTTACTCTTTATATATTATATATATATCCATGACTATATTGCAGTAGTAATGAGAAGAAAATACAGTCAACAGTTTTGTGGTTGGTTGTTTTGTTTTTGTTTCTGGAAATATTATTATGTGTAGCCACCAGTAAAACTAGCAGTAAAGGTGAGGTACCAGATATTTAGTTCAGCCAATTGGTGAATTCTAGGATTTCTCAGAATAGTCAAGAAAGCAGCCCAAACACTAAATTGACAAGCAAAAGAGAAAAAAGGTCACAATAAAGGTCACTGAGTCATCAGTAGACTAGCAATTCTTTCGGCTAATCAATCCACAGAAACACTTACATGCATGGCTGCCTTTAATAGCTGTTCTCAGTCTCCCACTCCCCGGCAGAAATAGCATGCTCCGGCTTAGTAAAAGATGGATACGCCAACCACAACAAATGCGACTGCAATAAAATAACCTTCTTACTTAATGAAAGAATGTCTGTCGCAAGAAATGACACAAAAAAATAATCGTACTCATTATAAAGTAATCCTTAAGCATTTGACGATAGATACATACAAGCACTTGGTAATATTTATTTTGTGATTATATTATTTTATAACATATCAAGGAAGCTCTGCAGTCCCTAAAGAGAAGTGATGCCGTCTGGCCAGACTGTTCATAGGTCCTGATTCCCTCAAACCTTTACTTTTTTTCTTGTATGACTTCAACATCTTACACATTTGTAAAGACTGAAGGGCACTATAATGTGAAGTCTACAATGAATGCAAAGCTTGTTATATTTAAGCAATAACATACCTTTTGCATACTGGTGCACCCTAGTAAGCTTGACACTACTTTTCAGTCATCTTTTCATGTGGAAAAGACTGAAGAAGAGAGGAAAGTTTAGTGAAGTTTATTTGTGCCTTTGTTGTCTAACTTATTACTGTGAGAAGTAGATAACATGTTTATAAATATGTATGAAAATTCATTAATTTTTATACAGTTTCCATAGTCAAATAGGCATTGAAGAAAATCACTGATATTTAGAGCTAGTAGGTACATGCCATATGTTAGTGGTGATCAGACATTTTGCACAGCTTCCAGAAAAATATGAGTTTTGCATGCTGCAGATAGCATCATCCACTTGCTTGGCTTTACATTGCTTGACAGCTTCTACGTGGAGAAGTTTGTCCCTGTGAAATGGCACACCCTTTTCTGCTGGTGACATTTTTGATAGTATCAGACAAGTTGCTGTTTTAAAGTCAGTGTGACAAAGTATTGTGTTCTACCTGGCAATACTTATTTTCAGACAAAATAAAGTAAATTCTGAACATCTATTAATTTTTATATTTGCTTAATTTATACATTAGAGAGAATATTTCACATTTTAAAGCAAATATTATACATTTAAAGCATAAATTCAAATGAGCTATGATCTCAGAAGAAACAACAACAAAACAAGCAAAATATTATTAAATACCATCAGCCTCCACTCTCTATTGATCTTTTTCATTTCTGCAATAATGAAATATAATCTGCAATTAGCTGACTGTTATAAAATACTTCCATCAGTAGTTGTGCCTGAAGTTATTTGCTGTTTGTCAAAGTGAATAGACATTGCGCTGTCTTCACAGTTGCCCCACAATGCTGAGGGTTACACTGAACAAAGAGAAGAAAACTCTTCTTTCAGCAAACTAGTAATCCATGCTTGACATTTCAATTTATTTCCTATTTAACACAATATAGCATTATTTTAATTAGTTAGTTAATTAGTAATTTTACTTACCCTGTCAGCAACTATTCCTGGAAACGACTTACGTTACATTTGTTGCTCCATGAGGATTTTTTTCAGAGATCTGTTAACAACAATGGTGGAGAATCTTGTATTTGAGTAATTTCTGAGAAATAATTTTTCTATTTCACTTCCTACTTTCATGTTACATTTACATTTTTAAATACATTGCACTTAAGTAAGCAATGTTGGGCATTACTTAAAACATTATATTTATAGAGAGATATATGGAAGTTTTTTAAAGAAAAACAAGTATCTCTGCTTAGAAGATACAATATCCACTGCAATGAATTGTAGGACATGTAGCGATCTCATATTTATCCCACTTCTGAAGAATGTGAGTGCTTTAACTAATATACTTTCATCTCATGAGAAGTGGTTTATTTTATGATCATATTTACTTAAACAATTTTTGAAACCTTAAAATAGATTTGTAATGTCACAGAGAGGCAGAGACTGAAGGGAGACCTTTTTGCTTTTCTGCAGGTAACTGAAAGGAGCCTGCATTAAGAGGTGAGGGTTAATCTCTAACCTGAAATATTAAGGGATAAAATAAAAGAAAATGGCCTCAAATTACACCAGGCAAGGTTTAGATTGTATATTGGGAAAAAATTCTACACTAAAAGGGTTATCAAGCATTGGCATAGGTTGAACGGGGAAGTAGTTACAATGCAGTTATTTAAAAGACCCACAGATGTAGCATCTTGGGACATAGTTTAGTCAAGGACTTGGTGGTGTCAGATTATGATTGAACTCAATGACCTTAGGGATCTTTGCCAATTTAAATTATACTCCAATTGTAAGTTCAATTAGTCAAATAAGTTACTTTACAAGTATTAATTTATTTAGGCTGATATCTTTTGAGCTTGGTTTCAGACTTCTGTATCTTCAAAATACTGTCTGATTATTTGAATTATGGCAATACTTTGATCCATTTTTATGAAAACAGATAATTCAAAAATACTTCTAAGAGTCTAGCATTTTAAAAAAATACTATATTTTTAAAGGAAGATGATGCTCATTAGGAAGCAAGAAATAGAGAAATTCAGCAATCTTTACTTCAGTGACAAATATGGCTATTATGTTTTAGCAACCTCATTATCATTTCTTGCCATGGATTAAATAAGCATCTCTATCCTTGTCTAAACTATGGTGAGAAAGTAAGATAAAAAAATCAAGGGGGAGGGGGGGGGGAACCCTCCAAAAAAAACAAACCAAAAAAACAACAAAAAAAAATCACCATAGAGATATATGAATGGCTTTTCTATTGCAATCTATTCAATGTGTTTTTTGCTCATATTTCATAAAATGTATTTTTTTCATAAGCCACTATGCAATAACACTGAGTGACTTCTTTGCGGAGCTAGACTATTAGTAGAAAAATTATCTGCCTTATTCAAATCTTTTCTTGCCTGTGTGCCATCAGTCTACATATTAGAAATGCTCAGTTTTAGATGGTAACTTTGAAAGCGTATGAAATAATACTAAATTCTCCTCATTTTTTCTTCAAGAAAGCAGATAGGTCACTTACTAAGTCTTTATACTTCCTTAAGTGTTCTTAATGAAACTTGCTTTTGAAATCCACTACCTGTAACCTGTAATACAAGCAACAAAGACATTGAGTTGAATGTTATTCCCTGCCAGTGATCTTTGTATGCCTATTTAGTATCTGTATTGGAACCTCTTAATCTACTTCCACAAAGGGAACAGATTTCACTATTCTGATAGCATGAAAGATAACAGCAAGAAAGACATACATTTGCAAACATACCTTTAATACCACAGTACACTGAGGCTTTGAAAAAAAAAAATTACCAAACTAACTATCCATTCAGAACAGTCAGTCATTTCGCAGTCCAAGGGAGAGAATAACCAGATACGACCCTTCCCACTGAGTAATCCATTGGTAACTTTACGTTAGTGAAAACTTACTCAAAGCAGAATCCAACTTCTGCTGGTTAAGCTCTACACAGTGCAAAATCCAGCATTGTTTCTCTGCCTTTTGCTCTGTTATGATATGTACAATAAATAACTTTGCACACTCATTCAGGGGTTGGTCTTTTTGTGTGACAACTAAAACTGCTTTCAGCAGACTAAATAATTCTAGATCAAAATTTGTCCTGAGAAGTACTGACCAATGTACCTCAGGTACTGACCTTCCAAAATTGGGTAGTAGCTCTCAGTCCATTTCTATGTTTCAGATGAAAATCTATATTAATAAACATGACTGATGGCTGTAGCTATGACAGTGAATTTTGTATTTCATACACTTTTACCTTGTTAATAAATGCAGAAAAAATATGATATGTTAAAATTAGGATCCTTTAAAGAAAAAGAATGAATTGGTATATAAAATAGATTAGCTTGTCTATAAAAATATCACCTTTAGAATAATTATAATGTGGTCTTTTCAAGTTTTTTCTTCCTTTTTTTTTTTTTGCCTCTGTAATATCACAAGGTACTTTGGAAATTGTTTTCTCTCGAATGTAGTAAGAGTTTTTTTGAAGAATTCGATTAATTAATGGAATGTAATAATATGGGATTCAGCACTATGCTGGGCACAGCACTGATTGAGGAATGATGATTATGTATTTCTTATTGAATTAGTTTGCCTGAAGATATATTCTCCATTTTGAGAATTTATGTGTTGTATTTTTTTTTTAATTCACCTTTTCATAATTCAGTCTGCTACCCAATTACCATCAACTTGGCTGATGTGTCAGGAAATTTCATTTATACCTTTGAGAACTCTCTACAATCTGTATGATGAGAACAATTCGAAGTGTTTGCTCCAATTTCTCATCCAGTACAATGTTTATGCAATTTTCTAGAGACAGAAATACTTACAATAGAAAGAACAGTAATGTTTAATAAGCACAGAAACTTGTATATCCGGTCATCTTCTATCAGTTAGGATCAGGTCTGCCATGATTATTTTCCAACAAGTGTAACATCATCCTAATTGAACAACAGTTCAGTATTTTGGTAAAAGACAAAATTTCAAGTGCTTTCAGCTTTAGGGTTTAAAGTGTCACAGAACAGGAAGCATCTCAGATTCCCCGATTATGTCACCCAACAAAAGTTTAAGAGTATATTTTGCTCCACAGATTAAAACACAAATCCATGGTCCTGCAACTAACTGATGAGGTCATTTAAACAGCTGATCTTCAGATCAGCAATTTTGTCTTTCACACATCTGCTCAGCCATGATAGTTAATACATTCTCTTTAAAATTGAATTCTTCTAGCAGGAGTGTTGCTGTAGCAGAGTCTTTGGCTCTCCACTGAATATTTTGTCAGTTTCAAAGTTTTCAAAAGCCATGATGAGTTCTGTGGTGCCACAGATCTGTTACTGCTGTTTTATTGTCCTGGATGTCCTTGATTTATTCAGATAGTAAATGTCAGAGTTAATGAATGTGAAATGATGTTGATGTTTCTAAAACAGGAGAAGTGGCAGTAATTGTATTAGAAGGTGTTCTTAATGAGCAATAATGCTAAAAGTATGTAAAAGGAAAAGGTAAACTCATTAAAGAAATTCAGTTTAATCAAAGTTCAATAGCTGCTAGAAATAATTTTACCATTTTTTTATTCTGAGAGTGCGTAAGTTAGCTTAGCTACTTAATTTCTTATAAACTTATTGTCACAGACAGATCTGAATAGAAACTTGAATTTCATGTACCATATTCAGCTCTCTTCCCATATAATTCAAGATTCCTCACATATATAAAAAAAAAAAATTCAAAATATGGTACACATTCATTGTAAGACACAGAGGTGAAACATGCAGAGTGGAAAAGTTGCACTCTCTACTGAAACAAATTTCAAATTTTGTTTTTCTGTGAGTTTTAATTGCAACACATAGTCAGAGGAGCATTCTTCATGCCTTTACAGAGCTGGTTTAATAGAAACTAAGTAAAAGATGTATCATTTAACTTGCACTTGGAAACACAAGTGACATCCATGAAAAAGATGTCCTCTGTTTACTCAGACCAGATGTAAGATTTGGTACATTAAAGACAAAACCCATAACTATGTGGCTATTGTTTTTGTGTAGGAAATACATTTTCTGAAAAAATCCACTGCGGGTGATATTAGATATGTTGTATATCTATTTTTGTGTTAGAACTTCACATCTGATTGATTTGTGCTCTCAAAGGTAAAAACAAACAAACAAAGAAAAAATCCCAAATCAAAAAAAAAAGTCATATTTGTGATTTTTATAATGTGTACAGGGTTTTTTTTTCAATTTGATTTATACCAAACATGTAAATTTTATTTATAGTTTCAGTTTA
>CM019236.1:27513723-27536598 GCA_009741485.1 Malurus cyaneus samueli
GCTTTTGAAATCCACTACCTGTAACCTGTAATACAAGCAACAAAGACATTGAGTTGAAGTGGTATTCCCTGCCAGGTGATCTTTGTATGCCTATTTAGTATCTGTATTGGAACCTCTTAATCTACTTCCACAAAGGGGAACAGATTTCACTTATTCTGATAGCATGAAAGGATAACAGCAAGAAAAGACATACAGTTGCAGAAGCATACCTTTGATACCACCAGGTACACTGAGGCTTTGAAAAAAAAATTACCAAACTAACTGATCCATTCAGAAACAGTCAGTGCATTTCGCATCCAGAAGGGGAGAAAGTAATACCAGTCACGAGCCCTTCCCACTGAGTAATCCAGTTGGTAACTTTTTACCGTTTAGTGAAACTTACTCAAAGCAGACTCCAACTTCTGCTGGTGTAAGGCTCTAGCACAGTGCAAAATCCAGCATTTGTTTCTCTGCCTTTTTGGCTCTGATGATATGTACACATAAATGAACTCTGCACACTCATTCAGGGGTTGGTCTTTTTGTGTGACAACTTAAAACTGCTCTTCAGCAAGACTACACATAATTCTAGATCAAAATTTTGTCCTGAGAAGTACTGACCAATGTACCTCAAGGTACTGACCTTACCAAAATTGGGTAGTAGCTCTCAGTCCATTTCTTTGTTTTCAGATGAGAAAATCTAGTATTAAGAAACATGACTGATGGCTGTAGCTAATGACAGTGAATTTTGGTATTCATACACTTTTACCTTGTGAAATAAATGCAGAGAAAATACTGATAATTGTTAAAAATTAGGACCTTTTAAAGAAAAAGAATGGAAATTGGATATATAAAAGATAGCTTGTCTTATAAAAAATATCACCTCACTTTTAGAATAAATGAATTATAATGTGGTCTTTTCAAGTTTTTTCTTCCTTTTTTTTTTTTTTGCCTGTGTAATATCACAAGGTACTTTGGAAATTGTTTTCTCTCGAATGTAGTAAGAGTTTTTTTGAAGAATTCGATTAATTAATGGAATGTAATAATATGGGATTCAGCACTATGCTGGGCACAGCACTGATTGAGGAATGATGATTATGTATTTCTTATTGAATTAGTTTGCCTGAAGATATATTCTCCATTTTGAGAATTTATGTGTTGTATTTTTTTTTTAATTCACCTTTTCATAATTCAGTCTGCTACCCAATTACCATCAACTTGGCTGATGTGTCAGGAAATTTCATTATACCTTTGAGAACTCTCTACAATCTGTATGATGAGAACAATTCGAGTGTGCTCCAATTTCTCATCCAGTACCATGTTTATGCAATTTTCTAGAGACAAAATACTTACAATAGAAAGAACAGTAATGTTATAAGCAAGAAACTTGTATATCCGTCATCTTCTATCAGTTAGGATAGGTCTGCCATGATTATTTCCAACAAGTTTAACATCATCCTAATTAACAACGTTCAGTATTTGGTAAAAGACAAAATTTTCAAGTGCTTTCAGCTTTAGGGTTAAAGTGTCACAGAAACGAAGCATCTCAGATTCCCCGATTATGTCACCCAACAAAAGTTAAGAGTATATTTTGCTCCCACAGATTAAACACAAATCCATGGTCCTGCAACTAACTGATGAGGTCATTTAAACAGCTGATCTTCAGATCAGCAATTTTGTCTTTCACACATCTGCTCAGCCATGATAGTTAATACATTCTCTTTAAAATTGAATTCTTCTAGCAGGAGTGTTGCTGTAGCAGAGTCTTTGGCTCTCCACTGAATATTTTGTCAGTTTCAAAGTTTTCAAAAGCCATGATGAGTTCTGTGGTGCCACAGATCTGTTACTGCTGTTTTATTGTCCTGGATGTCCTTGATTTATTCAGATAGTAAATGTCAGAGTTAATGAATGTGAAATGATGTTGATGTTTCTAAAACAGGAGAAGTGGCAGTAATTGTATTAGAAGGTGTTCTTAATGAGCAATAATGCTAAAAGTATGTAAAAGGAAAAGGTAAACTCATTAAAGAAATTCAGTTTAATCAAAGTTCAATAGCTGCTAGAAATAATTTTACCATTTTTTTATTCTGAGAGTGCGTAAGTTAGCTTAGCTACTTAATTTCTTATAAACTTATTGTCACAGACAGATCTGAATAGAAACTTGAATTTCATGTACCATATTCAGCTCTCTTGCCCATATAATTCAAGGATTTCCTCACGATAATATAAAAAAAAAAAAATTCAAATATGGTACCCAACATCATTGTCAAGACACAAGAGGTGAAACATTGCAGAAAAGTGGAAGAAAGTTGCACTCTCTACTGTAACAAATTTCAAATTTGTTTTTCTGTTATGTAAATAATTCTTATCTATTCACATATTGTGAATATTTTTTAATTTGGGTTCTTGCTTAATAATACATGTGAACGAAAATTTAGAAATATCATTAATTAAAACAAAAAAAGGGGAAAAGTTTATGAAGCACAAAAGGAAAAGATATCATTCATTCCATTAAATATAAGATGGAAAGGAAATAGATTTCCATAAACTTCTAATGCTAGAACAAGAAAAAAATAAGTTTGTATCTCCCTTTTAAAAGCCAGAGTCTCTGCAGGTGAAAAAGAAAACAAAAAAAAAAAAAACCCACAACAAAACCAAAACCAAACCAAACAAAAAAAAAAAAAAAAAAAAAAAAAAAAAAAAAAGAGAGAAAAATGGGGAAAAGTTAGAGAAAAATGGGAATGGGGCAAAGAGAAAAATGGGAATGGGGGAAAAAAAAAAAAAATAATAATAAAAAAAACCAAACCACCCCCTTATACTCCCTCGAAAGGGTTTTCATGGGGGGGGGTCCATAAATAAGAATTATTATTTGATGAAATAGCATAGATTAGTACATAACAGGATTCCCCTGGAAATTAGATATTCCTGTTCTTTTAATTTTTTACAGTTTTTTAGAACTCTTTGTCCGTATTTTTAATTAAAATTTTATTATAAGATTTATATTTCTTTTTTAGGTTTCTCTTCCTTCTTCTTGGAGACAAAGAGCTCCGATTTTCTCATCTGATCTAACCAAAGGGTCTTGTGTTATTGAATCCAGCAAAAGCAAGACAACAGATGAGTTTAATTGCAACACATAGTCAGAGGAGCATTCTTCATGCCTTTACAGACTGGTTTAATAGAAACTAAGTCTAAAAATGAAGAATGCTCCTCTGACTATGTGTTGCAATTAAAACTCATCTGTGTCTGCTTTGCTGGAATTCATAACACAGACTGTTAGATCAGATGAGAAAAATGAGCTCTTGTCCAAGAGAGAGAGAACCTAAAGAAAGTATCTTATAATACTTTTTAAATTAAAAAATACGGACAAAGTTCTAAAAAACTGTAAAATTAAAAGACAGGATATCTATTCAGGATCCTGTTATGTACTAATCTATGCTATTTCATCAAATATAATCTTTATGACCCCCCAATGACCCTTTCAAGAAAAGTATAAGGGTTTGTTTTTTTCAATTATTATTCAATTTCCATGTGGACAGAAATTGTCATGTTCTAAAATGGGTTTGTTTGTTGGATTTTGTTTCTATTTTTATTTCTCTCTTGTTTTTTTTTTTTTTTTTTTTTTTGTTGGTTTGTTTTGGTTTTGTGGGTTTTTTTTTTTTTTTCTCCACTGCAGAGACTCGCTTTAAAGATACTATTTTTTCTTTGTCTAGCATTAAGAGTAATGGAATATTTTCCTCCATCTATTTAATGAATGATATTCTTTCTTTTGTGCTCATAAACTTTCCCCTTTTTTTTTGTTTTATTTAAAATTTAAATTTAAAAAAAAAAAAAAACGATAAAAAAGAAAAAAAAAAAAAAAATTATTTACAACAGAAAAACAAATTTGAATTGTTTTCAGTAGAGAGTGAACTTTTCCACTCTGTTTCACCTCTGTGTCTTACAATGAATGTGTACATATTTTTGAATTTTTTTTTTATAATATGTGAAGAATCTTGAAATGGCGAAGAGAGCTGAATGGTACAATGAAATTCAAGATTTCTATTCAATCTGTCTGTACAATAAGTTTTATAAGAAATTAAGTAGCTAAGCTATTACGCACTCTCAGAATAAAAAAATGGTAAATTATTAGCAGCTATTGAACTTTGAAAAAATTTTTTATGAGTTCCTTTCTTTTACATATTTTAGCATTATTGCTCATTAAGAACACCTTCTAATACAATTACTGCCACTCTCTGTTTTAGAAACTAACATCATTTCACATTCATTAATTCTGACATTTACTATCTGATAAATCTAAGGACATCGACAATAAAAACAACAGATACAGATCTGTGGCACCACAGAATCATCATGGCTTTTGTAGAAATTTGAAACTGAAAAATATTAGTTGGAAGCCAAAGACTCTGCTACAGCAACATCCTGCTAGAAAAATTCAATTTTAAAGAGAATGTATTACACGGATACAGATGTGGAAAGACAAAATTGTGATCTAAGATCAGCTGTTTAAATGACTCATCAGTTAGTTGCAGGACCATGGATTTGTGTTAATTTTCATGCGAGCAAAATTATCTCTTTAAACTTTTTGTTGGGTCGATAATCGGGGAATCTGAATGCTTCTGGTCTGTGACACTATTAAACCCTAAAGCTGAAAGCACTTGAAATTTTGTCTTTTACCAAAATATGAACTGTTGTTAATTAGGATGATGTTAAACTTGTTGGAAAATAATATTGTGCAGACCTATTCTAACTGATAGAAGTATGACCGGATATTACTAAGTTTTGTGCTTATTAACGCTTACTTTTTTCTTATGTAAGTATTTTCTGTTCTCTTAGATAAATTGCAAACATTGTACTGGATAGATTGGAGCACATCTATCGAATTGTTCATCAATCATACAGATTTTAAGAGTCTCAAGGCATTATAAATGAAATTTCCTTGACACTCAAGCCAATGTGATGTAATTGTGGTGTTGCAGATTCTGAATTAGAAAAGGTGAATTAAAAAAACAAAATTAAAACATAATTCATTCAAAAGAGATATATTTCAGGCAACTAATTCAATAAGAAATACTAATTATTATTCCTCAATCTATGTGTGCCCAGCAATAGTGCTGAATCCATATTATTAATCCATTAATTAATCGAATTCTTCAAAAACTTTACTACATCGAGAGAAAACAATTTCCAAAGTACTTGTTAATACAGAGGCAAAAAAAAAAGGGAAAAAGGAAGAAATAATAACTTGAAAAAGAACCACATTATACATTATTCTAAAAATAGGTGATATTTTTAGTAAAGCCTAATTTTTATATATCCCAAATTCATTTTTTTCTTTAAACGTATCCTAATTTATAACATATAAGTATTTTTTTGCTGCATTATGATTCAACAAGGTAAAAAGGTATGAAATATCAAAAATTCACTGTATTTAGCTAACAGCCATCAGTATCCATCCGCTTTATTAATATAGATTATCTCATCTGAAAACATAGAAATGGACTGAGAGCACTACCCCAATTTTGAAAGTCAGTACGGCTTTGAGACATTGGTAAAGTACTTCTAAGGAAAATTTTGAATTAGCAATTATGGTTTAGTCATGCTGAAAAAAGCAGTTTTTAAGATTGTCACACAAAAAGACCAACCCCTAATGAGTGTGCAAAGTTATTTATTTGTAATATTCATCAGACAGACAAAAGGCAGAGAAACAATGTCTGGATATTTGCACTGTGTGGAGTCCTTACACCAGTGCAGATAGTTGGAGTTCTGCTTTGACGTAAGTTTTACTACTACACGGTAAAGTTACCGAAATTGGATTACTCTAGTGGGAAGGGCTCGTGATTAGGTATATTACTTCTCTGCTCCTTGGACTTGCGAAATGGACTGACTGTTCTGACATGGATCCATGTTAGTTTTGGTAATTTTTGTTTTTCAAAGCCTCAGTTGTTTTTGTACTGGTGGTATTCAAGGTATGTTTCTTGCCAAACATGTATGTCTTTCTTGCTTGTTATTCCTTTTCATGCTATCAGAATAGTGAAATTTCTTTCACGCTTTGTGGAAGTAGATTAAGAGGTTCCAATACAGATACTAAATAGGCCATACAAAGATCACTGGCAGGGAATACACATTCAACTCAATGTCTTTGTTGCTTGTATTACAGGTACAGGTAGTGGATTTCAAGCAAGTTCATTAAGAACACTTAAGGAAGTATAAAGACTTAGTTAAGTTTTGACATCTGCTTTCTTGAAGAAATATTATATGAGGAGAATTTAGTTATTATTTCATTACGCTTTCAGAAAGTTATCCATCTAAATTCTTGAAGCCATTTCTAATATGATATGATGATGGCACACATGCGACAGAGATAAAGATCTTGAATAAGTTCCCGGCAGATAATTTTTATCTTACCTAATAGACTCTAGCTCCGAAAGAACGTCACTCTAGTGTTTATTCATAGTGGGTAACTTATAAAAAAATACATTTATATGAAATATATATTGCAGACAAAAAATACACATTGCAAATAGGCAATTGCAATAAAATAGCTTCATTATATATCTATTAGGTGGTATTTTTTTTTGTTGTTTTTTGGGTTTGTTTTTTTTTGAGAGGGTCCCCACCCCCCCACCCCCTTTCCCCTCCTCCCCTCCCCCCTCCCTGATATTTTGTTGTATTCTTACTTTTCACCATAGTTATAGATCAAGGATATGAGATGCTTTTTAATCTCCATGGCAAGAAAATGAATGAGGTGTGCTAAAACTATATAGCCATATTTGTCCATGAATAGAAAACATTGCTGAATTTGCTCTAATTTCTTCTTCCTAGATGAGTCATCTATCTTCTTTAAAAATATGTTATTTTTGTGTATAAATGCTAGACTCTTTAGAAGTATTTTTTGAATTATCTGTTTTCATAAAAATGGATAAAGTATTGGCCCATAACTTCAAATTAAATCCTACAGCTATTTTTGAAGACTACAGAAGTCCTGAAACCAAGCTTCAAAAAAGATATCAGCCTTAGAAATATGTAAAATTAATACTTGTATAAGTAACCTTTATTTGACGTAATTGAATTAACATTGGACTTATAATTAAATTGAAAGATCCTTTAAGGCATGGTTCATTACATAATCTGACAACAACAAGTCCTTGACCTAATACTATGTTCGCAAGAATGCTTCATCTGTGGCGTCTTTAATTAACGGCATTTGTAACACACGTCACTCCATGCTTATCAACCCCTATAGTGTGATTGTTCTTAATATGCAACAACCTTGCGGTTTAATTTGACTTTCTAATCCGTTACTATATAACCCTGCCGAGTTTCTTTTAGCACTCTTTTATTTTTCACCTAATATTTCAGGTGTAGAGATTACATACACTTTAATGTCAGCGGTTTTCAAGTACCTGCATGATAAAAGTCATTAAAAAGTCTCCCTTCAGTCTCCTGCCTCTCTGTGACATACAAATCTATTTTAAAGGTTAAAAATTGTTTAAGTAATATAGATCATAAATAAAACATTCTCATGAGATGAAGTATAATTTAGTTAAAGCACTCACATTTCTTCAGATGGGATAAATATGAGATCGATACAATGTCCCTACAATTCATTGCAGTGGAATATAGTAATCATTCTAAGCAGAGTACTTTTTTCTTTAAAAAAACTTCCATATATATATTCAATAATATAATGTTTTAAGAATATGCCAACATTGCTGACTTAAAGTGTCAATATGTATTTTTAATAATGTTAATTAACAGTGAAAGTAGGAAAGGGAAAATAAAAAGTATTAATTTTGAAAATTACTCAATAAACTAAAGATTCTCCACCATTAGTGTTACAGATCTCTGAAAAAAATCCTCATGGAGCAACAAAATGTAACGTAAGTCGTTTCCAGGAATAGTTGCTGACCAGGGTAAGTAAATTACTAATAACTAACTATTAAATAATGCATATTGTGTTAAATAAGGAAATAAATTGAAATGTCAAGCATGGATTACTAGTTTAGCGAAAGAGAGTTTTCTTCTCTTTGTTCAGTGTAACCTCAGCATTGTGGGTAACATGTGAAGACGCGCAATGTCTATTCACTTTGACAAACGCAAATAACTTCAGGCACAACTACTGATGGAAGTATTTTATAACAGTCAGCTAATTGCAGATTATATTTCATTATTGCAGAAAGAAAAAGACAATAGAAGAGTGGAGGCTGATGGTATTTATTTAGAATTTTTGTCTTGTTTTGTTGTTGTTTCTTCTGAGATCATAGCGTCATTTGAATTTATGCTTTAATGGTATAATATTGCTTTAAAATGTGAATATATTCTCTCTAATGTTATAAATTAGCAAATTAAATAAATAGAGATTTCAGCAATTACTTTATATTGTCTGAAAAAGTATTGCCAGGTAGAACACAATACTTTGTCACACTGACTTTAAAACAGCAACTTGTCTGTATTACTATCATAAATGTACCCATGTCGGCAAAAAGGCTGCTTGCCCATTTCACAGGACAACTTCTTCCACTAGAAGGCTGTCAAGCAATGTAAAGCAAGCATGGATGATTAGCTATCTGCAGCATGCAAAAACATACATATTTCTGTGAAGCTGCTGCCAAATGTCTGATTCACCACTAACATATGCATGTACCTTATAGCTCTAATATATCAAGTGGATTCTTCAATGCACTATTTGACTTATGGAAACTGTATAAAATATAATGAATTTATACATATTTATACTGCTTATTACTTCTCACAGTAATTAAGTTAACAACAAGGCAATGATTAAATTAACCTCATAATACTTTCCTCCTCCTTCTCCAGTCCTTTCCACATAGAAAAGGAATGACTAATAGTAGTGTCAAGCTACTAGGGTTGCACCAGTATGCAAAAAGGTATTTATTGCTTAAATATAACAAGCTTTGCATTCATTGTAGCTCACATTAAGGCCCTTCAGTTTTACAAAGTGTAAAGGATGTATGAAGATCAATACAAGAAAAAAAGTAAAGGTTTAGGGAATCAGGACTATAGTCCTGTGCTGCAACCATCTCTTAAGGGGACTGCAGACTTCCTTGATATGTTTATAAGAAATAATATAATCACAAAATAATATTCCCAAGATGACTCTGTATTAACTAGGCAAATCTAAACGCATCTATTTATATTATTTTTATGTGTTCATCTTGCCGGACAGACATACGTTTCTACTATTATATTTAAGAATTGTTTATTTTATTGCCAGTCCAGGGTTGAGTGTTGTCTTGTCCTGGTATCATTTTAAGCAGTGCTATTTACGTGATTGAAACAGTCTATTTATAAAGGCATCCATGCATGTAAGTTTTCGTGAGGATTGATTAGCAAAAATTGGCTCAGTCTACTGATGAGCTCATGACCTTTTATTGTACCTTTTTTTCTCTTTTTGCTTGTCATTTTAGATGTTGGGCTTGCTTTTTTTCAGTATTACTGAGAAATTTCCTAGAATTCACCCAATGACTAACTAAATATTCTGGTACCCTCACCTTACAGCTAGTGTTTTTACTTGGTCCTCACCATAATTAATATTTCCAGGAAAGAAAAACCAAAACCAAAACCTCCTACCCAAAAACTGTTGTCTTGTATTTTTTCTTCTCATTTACTCAATATATATATTTATATATATTATATATAAAAATAAAATCCTCTTGTACAGAGAAAAAGCGATTAAGTTAATAAATTAACCTTAATTTTATTCACATACTAATATCTAGATAAAATCCAAACAATGATCCTCCATAATATCTATTCTGTCATAATTAAAGTGACTATTAACTCATAGAACAGAGCCCATACAACGTAAGCATACCTCCAGTTTATACCTTAAAGAAAAGAATAAAAACAAAAAAACCAAAAAAAAAAAAAAAAAAAAAACCTTTTAAATCTTTTTCCCTTCTTGTAATTTTCATACAATTTTATTAGTAATGATTAATAAGGAAAATAAAAAAAGCCGAGTAGGTGAAGAGGTTGCTTTTAAAAGTCCCAGAACACATACAGAACCATGGAATTGCTTCGTTTGAAACAGACCTTTTTAATTGAATCATTTGAATCAACAATTTATAAACCAAGCACTGCCAAGCCCAACTTAATTACTTCATTCATTCTTGATCCATCGTTCATCCTTGATAATATCTTCAGGTCTATGGGCATATTCTCAGCCACACTTGCAACCCCAGTTTTAAGACCTGGGACAAAACCCTTTTCATGAAAGAAATTCATGGGCAAAAATTGAATAAAGTTTATTTGAAGAAAATCTTGCAGAAGAGATGTCACAGATAAAGTTCAAAAGCAATGGTAATAATTCATCGTTATGTAGTTGTGCGATGCTGCATAAAATTAGATTTACTAATTTTTCTAAACAATGACTAAAAAAAAAATCAGCAACAATACATATTTACACTTTTTTTGTCTTCTAAGACCTCTAATCTTCTGTTAATATGTGTTAATTATTAATCTTGTGAGTGTGTCTGTGTAAAACTAGATGTTAAATGTATGTTATCAGATATCATAGTATCACTTGGCTTGGGACCTCTGTCACTAATTTTGAGATAATATTTTATGATAGTAGATAAGATTTAACTGTATTTTCCTTTGTGATATGTCTATTTTGATGCTAATAGAAGTAATGCAACCTATTTTCTTGATACTACATTCGGAATGTCCAGTGAAGGAATCATCACTCAATCTAGTGTGCTGATTTTGCCTTCAGTCGCTAGGTTAATTTCTTCACAAGTGCCTTTATTGAGCTGTTCTGTTTTTGATTTGTGCTGAACACAGGGTTGATAACTCAGAGATGTTTTGGTTATTGCTTTGCAGAGCTTGCACAGAGCCAAGGCCTATTTCGTGCTCATAGTTGTCCCAAATGGGGCTAGTGGGTCTTTGGTGGTAGTGCCCTTTAGGAAGGCTGTGAGGGACAGAGCTGTGAACAGTTATGCCTCCCACTTTGATCCAAAGGGATATCCCTATGCTTCATAAGTCCATTCATGCTCAGTGTTTACCAAAGGCCAAGTGAAGTTGTTGAGACAAGAGGGGGTACATTTTGATAAGCGGCGTCCAGTGATGCGAGTTTGTACTTTCCACGTGAGAAGGCATACTGTTTGATGGGGCCTGCTCTCCCGCCAGCAGGGTGCCAATTCTGAACCACATTGCCATTGCCCGATGACATTAGCGAAATTAATTCGCTGTGTTTTCCCTTGCAGTGTGTGAATGCTTTTGCTTCCCAATTAAAGTGCTTTTATCTCAAGCCCAATGGGTTTTCATTCTATTACCTGTTCTAGTTTTAAATCCCTGGCCCTGCTGCCTAGGAAGTAAATAGCAAGCGTGTGTTCGCGGTCCCGAGGCTAGACTGGGATTACACTCATTATATCTTAGCAATAAAATCTGCATTTTTGTCTTGGATTTTTACCAAGGTGATTACTCCTTTGAACCCTAGCATTTGTTTTTTGAAACACTCCAGTAAACACCTGCAAAAACTCTCTTAATCAACTAAGGATTCACAAATTCTTTTTGTTCAACTTTCTACAGACTGTATTTTTAATCCTTCAATTTGACCAGTCTGTTTTAGTATCATTTTACTGTTGCTGCTGTGAAATTCTTTTGAGCTTCTTGATCATTGACAAAATCACAGAAAATGCTTAACATAGTTTAAAATATACTTCCTCTTTGATTTTTTCCCCCTCATTGCTATGGATAGCTTCATGTAGGAAGCAAATTGCCGGAGACCTGTGAATTTATTTTAAGTTCATTATTATAGAAACAAGATTGAATAATTAGTTTGGACCTTGAATTAAGGGAGTAAATTTTTTCCTTAAGATGATAAAATACATTAAAAACCGGCTTAATATTCATTAATTTATGTTGTATTGACACCCATAGCAGGAATGCCAATTTTTACATTAGGGAGGTTATGATCAGCAGAGGAGTGCAGTCACAATAGGTTTTAATGGAATTTTCCAATTGTTATCAGTTTTATTTAGCTGGTGGGAGTCTGCCCTAGATAATGTGGTTTTAATTTGGAGTGGTAGTTAAAACTCAGATTTCTTCAACACTTATTTTTAAAAAGGCTTATTGCATTTTATGTGAGTTGATAACTCAAGAAGTATCCAACGTTTGTTCAATGGGTGTTGCAAGGAGGGCAAGGGGATTTCAAAGAAGTGACGAAGGTAATAGGTTTCTACTCTGTACATTATAGGAATATTTTAAACCATATTTTTCATGCTTTTTTAAATTTGAAATCTACAGAAGATTTTAGTTGTACCCACGTAGCCCCTTAGTAAATAAATAAAAAATAAGAAATAATTGGCATTATTTCAGCTTTCATTATTTTCAAGATTCTACTCCCTTTCACACCACAAGCCTCACCATCTAAATCCAAACAAGGGTGGATTTCTCATTATTGACTTTTGTACCAATATGGGGGGAAAAATAAAAGAAATGCTGTAGTACTGCAAACTGTCTGATGGATGCAGTAGTTTTCTCTGTAATGGAATGTTTATTTGTCATATGGCTATGTGGGGAGTGAATAAAAATACCTTGCTTCTGCAATGACTGATAGGAACCTAAAAAGTATCTTTGTCATACGCTGTCTGCTACGAACAATATAGATAAGAGGCTTCTGACTCAGTCTTTTTTGACATAAGTACAGATTTTTTTGTTTCTCAATTAACAGTGTTGTGATCGTTATGAAAAAGAACAGAAAAAAATGAAGAATCTACATACTGTTTTTATTCTCTGCTTTTTTAGAAGAACATGAAGAATATGACACAATAGTAAGCATACATTGTACTATTGGAGCCAAAAACCACAACTTCTTATATTCCACGTTTCTTGGCATTATGAAGGAACAGCAAGAAAGTGAATAAACTGCATGATTAAGTGTGTATGCTAGATCAGATGTATTTTTAAAAATTAAAGTTTTACGTCTCAATAGCTTGGATTAAATCCTGCAAATTAAGATAAACTCTCAGACACTTTTTTTGGAATTGTCAGTTTTAACTTATTCTTTTGCCAGTAGAAGGCGAGTTTATAGTGGATTTATTCTATTAACCCTGACAATTGCAGAGATTATAATTATGGTCACTCTAATTTGGAAGATAAATATAAAGGTCACACTGCTAATTATGGAAAAAAAATTCAAAAACAAAAAAAAAACAATCCAAGAAAACACACCTACTATAATCTAGGTTATAAAAGACTAGAGAAAGAAAAGAACCAAAAAACCCAATGCATTTGCACAAATCACATGTCGATTACACCAATGATTTTTAATTTCACAGGTCTTCGCAAAGACTAGGAAAGGATTGGGTTCATTCTTTTATTTCACACTTAAATTTTTTCACCAACGATGATTAAAGATTTGATTTATTAACACCCAGCGAGGAGTGATGTGTATATCATAAATTTTTATTGCTTGTTATTAAAGGAAATTACTTTAAGAAGTCTTTAAGATTTTTTTTTTTCTTGTTACATGTGGGACTATTTTGAAGTTCAGCATCTCTTAAGTTTTACTGGAAACAAATGGTGACATCCTATTCTGTGAATATTACTCATCGCTTTATTTTTTGCCCTACACAAGAAAACAAAACTCACAATTTTATCCTCTGTAGATCACAACTCATTGAATTTTCTTTTTGCTGAATAAAAGATGTTAAATTTAGTTAAGTATTATCAAGATGTTACCATTACCTACAACCTTAACATTGTCAAAGTATTTTATTTTTCATGTTATTTCAGTGTCTTCCAAGGGACAAAAAATATATTTTACTTTTTAAAAATTCAGACGTTGAATCAAACAAATCTCACTTAATGAAACTAGAGGGTATTTTCGTGTATAGATTTAGTAATACCAACCACACTGACATCTCACCATTTTTGAGTATTTAACTACCTCTGAATTTCTGCTGTGTATAAAAGCAAGGCTTTACATTTTCTGTTTTCACACTTCTGCTTCAAAATTTCCAATGAATAAAAAATTGTCATGAAGAACATGCATCGAAACAGTTTTTATTTCTTAATTCCAGTGTTATAATCAATCGAGTGTCAACCCTTCTCACATAAAGTGCATTCAACGAAGGATTAAATTTTTAAAGTTTAACAAGAATAATTTTTCTAGGAAAAACATCAATACAATTCATTACAATTTCTATTTCAAATTCATGGAAAATAGTAAGCTTCGACCTGGACTTAAACATGCATTTTAGGAACTTCTGAATACCTACAATAATGCAATTATTTGTTTCGTTGATTTGATCAATAATATGTCCAGGTTAGTTTCATAAACTTGTTTTGATTCAGGGGTGTTTTTAACCCACATATCTGAAAAAAATCTGTTTATGAATGGTGGTCCTCTCATGTCTTTTTTGCCAAACACTTTACACTATCACTTTAGATGAATCAGTGTTCCGTGGGTATAAACTCTCAATGACTTTACAGTCAAGGCAAACATTATGACAAGTAACTGTATATTAAATCTGCTTAGAAAAGCATGCATGTTTACCATCATATCACAAGAAACAACCTTCTTTCATTTTAAGATGAACTTTTGCACTTTCCATAGCTTTCTCATGACCTTAAAATGTCATCACAAGAGTGTCCACACTCTGTGATGTTTAATTTTACACTTATCCCACCCCCCCCCCCCCCCCCCCACCCCCCCCCCCCCCCCCCCCCCCCCCTCCCCCCCCCCCCCCCCCCCCCCCCCCCCCCCCCCCCCCCCCCCCCCCCCCCCCCCCACGGCTCCCCCCTCCCAATGACATCTGGCACAGAGCTTGCTCAAAGCATCGCACCATGTGGCACAAAGGGCTCAATAACAACACACACTTTTATGCTTTATTTTCCTCCGTCTTCTTCACCTGTCAGGGAGCAAGATAAATTTCTTTGTTTGCATGAATTGTACATACATACATGTAAATGTATGTTGCGAGGATCTTCACCTAAAATAGATTATTTCTTTTCGTCTTTCTCTTTGACTAGTAATAGTGGTTTGCATAAAGCAAGAATTGGAGAAAGGGGTGCAAGCACTCTATGAGAAGAAAGAAAATTACCATTTCATCTATACATATGTAGGCATAGACTAGTTTGGTAAAATCACAGGCTATATATCTAGGCTGTATTATATTTTTGTATCCTTTCTCTGGGGTGGATGTCTTACTCAACTCCACCCAACAGATCAACAGTTTAAGTCCTAACAATGATATCACGTGCATGTATATGACAATTAGTGTTGTCAGGAAGAAAAACAACCTAAGTGCCTCAACACTAAACACAAGCACAGGTTTCATTATCGCTTTCTCCCACTGCCCTCTTCAAGCAGCAATTGGTTAGAAATTTCTTGAATTCACAATTTGTAAGAATTTAAACCAGATATATTCACTTCCAAATGTTGATTTCTGGAAATGTATATTAGTAAAACAATATAAAATAAAAATATTTTCTTCACAAAGGGAAAACTTACCGTTCTGAATTCCTACAGTGATTGATATGTTGACAATTAAAGAGCATCTCAAAAAACACATGACCAATCATTAGTTGAAAATGTCCTTAATAAATATTATTAGAACTTTCATATAGTGATTTCTTTCTAGTACCTAAATTCAATTTCTGCAACCATTTATTCTTTACCTAGCTAGTATTTCATTTGTGAGTCTAAACTTCATATGAGCTGTGTGCAAAAGCAAAATTACAGCCTTTGGGTAATTTAGAAAACTTTTGAGGTAAGAATTATATACCCCTTCGATTTTGCACTGAGACAAAAAAAAATACACACCCTGATAGAATGTTCAGACACTTAGATGGCCTTTATGATAGTGTTATGTTTATTCAGTGAAGAAAAAAACATGAGTCAAAAGGCTCTGGATGTTAATTTAAACTCATGTTTTGTTTCTCTTGCTTGCTCTATAGAGAGAAATACGTGAATGCATGTGCCTGCATTCAGCCCATTCCAAGCTGTAATTTTCCTATACACTTATATTCCCGTGTTACTTCCTTCAAATTCTTGGTGGTTTATTGCAAGTTTTCCTATATTGTGTACAGCTGACCATAAAGATTTGGTTGTTTCTCTGGAATTAAGTAATGTGAAATATATTATAGCGTAATCTTTTCCTAATACATAAAATGTAATATCCATCAAAGAAGATCTTAATGTAACAGATAAAGGTATTCCGTTTACGATAGAACAATAGAAAAAAAAATTGTTGAGAAAGAGATGATGACTTAGATATGTACATTTACAGAAGGACAGTGCTGTAGGACATACAAAATAAACAAGGTTAAATTTCCAATGGGTTTTTAAGCCGTCCTGACTAGTGTGTGGAGAAAACTAAAATAGAATCACCTATTTATCAATGAATTTTCCCGAAATCTTTGCTATTATAAAATACAGACTAAATACAATATTTATTTAGAACAGAAGCCTAAACCATTTTTGTTTTTTCTCAGCATTTTTTTATGTGAGTTCTCAAAATGACTCATAATTCTCTATGTCCTTTTTCAATCTCTTTTAAAGATTGTGTTCTCTTACAGCAAATCAATGACTTTGGTTAAAAAATAATTTAAAAGTTATAAATCTTATGTCAATGCATATACTCTTTGGGGCAGATTTAAGTCACAAATTCTTGGTTAAAGTTAAAATTATGTGATTGTTTTCATAAAAAAATCCATGCATTTAAATATTTAAATGATGCCCTTCTGAATTTTCAGACAAGGTTGATAAAACAGATACAGAAAGAAATTTAATTTTTTTTTTAAAAAATTCATTTTATAATCTGTCTCTAATATTTATTTCATGTTATTATTTTATCAGAACACTCATCCTGCGAGATAGCAGTCCTGAAATCTTCTGTGCATTCATAGCGGCAGGATGCAATTATAGCTACAGGCAGAGGAAGAAAGCCATCTGAGATAAACTGGAAATCATTTACCTTACTCTCAAAAAGAATATGCAAGCTGATTTGGTCAATTTTCAGCTTATGTGGAATTTTATAACTAGAACTTTCAGAAAATGCAATCTATATATTATTACCTAATGTTTAGATAGATTGCATAGTGAATTTGGGAATCAGAGACATTCTGTGGGAACATGCAGTTTTAAACAGTACATGCTGGGAAAGAGCTCTCCAGAACAGTTTATCTGAGGGAGATATAGGGACATCACATGTATCAGTATAGGATGTTTACTAAGTCAAAGTGTGAAAAAAAAGCCTCTTGCTTGGCTTGAAAAAAATGAAGAAGCTGAAGAGCCAATCCTAAGTGTTTAAAAACAATTGTTCTCTCTTTTACTCTTATTCTATGAATTAACACTAAAACTTCAAAGAGTCTCTATTTTAATGAATGTGAATATATTTCTGGGTTAGCAAAAGTATCTGTTTCCCAGCTTGCTGGTATATCACTAAATTATTGAATGCTTAATTCTGTAACGAGGAAGTGAGACAGTAGGATTTCAATACCCATTCCTGCCTTTTCCATGATGCTTTTCTAAAATTGTATTGTATGATGGACACATGGGACCTGGGGAACTCAGAAAACTAGGGAATCAGATTTATTAGTGGTCGGTTTCTCGATGGCTTACTGAATTCAGTGAGTTTCATAAAAGAAAATGCTTAATATCTTCTGTGTTTCAAAAACATCTAATATGCTGGAAAACACCTAGATATCGAATCTATATCACTAAACAATACAGACGAAAACAGTAGCTTAAATTAACTCTAGCTCTCAGTGAAGAGTATTGTATTTAAAATTTGGGTTAAGAAAATTATATTCTTGAAAGTACAGGGTAAGGTTCTGTTAAGGTAAGAGAATAGTTTTAGTTTTCCTCAGCTCAGCCGAAGAACGAACTTCAGCAAAACACCCCAATAAGCAACAAAACAGTAACTATAAAGTTTTCAGATTGCAGTTCTTCTCTGTGGGCTCTGTTTTAGTCATGTTTGAACATCAAAAGCATGAGAAACTCTCCTCATAACCGTGATACAGTACCTCAACATAACCAATAAATTACCTTTAGAAGGCTCTTTTTAGATAGAAGATCAACTTTTGCTTGCCTTTGAGAAGTGTACCATGCAACACAGTTGTCCCCGGAAGATTTTTTTTTTTTTTTTTTTTGTAATGAATTTTTATCCCTGCTCTCTGTTTACCCAGAGTAGTTTAATTTCCATTTCTGGCATTACATACATTTGTCTCCAGTTCCACCATTTCATGATATGGAACACTGACTGTTTAGGAGGTAACATCATAGACTGCTATTGATAGTAAAAAAGTGTTTTTGCAATATGTCAAGCTATCTTGTTTAAATAGAAACAGTTTCCTCAAAGCTGGCATCTCTCAAGAGATAAGAAGAAATTAATGAAAAGCGATGTCTTTCATAGTTGAAAAAAAAACCCCAGTAGCATATATCACATCAGTGTCTCTCAGCTAATTCGCAGGAACGCTCCAAGTGATTCTGAGTGTCTTTCAAAAAATGCAAGATAATTCTCCAAACCTTATTATGATAGACTGGTAAGCATGTTGATTGCTGAGATGGTTGATTCTAACACAGTCTGATTAACTGCTGTAAGAACACTTCTGCATGAGAAGTCAATACTGAATAACTTGCATCCAATAAATTCATATTCTAGCTTATTGTGTAGTAGCTCCCACAGGCAGAGAAGCTGTCAGTGTGGACTCATTTACTCTCCCCCGACAGTATTTTCTATAGTTATATTAGCCCAAGAATTTGATAATTTTGTCAGGGTTTTTTTTGGTTGGGGGACACTGTGTTTTTTGGCTGGTCTTTCTCTCTTTTTCTTTTTTTTTTTTTCTTTTTTTTTTTTTTTAGGTTTTTTGGGTTTTTTTGTTGTTGGTTTGGTATGTTATTTGGAGGGTTTTGTTGTTTTCCCATTTTTTGTTGGTTTGGTTTGGAGTTAGTTTTTTTTTACATTAGGATTTTTTTCATACTAGTTCATTGAAATTTTAAGAAGACTAGAATTTTTTTACTGTGTTTGATGTTAGTCTTATGAGATAGTAGGAGTTGATCAAATGTGTCATAACAGACCATTTGTACTACTCTCAGGGAAACTTGACACAAATTATATAAGTCTCCCTGTAGCACTAAACAGCATTTTACATGGTTTGAAATACTGCAGATGGGCTCAAGAAGGAGAAAAAAAAGCCTAAATTAACTGTATAATATCACATGAGAGAAAATGGCATGTTGTGGTGTCTCTCTTCTCTCGTTTAGACCAACATCAACAAAGCCGTATTAAGTGACCCCTTTATGCATAATCTCTAAGAAAAGTTATCTAGAAAGTGACTAATGAAAAGGGAAATGAGATTATGCATCAATTTGACAGGAAAAAAAAACCCAAAAATTGTAGTGTATATTAAAATACATGTTTCACCTGTAATTAGGGGTTCTTTGTTAGCAATATTGAGAAGCAAAAAGGAGCTTTAAGTATGTAGGTTGCAAAGAGAAAATTGTCAAGTATTTGAAAAGCTAAGTCTTAAAGAATGAAATTTGAAGAATGGCTGTTTTTATTATTGGTGGGTTTATGTTCTTTCTGAATTACATCATGGTCTTTACTAAATACATATTAGTTTCATTAGTTTTACTATGGTCTGGTCCTTGCTATTTTCACACATGACAACAATGACAGACATATATTCTTTCTGACTACTATAAATTCCCCTTCCTAGCAGCCAAAATGCACTCAGGCTCTAATGTAGCACCCTCGTAACAGCTAAGGACCCTAGGTGATGTCACATCCAGTCCATAAAGCTCTAATTAAGAGCACTCTCCAGGACACCTGGCCACCCCTGAGGTGGCTGTTACCATATGTTAACCTCCTACATCTCCCATCCCGACAGGCTGAGCCTTACTTATGGTATTTGTGTTTAGTGGCTTCTTTAACCAAAGATCTATAATTTGCTGTGATTGATGTGACTTGATTTGTTCCTGACTGTCCTACTTATCTTTCCCTAGCTCATAGCTTACTGTCATATACTATGCTATTTTTATTGTCTCAGCTTCTCTCGATTACAGTAGTAAACAGTGCCCTTCACACTTCTGCTTAACTTTGTGACGTGTTGCAGATCCTAACTTACCTCCTACAGTTTTGCCTTCAAAAAGTGGAAATAATTTAAATTTCTTCTGAGTTTGTACATGCTTAGGAAAGTTTTCTTAGTTGATTTTTTTTTTTTTTTATCTTTCTTTTTTTTTTTATTTTTTTTTTTGTTTTTTTTTTTTTTTTATTTTATTTTTTTTTTTTATTTGTTGTTTTTTTTTTTTTTTTTTTTTTTTTTTTTTTTTTTTTTGTTTGTTTTTTTTTTTTTTTTTTTTTTTTTTTTTTTTTTTTTTTTTTTTTTTTTTTTTTTTTTTTTTTTTTTTTTTTTTTTTTTTTTTTTTTTTTTTTTCTTTTTTTTTTTTTTTTTTTTTTTTTTTTTTTTTTTAAATATATTTCACAGCAACATCTGATTGAGCTGCTCAAGATAGGGTAATACTGATAACCATTGTCCCCAACTGTATGCAGCTGTAGTTTAAAACCAGTGATTAGTGCCTAGGCAATTACAGTCTGTCTGGTTGGATCTTTCAGGCTTTTTCCCCTAGTCTTCCCTTTCAATGTTATTCTGTCCTCTCTTGGATGAACATTAATCTTATCCATCACTGTGCTATCTCTACTATGTCTGCCCTGAATACCTGCTGTGTTTGTGTTTTACTGTGCTATGCCATAGCTGTTTCTTAAGAGTTCTTTCTGCAAAGTTTCATTAGTATAGTATAATTAGCCTAACATAGTATAGCATTTTATGGGATAATCTAGTTTAGTGTGATGTGTCAAGGTGCAGTGTGGCAAGATAACCAGACAGAATGTAATGTAACCTTGCAGATTGAAACCTCTGAATTTTTTAAATATTGGCTGAGAGTTATAGAATTCTCTTGATCTTATTAATGCACTATGATGCTTTCTCTACAAAGGACAAAATTATTCTTCAAACAGAAGTTACTATTTCATTTCTTAGATATGCAATATAGAATGGTTATATCACCATTACAATGCTTCTCCCAAGAATGATTATCTGAGGAAGAGGAAAAAAAAAATTGTCCTCATAAAATAGTTATTGTTATGTTACACAGTGAAATTTGTGAAGCAATGTTATTGTTGTAGCAGTGAAGCACATGGAATGATCTGGTACTTATCCACAAACTTGGCAATTAGCACAACCAATGTATAAATCTACAACTAATACATGCCTTTTATGTTGCTTTTGATGTTTGCTTTTGCTGTTATTGCCACCTGAAATAAGGGTCAGAGAGCTGGTCTAATGAAATCCTCATCAGTAAGTCATGGTATTGTTTTGTTTGATACAAGCTTCACTGAAAAACTGATTTCTTAGGTGGATAATTCTGTGCTTATCATTTCAGTGTCACATGAAGCAGCACTCTGTTCCAATGAACAGTCACCAATATTTCTCTTCAAAATCTTCTTCCCTGTGTTTTAATTCTGCATGACATCACTCTCCAAAGTAACCCTCCTGCATATTCTTACTGTCCCCATCCTGCCAATGCTTGTAAATCATTACTAAAACGTGTTGATAACAATCCAGCTCCATAAATGCCCACAATGCATCTCCACAAGACACTAAATGAATCTTCAAACATAAATGCAGGCTTTGTGAAAGGCTTATGATTTGTTCTTGGAAAAAAGTCCGTTTTCTTATGTGTACTAGAAATTATCTCTTTCTAATATAACAAAAAATCACTGTTTTCCCCCCTTCTTATATTAGCTTTACTTTGCTGATAGGAAATAGAACATTCAAAGGATTTTGAATGAGGAAGAGAAATATTGTATAATTTCTCCCTCAAAACGTATTTCTTGATAATTTATGAAAAGGATTTCTGCTTTTCTGTATTTCTTTTGAATTAAAGATCTGTTTTAGAATTAAGCAAATAGATTAAAAAAATTAAAGTATTGTATTATACTGCTTAAATTGTAATCCTAGATGTCTTTGAGAATGCTTACACACAATCTTTCTTTCTTTATTTTTTCCCAGTGTACCTAACTTTTTCAAAGGATAAGTAAACTGTTTAAAAAAACTTGTGATTGCCTGGACTCTACATGTATCAATTCATGGATATTACCTGTTTATGTTATTGTCCTTTAAGTAGTTATTTATGCCAGTGTAAATTAATTTTAAATATGCACATTTTAACCCTATTGAAGAAATTATTTTTATAAAATAATTTCCATAAAATTTAAAACTTGTTTAAGTGAGATAGCAAAACAGGGCATGCTGTAAAATAATTCAAAGGGATAAAAGAACTCATCAAAATACAAGAAAGATATAAGATCTATTTGTCAAAAATAACTTAACAGTAATGCTGCTCAGCGAAAACTCTTAGCCCTATAATTTCATATAAATTAAGGAGTAGAGAGTAATAATTTTTATTATTTTATTAATTGGAGAACACATTCCCCAACTAATGTAAGCACATAACCAGTCTTTCTCCCAAAAATAGTAAAAGTGATTATTTTTTCAGATGTGTCTTAAAAACAAGCTTTGACCTTACCTCTGTTAAGATACACATGATTCTGCATAAACACAGTGGAAAGAGCTGTTTTCACAGCAGGTCCCAGATAAGCCTGGGCAGTTGGTAGAATACTTTCACAAATAGGTTTTTGAAATTTATAGAAAAGAAATTGCCCTAAAAGCCTTCCGGAAAACCTGCAACTTACTTAACTGGCTGCTATGTTATTTGTCTTACCACAATTTATGTGCAGAGAGCTAAGTGCGTGTTAGTATTTTGTACTGTAAAGTAAACATTTATCAGGTAGAGATCACCAGAAGCAAGAATTACTAATCTTTGTTTTATTGAGAGAATGTATGAGAAATTAATTTGTTTAAACTCTT
>CM019236.1:27541994-27552275 GCA_009741485.1 Malurus cyaneus samueli
CCTGCATAAGCAAGTACAGGGGATATGATATGAGTGAGAGAAGGTAAATAGAAAACAACAATGGGAAATTTCTCTTGGACCAAAACTTTAAAAAGCAATATATTCCACCAAAAGCCCTTCAACACCTAAGCAAACAAACTAGCAAAACCACACTACCAGAAAAGTGGCTAATCAAACATTGTCCTATGCTAATTACTAAGCTACAATTAAACTGTATAAAAAAAACCCTTTTCACAATCTGGCGTAAAAGAAAACTTTTAGAATAAATGGGCATATTGCAGTTCTGTTTAAGAAACCGTTATAATATTTCCTGCCTTTGTGATTATATCAAGTGATTGCTGCGACTTGGAAACAGATTCATAATCCTTTGGGTCAATAATTTAATAAATTATTCTCATAGAGACAGTAAGAAATCACTAATCATTCATGGATCCCCCTCACACAGAAACACGTGGTAGTTGATCTTGTGGTGTGTACACAAAGTCAAATGGTATTGTCTGTCTACACAAATCAAAGATTTGGGGGAATCAAACCAAGGGATTTTTCCAAAGGGATGTTGGCAGCTCAGGCACTTGTCACCTGGGAGCAGTCCTGCCCCGAGCTCTCATCAACCTTCTTGATCAGTAATGTAAAGTTAAAAAACCAGCACAGAGAGAGTGCCATGACATATGAACTAAGCAAGATTCACAACCTAAACGAGCTCAATGAACTTCACGCCCCTGCATATGAAAACCAGACAACGCTAAAGTCCCACCCTGAATAACACTATAATCTATCAGTCTTAAATCCCACGCCCCACAATCCAAACAACGAGCTGAAAGCAATTATCGGGCCTGATGGCTACAATAGTCCAGACATATAAGCAGATCGACATAACCAAAAGCACTCAGCGACAAATAGCTTTCTCGTCATCGCAATTGTCCTACACACAAGAACCACAGAGCTGATGAGCAGATAGGGAGCATTTCGCTGACATGCCCATCAATATGAACAGTTGAATAAGGCACAGGAGGCAATGAGCACCATAGTAAAATAGAGCTGACCTTTATAACCTTCTAGAGAAAGGGAAGCATTAATGAATATCGAGAGGAGTGAGAAAACATCTGTCATTAGAGAATATTAATATGGATGGCGGGCCGGGGCCATCTGTTCGCCACCAACATCTTTTCTTAAAACAAGTTTGGAATATTTCGCCACAGACTGTCGTATCTTTATTTCCACGGTCACTATATACAGTAGTACATCTTTGAGATTTTTTCTACTATTCTCCTGCTGGTCATCTGGAGAGTGACATTATTTAAAGTCAAAAAAGAGCATAATGTTGAGCCCATATTCGTTTTGCATTAATGTAATTAAATTTTCTAATAAATTCATTTGAGGTATTTTTGGTTGTATATAAATCCCTCTCTTTCCTGAATTTTCCTCTGTGAAAATATCAATAAACATGGAGCACCAAAACACCGAGGTATGAGCAAATCTTCAAAGTTTTCATGAAAGAAACACGATTCACTATGCATCCCAGTATCTTGCAGTGCCGGCAAAGGCACATGGTCAGATCAAATACTCTTAGGACAGCTCATAGCAAGGTGCAACATGGCCGGAATAAGAGTAAAAATATAACACGCATCACAAAAACATTGTGTCTCTCCTCCCAGAGCAACAAGCAAACCACACTGAGAGAACCACGAAATATGTCTGGCGATGATTTTATCTAGGGCATCTCAGTGCAGTATCCTACAAGTTATACTCATATTGTCTGATTCCTGCCGTTTGTTCTATTATATAAACGTGAATCATAATTAGACATTTATAAGTAATATCTGTGTAACATACCAAATGTAATAAAACAAGTCTTGCTCGAAATAGCATAATAGGAGGATTCATAAAATGGGCAATCAAAAGTTCTGGGAAACCAGTCCGATGTTAGGGAGCAGATGCTGGTGAGGTTGTGGAGAGCTGCTGCTTCTTAGAACCACGGAGAGACATAGGCTGGCAACCGAAGAGAGAACGCACGAAGCAAGCAGAAACACACTGGGTTTGACAGTGAAAAATTCCAGGGGGAACATCCTCTGGGCTGTGTCTGCACTCCAGAAAGGCCTAATGGGTGGACCGTGGCTGTTGCTGCCCATTCCCAGAGAGCGTGACCCTACAACATCACCCAGCTTAAGTATAAAGTTCCAGTGAGGAAACCCTGGGCTAAGTTCTGAAATTTGAGAATTTAGTTATTGAGTTTAGTACTGAGGAAGTATGACCTGTTACTGATTGACAATAAAAGCATTAATTTATTTGATAATGTTTTTTCATGTTATTTCTTATAATAGACTTCTACCTTAAAAGAATATATTTTCTTGGTTAGAAAAAAAAAAAGTAACTCTTAGAATGATAGAATGGTTTGGTTGGAAAGGACCTGAAAGATCATCCAATTCTTGTATCAGGGGTCCTCCACTAAACTAACTTGCCCACAGCCCTATCCAGACTGGTTTTGAACAAATCTAGGAAGGGGGGGTCACAACCTCTCCGGGAAGCCTGTTTCAGGTCTTCACTGTCCTCACAGTAAAGAATTTCTTTCTAACATAGAATCTGAATTATTTGAAGGCCATCCCCTTTCCTACCACTACAAGCCCTTGTAAAAAGTCCCTTTGATGACACTTCCATAACATAACACTGAAGTGTTAAGGAACGCTTTACTCGGAGGCCAGATTTTTCCCGTATGTTCCAAGGTACTTGAGGGACAAAACCAAAAAATCTTTTTGGGTTCTGCCCACACATCAATTGTGTGCAATAGTATTTACTTCAGTCTTGATCTAAACTTTCTTACTAGTATTATTTTACATGCTCCTTTACTCCTAAAATCTATGTTGTAAGGGAAAAGTTTACTAAATTATTTATAAGAAATATGTGTATAGTGAAAAAATACTCTGTTTTTCTGCCTTTATGGAGATGTTAAATTTCATTTGGGTTTTGGGTTTTGGGTACCTGACCCGAAACTCCTGGCATGTGATTTTAAGAACTCTTGGATCTTCACATGGCAAATGGAAAAGTCCAACCCTTTTTAATTTTGTCTTTTTATCTCTATCCATTGCACTAAATATTTAGAGCTTTTTTACTGCAAAAGAAATGATGCACGCAGTTCTACATGCACTTAAAATGCCAGTCTACATCTTTTATGTTAGATGTCACAAATTAACAAATATTTTTATATTAAAATCCCTGTGCATGTGCTCCCCAATTGCCAAGTTTGAAAGACAGTATTACTTAACTGTATTACAGTTTGAGGAATGTAAATTAATTTTGGGTGAGAACACAATATAATATGAGATATTAAGAGTAAATTAATTAGAAAATCTGGTAAAAAATAATTTTCAGTTTACTCCAAAAACTAAATGGGGCAAACAAAAGGTCTGCATAATACACAAGAAATCCAAAAGAAATAACTAATACACTTCTGGTCAAAGTACACAATAGTTTGGGTTTTTCAAATATGCTGGATCTGTACAAAACAACAATTTATTCTATATAAACAGCAAGATACCTTTTGGGTCTCGAAGAACTGCACAGAGAAATAAAAGTCTTTGGAGGTAAATTTGTGTCGGTCATCAAAAGGAGATGAGTTTTCTTGGAGCACAAATGTGCAGTTTATTTCATGGAATGTTTTCCACCAATTCATTTTTAGAGATTTAATGTATTGATCGGGTTTTTTTCCAATTATACAAATATAATCTGGTGTCTCATAAATATGTGAATATAAAAAAAAAACCAACAAATTCAAATCATCACTTCAATGAAACAACATGGAAACAGGCAGTTTAACTAATTTCATTTCCTGTTCTTTAGCTTTAAATAGTTGTGCTACATATTGTTTCCAATATTGTGCAAACAAAGCAATAATGGTCCTTATCTGCAGAATATAAACACAAAAGATTGATCAGTGCTACTAAGTGATTATGTTTTCCATACATTTGTGGTAGGATTCTATTTCAGAAAAACACAAATTATTTCAGCATTCCAGGCACAATTCATGTGAGTGAATTTTCTAGGACTATACAACCAGTTTAAAGTAGGTCTTTTCTGTTGGGTTTCATCTATTGTATCAATCATCTTGAAGGGGAATAAGGCCCACAGATTTGCTTGCAGGAAAATTTCTCTTTCTTTCCTCCCCATTTTTCTCTCTATTTTTTTATAATATTTGTTCAAAAATTACTTTTCTCATAAGGAATTCTGTCTTCTATTTTCATATTATATTCAGCTGCTTGTTAAGGTTGCTTTTTTCAGGGAATTTTGTTTGTTTTTTTATTTAATTTAGCTGTTTGTTTTTTTTTTTTCCTATATATTAAGGTTTTTGTTTTGGTTTGGGTTTTGTTTATTACTATCAGGGAAAAAGACTGCTTTGCTGCTGGCATTTTTATGAATGCTCATGCCCTTCTGGGCTACATCTGAGTCAATATAAAAAAAAAAAAAACCAAAAAAAAAAAAACAAACAAAACCCTCAAACCAAACCACCAATTATGTCCATTAAAAATTCTTTTGGATTTCTTCATATTATTTCACAAATGCACTTGGTAGCACAGATTTTCAAGAGAATATAAGTTAAGCAAATGTTAGAGAGCATTGACAAACAGTAATTCCAGATGAGCATTGTGAAAAATCACATATGATGCCTGATACAAAGGTTTTCAATTACATAAACAGTAAGATGAAGTAATTCAGTTCAGTTATAGTGATTTTATTATCAAATATGCATTGATACTCATAGAAAATGTGGATTATTTTTTTTATAAAAGATTTGTACATTAAAGCACATATGTTTGAGATTCTATTTTCATAAGCCCTAAGAAAAAAAAAAAAAAACCAAAAAACATCAAAACATTATAAAATCAACTAGGAAATAAGTAATTAGACATACAGAGATATATAGGCAACACTGAGGTGCTTTTTCATCAAACATTTTATTTGCTGCAAAGTTATTCTTATTTGAACTCATGTTGTTCAGTGTCTTCAATGATACTGCCATTTGTGATTTCTCACTTTTTCAGACAGGATCTTTTCATTGCCAAGAACTTATTTGAAAGAATTTTATTGGAAAAGTTTAAAGAACAGAAAGACTAGAATTAGTATTACTCCATTACATTTTACTTAGCGATGATCTGATATAATTTCTTAATACATTGATAAAATTAATTTGCTTATTTTAATTTTGAATTTGTTCAGGAATTGCGGTTTAATATTTGAAATAACAGAGTGCTCAAGAATTTTACTTTTTTCGACATTTTTCACACAGTTATGAGAAACCTGAATGCTTGCAATCATACATTCGTGACAGAATACAATGGATACATTATCTTTTCATTTAACTTAATCAAAAGATTTTTTTCTGGCTTCACTTACAGTTGGTTAATTGTAGGCCACAATTCCATTTCTCTCTGCTAATAGATGTACTGTGGGGAGAGAAAAAAAAAAAAAAAAAAAAAAAAAAAGGCATATCTATGGTTTTGGGTTCCTTTTTCTTATTTTCATTCACAAGTCCTGTACAGTATGCAGACTTGAAAGGCATAAGGGAAACAGATGTTGATCAAAACTTCCATACAGTTTCACATATATGTGAACATAGATTTGACGTTGCCCACCCAATGTTAATCCTCATGAGTGCACTGCTTTGTGCTCTGTCTTTACAACTTTAGACAATAAAGTCAGGTAATGATGGTGCTGTTTAAACTAAGGTTTATTTTGCTTAATGGATTGTTAAAGTTTATTCTTTAACTAACACAGTGGAAACTGTAAATGCCAAAATGTCAAAACACAAGCTCGATAGGTTTTTAACTTTTTAAATCAATATAAACCATAGGTGGCATGTGGCACTATTTAACTGAAGTGAGGGAAAAAAAAAAAAAAAAAAAAAAAAAAAAAAAAAGCTGAAACTCAATAGGTCTCCAGGGAAAAAAATGCAGCAACAGTTTCAGTGTTTGGAAGATTTTCTCTTTTCTCTTCATTTTTTTTTCTTTTTTCTTTAACGTATATACCTAAAATGACTTAACGTGGCTGAAAGACAGAAATTCCTAGGAGTGAAATCTCATTTGCTAATACCTAACTACAAGCAAAGAAGGATTCTGGCAAGCTATAGTGGAAATATGTAAAAACATGTTAAGCACACAGTCTACAAAATATTAATCAGACACAGGATGAGACATTTAGTTATGGATATGTTACATGGTTTTATACACATTCTTTAAAGGAAGTCCGTTCCTTTCTCAGAGGAGTAACAGTTCATTAAAACATTAGGAGAGCAATTGTGTGCATATGGATATACTCACACAGATACATTCACACATGAAAACAATGCCAAGATAAAACATGTTCAAGCAAACTGAACTTGTAAATTCACAAACACGCTCCCTCTGCTTTTCTTCTCCTATATGCCCTTAGCATCTTTCCCAGCTAAACACGAAAGGTTAGACAAAAGAGAATTGGGAATGTTTATTGGATTCTTTATTGGTTTGAATTATGTAGCATTCCAGAAGCTTCTCAAAAAATACCACCAAAAACCCTCATAGAAATATTAAGTGTATCACCAAAATACATATGGAGGAGGGCTCAATCCCTGTTTTCTCAGATGTTTTCAGTATGTTTGATCTCATTTCTGCAGTAGAAGCACACATATAGAAAGCATTTGATCATCCCACTTAATTCTGAACATGCAGATGGATAATGAAAAATCTGGATCAATACCAATGTGCAATTTAGATACAGATCATGTAGCCATATTAAGTTTTTTCCTCTTAAAAAATATTTTCTATAAAGGCATGCTTACAAAGCTCATAGAATTTCAACACAGAGAAAAAATCTGAATTAAAAGTTAAATCAAATACATTAATTTGAAATTAATTAAGAGAAAGGAAAAAAGATAATAATTTAATGTTCAGAAAGTAAATGCATTTTTTTATTCTCTGAACACATTAGTGATAATCACGACTTTACTATTCTAAATGAAATTCTAAAACCAACTTCCAGTACACATTGCATGGAATGTTTTCTTTTTTTATCTTTGGATTAGCAGTTTCCTTCTGCAACTGATCTATACAAATCAGACTGGTCACAAAAAAAAAAAAAAAAAAAAAAAAAAAAGCAATAAAATAATGAACATTTGACTTATTTAAAGCACTTTACAAAGTTCTAAAGATCATCAGAATAGATTTTTTTTTATCCCACAAACTGTTAAAAATTGGTATCTTCTGAAGTTCTTGCATCTATGATTTTTTCCTAATTGGCAACTAAAAACTCTAAGTATTTGCAAACATACAATTTGCAGTTATCTTAACAAAATCAGATAATAATATAAAAAAAAAAACTAAACAAAAGAAGCTATAAAAAAATTAAAAATCTGTGTGTTACCAGTAGAAAAACTAAAGAAATCGCATATTCCTAATGATGCGCTAATGTTCTCTTAAACTCTTAGAGTGATAAATTTTCATTTGACAAGTATTACATAAAAAGTATCTAGATACTTCACCTGGAGAATACTGGTGTAATTTTAGTAAACAAAAATGACTTGTTCTACCTGCTAAGTGGTAACCAGAACATTTTTGAAAATACTTAGGTAACAGAAGAAAAAAAAAAAAAAGGTATGTTAAAATGAGTTAAGAAACACCAACCAATATTCCCCTAGTCCTCCAAAAAAAAAAAAAAAAACAAAACAAAAAAACAACCAAACCCCTCTGAAAAGATTGTGCTACCTGGTAATACTAGTTCATGTGGGAAATGCTTTTCAAAAAGAGCAAAGATGGTGTATTGTTGGAGTGTTGGTAAAGCAGTGGGAAACATAAAGGTGAATATTAAGGGCAAAGAGGGAAAGGAAGGAGCTACTCCAGATGCACCATACATACTACCCTGTAGCCAGCGGAGAGATACACACAGTGGATCTGGGATAAAGAGTGAGGAAGATGCACCAGAGACAAACCATTGTGTCCTGACCACGTCTTCCCCCACAAACACACCCTTCCAATGCTTTGCTTGGAGCAACTACAGAAATCAGAAGTGAAAATTGAAGTTCAGCCTGAGAGAAGGTTGATGAAAGGTGCTGTTTTAGTAATTGTATTTGTTTCTCACTACTTAAATCTATTTTATTGGGCAATAAATTAAAAACCTTCTCCCCCAAACCAAGTCTCTTTCATCAATAAGAGTAATTGGTAAGTGAACTTCCTGTCTTTTCCTTGATTCATGAGCTTTTTTCATCTTATTTCCTTCTCCTGTCCTGCAGAGGAGGGATACTAAATGAGCAGTTGGGCGGACCTTGACTATTTGCCAAGGTTTAACATCACCACAGGCTTCTCAATTAAAGCCTGAAACTGTCTCTCTTACTGCTACAGGTCCATTTGCTTTCACAATTGTTCATCAGTTCAATCCTCTTTTGCCTCTCTTTCTCTGTTAGAGGTAGAGGCATGTGTTGCAGGTCCCTGTGCAATTTAGCCTATTTAAGCAGCCATGCGTCATCCTTTAGGTCTATATAGAAATTTATAATTACTCAGTCATTTTTTTGCTGTAAGTTGCTGCACATTTTCTTCTTATATCATCCACATCTCTTGCTATTTTCTATGTTCTTTATACATGTCAAATCTTTTCTCATTTATGTCCTTGTTTCTTTTGTAACACCTTATTTAAGAAGCTCACTTTTCCCACTGAAAAACTACAGTACTCAACAACAAAAAAAAAAAAAAAACAAAAAAAAAAAAAAAAAAAGACAAGCATCATTATGTAAAAGAAAGGTATGCGAGGAAAAAAAAAGAAAAAGACAAACAAAACTGAGTTTTCTTGCAAGGGATCACAGGAGAACTGAACTGCAGTGAACAATGCCGCTTTCTCTTGCTGGCTTTGGGGATCTTTTGTCCTTAATGTCTTAGAAATTCATCTTTGAAAGTTCAGTTCTCCTTCTGAGGACTCCTAGGCACCCTGTTGACATTCCTCTTTCCAAGTCAGAGAAAGCTAAAAGAACACACTGTTTGTAAGAGTATTTTTTGCTTTCCCGCACCACAAAAAAACATAAGCTAAAAGTACAAGACTCTTAATAGCACCAAATGTTTTGCGAACAGTTGTATCTTGGAAAATAAGGATGATAATAGGTGGAGAGTGGCCATGACAAAGTAATAGAACAGAAAACTTTCCAGGGTATGATCTTACATTTTTTTTCTTTTTGTCTATTCAGCACATTAGTAATGAAATAAGTCTGTTTCTTCAGGTATTGTCACCTGGAAAGCAGAATTCTGATGTGTGAACCTGCTCCAGCCTTTCCAGCCTGGATTTCATACCCCTGCTTCTGCTTAAACTGTATAAGAAATAATAAAGCCAAGAACCATAGTCTGGACCCCATCTCTTATTGACACGGCACTGTCTTACAGACAAGAGCTTTGTTTAAAACATAGCACAAGAAATCGAAGAAAAACATCCCAATCTCAGTATGGAGAAGAAAAGAGTGGGGATAAGAAAATATATGAGTTACAATAATAGTCTCAGCCTATTTCAGTTCTTTTCAAAATAGGTATACCTCTTTTCACATCCCTTGCTGGCCTTTCTGCTTTTTTTCCACAGTTAAGAAGAAAGAAAAAAAATTCTTAGAGAATAATTTAGTTATCTGTTTGGAAAGTTATTCTGTGTTCATCTACCAAAATACAATATTTCAGCATGAAGAGAACTAGCCATGTCCAAGTCCAGTTAGCTTCTTGCTTTTTAGAAGTTCTTCAGACCTAATATTCTGTGTGCCAGCCACCAGTAAGATTGTTTAAACATTTGTGCTTTTATTATATTCATAGTATGGCAGAGTTAAAATATTCCTATGTTGTTGATTGATCAGTCATTAATTTACTCCGTATTCTCTGCATCTTCTCTCTTCTCCTAAGTCCTAGTTTCTGCAAAACACATTTTTTCATGAAATCTTAGCAATATTTGACTTTCAAATATGTGAGAGGCAATTGACAGCCATTACTGACTAAGATTCCTCATGACAGCACGAATCATAAAAATATTTTTGAAACATCTGCAAGGGAGGCCTCCAAATTCCCAAGAATTAGTATGCCATTTCTGTTATAGGAACAGTGTCTGTTACTGCTTTTTGCAGGGGAGCTCTTCTACTCCATTTTCAATCCCAGTGCTGATTCAAGAACAGAAATCTAACCACATGCATATTTTTGTCCAACTCAGCACTTATGGAGCCTTCTAAGCTGCTGATTAGTAACTGGTATTTGCCAGGCCCTAGTTTGATTGCACACAAATGTGCCTCTCATCTGAGGGATGTAT
>CM019236.1:27552300-27572651 GCA_009741485.1 Malurus cyaneus samueli
CTTTAAAATATCTCTTGTGTATTGGCAATTAAACTAGAAACCTTCTCCCCAACCAGTCTCTTATCAATAAGAGTAATTGGTAAGTGAACTTCCTGTCTTCCTTTGATTCATGAGCTTTTTCATCTTATTTCCTTCTCTCTGTCCGCAAGGAGGGTACTAAATGAGCACGTTGGGCGACCTTGACATTTGCAAGGTGTTAACATCACCACAGCTTCTCAATTAAAGCTGAAACTGTCTCTCTTACTGCTACAGGTCCATTTGCTTTCACAATTGTTCATCAGTTCAATCCTCTTTTGCCTTCTTTCTCTGTAGAGGTAGAGGCATGTGTTGCAGGTCCCTGTGCAATTAGCCTATTTAAGCAGCCATGCGTCATCCTTTAGGTCTATATAGAAATTTAATATTACTCAGTCATTTTTTTGCTGTAAGTTGCTGCACATTTTTCTTCTTATATCATCCACATCTCTTGCTATTTTCTAGTTCTTATACCATGGCAAATCTTTTCTCATTTATGTCCTCTGTTTCTTTTGTAACACCTTATTTAGAAGCTCACTTTTCCCACTGACAAACTACAGTACCTCAACAACAAAAAAAAAAAAACAAAAAAAAAAAAAAAAAACAAGCATCATTATGTAAAAGAAAGGTATGCGAGGAAAAAAAAAGAAAGACAACAAAACTGAGTTTCTTGCAAGGATCCCAGGAGAACTGAACTGCAGTGAACAATGCCGCTTCTCTTGCTGGCTTTGGGGATCTTTTGTCCTTAATGTCTTAGAAATTCATCTTTGAAAGTTCAGTTTCCTTCTGAGGACTCCTAGGCACCCTGTTGACATTCCTCTTTCCAAGTCAGAGAAAGCTAAAAGAACACACTGTTTGTGAGTTTTTTTGCTTTCCCGCACCACAAAAAAACATAAGCTAAAAGTACAAGACTCTTAATAGCACCAAATGTTTTGCGAACAGTGTGTATTCTGGAAAATAAGGATGATATAGGTGGAGAGTGGCATGACAAAGTAATAGAACAGAAAACTTTCCAGGGTAGATCCTTACATTTTTTTCTTTTTTGTCTATTCAGCACATTAGTAATGAAATAAGTCTGTTTCTTCAGGTATTGTCACCTGGAAAGCAGAATTCTGATGTGTGAACCTGCTCCGCCTTTCCAGCCTGGATTTCATACCCTGCTTCTGCTTAAACTGTATAAGAAATAATAAAGCCAAGAACCATAGTCTGGACCCCATCTCTTATTGACACGGCACTGTCTTACAGACAAGAGCTTTGTTTAAACATAGCACAAAAATCGAAGAAAAACATCCCAATCTCAGTATGGAGAAGAAAAGAGTGGGGATAGAAAATATATGAGTTACAATAATAGTCTCAGCCTATTTCAGTTCTTTTCAAAATAGGTATACCTCTTTTCACATCCCTTGCTGGCCTTTCTGCTTTTTTTCCACAGTTAAGAAGAAAGAAAAAAATTCTTAGAGGAATAATTTAGTTATCTGTTTGGAAAGTTATCTGTGTTCATCTACCAAAATACAATATTTCAGCATGAAGAGTAGCCATGTCCAAGTCCAGTTAGCTCTTGCTTTTTAGAAGTTCTTCAGACCTAATATTCTGTGTGCCAGCCACCAGTAAGATTGTTTAAACATTTGTGCTTTTATTATATTCTAGTATGGCAGAGTTAAAATATTCCTATGTTGTTGATTGATCAGTCATTAATTTACTCCGTATCTTCTGCATCTTCTCTTTCTCCTAAGTCCTAGTTTCTGCAAACAACATTTTTTCATGAAATCTTAGCAATATTTGACTTTCAAATATGTGAGAGGCAATTGACCCATTACTGACTAAGATTCCTCATGACAGCACGGAATCATAAAAATATTTTTGAAACATCTGCAAGGAGGCCTCCAATTCCAAGAATGTTATGCCATTTCTGTTATAGGACAGTGTCTGTTACTGCTTTTTGCAGGGAGCTCTTCTACTCCATTTTCAATCCCAGTGCTGATTCAAGAACAGAAATCTAACCACATGCATATTTTTGTCCAACTCAGCACTTATGGAGCCTTCTAAGCTGCTGATTAGTAACTGGTATTTGCCAGGCCCTAGTTTGATTGCACACAAATGTGCCTCTATTCTGAGGGATGTATTTTGTCCTTATTTCTTTGGAGTAACTCTGTGCTCTTTGTTTGTTTCCAGAGAGTGAAATACAAAGATTGAGAGTGGCACAAAGTTCTCCCAGCTATGTCAATTGGAGAAAAATATTACTCTAACTGCAAGGAAAGAGGAGAGGGAGATGCATTAGAATAGTTAATAGCAGATCTGAAGGCTGTTTGTTGCACGTGAAAAATCCCCAGTGACTCTGAGCCATGCCAGTCCAAAATATGTGAACCATCTCTCAGTCCAAAATGTGAAGGTGCTATGAATCTTACCAGCAAGAACTCGTCCCATTCTGCAAACTACTAATGTATCAGAGTGAGAGTTCCCAGCTTCAATTACATGAATTGCAGAGAGTGTTTCGGAAAAGGTTACAGATTTCTATTATTTTGGCATTTTTACATTTTCTTTTGTAAGTATTGAATCTTGACAAGTAGTTTACATTTATGATCAGGACATCGTATTATGCTTGAGTGGACTACATGCTGTGAGCACGTTATCATCATCTGAGGTAATCACACCGAATTTTAATTTTGTTGTGGGATGTTAATTTGGAATTTTATGGCCACCAAGCACATGTTTTTGCCTGAGAAGACTTAATCGGATGATACTATTATTTAGCATATTATTTCCCATGGGCAAATTAAGCTTAAGTGTTTATCTCTGAGGATCTCTGAGAATCAATAAACTACATTGGCTCAGATCAGATAGATAACGTATTATTAAGCAAATCACATTTTAGTTTGTTCAAACAAGAAGATCTCGATATTTGAGGAAAAAATTACTGGACAGACTTTCAGGTTTGACACTGAACCAGTTTTATTGTTTATGTAAGTATAATTATGTAAGTATAATCTTTGACTATGTGTTATATGGTATTGTGCCAGGTCCAGCCTTTTACTCAATTCCTCTGGTAATTCAATGCAATTTGGGATTTAGCTGATACTATATTTTAAAATATTAAAATATTATCTTTATCTGCTTCATCAAAATTTAGTTGTTTCGAGCAAATTGATGACATGTGTACTTCTGTGGTTTTATGAAAGCATTAATTGTGAAAGGAAGGAAATTGTCTTCTGAAGCCATTAGCTATGGGACATGTATGAAGACATGAAAAATTTGTGAAAGACTTAAAAATCCCAATATAATAATTCAGCTACTCTGATTCTGTGTGTTAGTGGGCAGCTTCTGCATTTAAGCTCACCTACCAAAGAGAGAAGCTTTTCCAATATTTATTCCTAATGCTAGGTGTTACCAAGAGAGTCTCTTACTCCAATGAACACACTGATCACCCACCATCCCTCATTAGTCTTTCACTGGTAAAGTCAAAGTAATTCTCTGCAATTTCATTGTTCTTCCTTCTAAGATGTACGAGAAAATACAGTTGTAGGAAAAATCACATCTTGCCAAATCACCAAGAAATAGCAATGTAAAACAGTGTGTTAAAAAAAAAAAAAAGATAGTAATTGGAAAGAAATCAAGAACTTTGCAATTATAAATTTATTTAAAAAGTCCTGTGATCCTTTATTAAATAATTACTTTTGTCTTAAATTACAAAGAATTTCTCTCACAGTCTAAAATTAATTTTTAATGATGTAGTCTAAGAACCATCATCTCATTTACCATAAATTTTAGAAGGTTTCCTCTCCTATTTCCCAAATAGGAAAACCAATCAAAAATATATTTTAAAAATGGTATGTGGTGTTGATTTATTGTCTGAGTTTCTTCCAACAAAAAGATTTTCAGGTTACAAATTGATAAAGGCTATTCTTGCTTGGTCCATTTTGTGTTTCATTCTATCCTTCCACTGATTAAATTTTAATTTTTAGCCTCTTTTACCAGGACATGGAAGTGGATTAACCACAAAACAGTTCACTTATTCCCATCCCAGTCAGAGAATGGAGTCAAAACAAGCAGCTCTATCACAAGCGTCTTCAGCTGGAGAGTGTAGAGAAATTATAATGAAAGAAGGTCTGAGATAAAGGCAGGGAGTACTGTCATGGGCAAAACAGACTCAGCTCCAGGAAATTAATTTATTACCAATCAAAGAACAATAGGATAATGAGGAATAGAACTAAATCTTAAAAACACTTTCCACCCATCCTTTATGCTTTCCAGACTCAAACCTATTCCCAAATTCTCTACCTCCTCCTTGGCAGTGGTGCAGGACTGGAAGTGGGGCTGCAGTCAGTTCATCATACATTGTCTCTGTAATTCTTCCTTCTCACACTTTTCCCCTGGTCCATTGTGGGATCTCTCCTGCAAGAGACAATCTTCCTTAGTTTTCTCCAGTGTGAGTCCTTCCCATAGGCTTCATATCTTCATTATCTGGTCCAGCATGGGTCCTTCCCATGATATGATAAATTTAGTCACAAACCTATTCCAGCATGAGTTACTATCTCCATGAGGTCATAGGTCCCTCCAGGAGTCTGCTCTGGCATGATTTTCCCACTCCCTTGGGGATTCCTCTGCTCTAGGGTGGGATCCTCCAGGTGCAGCAGGTGAGCCTCTGCTCTGGGTAACACTGTGGGCTGTTGAGGCACAGCTATCTCACCGTAGACTTCACCAGAGTCTGCAGAGGAATCTCTGTGCCAGCTCTGGAGCACATCCTCCCCCTCATCTCCATTTATCTTGTGTTTGCAGAGCTCTTTCTCACACATTCTCACTCACTTCTCTTGCTGCAATTGCCCCAGGGTAGCAACACTTCTCACCTTCTCAAATCTGTTTTTCCTGCAATGGGCTCATCCCTGACCATGTGCAGGTCCATCGAGGAGCTGAGCAGCACTGTGTCCATCAGGCATTGGGGAAGCTTCTTGCAGCATCTCAGAGTAACAGCCCTGGTACTCCCCTGCTTCCAAAACCTTGTCATGAAAACCCAATCCTGATGATGTTACTACTGCTGCTGCTACTACTACCATTATTATTATTATTATTGTTATTGTTATTATTATTATTATTATTATTATCATCATCATCATCATCATCATTATTATCTTAAATTCTTAAAACACTATCCACCCATACCTTTATGCTTGCCAGAGTCGTCAAACTATTCGCCGAATTGCTCTAAACCCCACGTACCTGGCAGTGGTGAGAGGCAGACGGGCAGGAACTCGAATCGGGTATGAGTCAGTTCATCCATATCATTGTCTCATGTAATTCGTTCCTCTACACACTTTTCCCGGTCCCATTGTGGGATCTATCCTGCGAAGACCAATCTTCCTTAGGTTTCTCCAGTGGAGTCTTATCACATTCACATCTATTATCGGTCCGAAGTCCTCCCGATATATACGGAAAATATCACAACCTATTCCTAGCATGAATACTAATCTGACCATGAGGTCATAGGTCCTGCAGGGAGTCTGCTCTGGCTAGGATAGCTGAAATGTAGGTTTCGATCCACGTGCAGCAGTTAGAGCGCTCTACTTTCGACACTGCTGTAGAGACTGCTGATGCCGGCATCAGCTACCCATACCAGTAGACCTTCACCAAGAGTCTGCGAGAGGAACTCTTGTGCACGCTCTGGAGCAATGAGAGGGCCAGCTCACCTCGAGCACTCATCTCCATATTATCTGTGTTCACGTAGCTCTATACTTCAATAATTTCGTTCAGATCTCTGCTAGCAACCGTCCGGTGAAAGCAAACACCTGATTCAACCTTCCTCAACGATCCTGTTTCACAGCAAATGGACTAATACCTGATGTGCCAGGTCCATCCTGGAGGACTGGAGCAGGCAACTTGTCCAGTCTATAGTGGATCGCACTATCTTCGTAACGCGATCGGAGAGTCGGAAGCCTGGCGTACTGCAGCTGTGTACAGACCGATTCGCGCCAAAGCCCGATCGAGATAATCCCTGATGAAATAGGATGGTAGCATGCAGTCACCTTCTTAAAGACATGCGGAGAACGAGCACAGCATAGACACTTACTATTATTGTATTATCTGGTATTGTTTATTAGTTATTTATGTATCTATTATTACATCATCAATCAGGCATACATTATTATTATATTGATTGGTGTCGTTATCGATTATTTATGTATTCTAATTGTATATAAAAGAGTAGAGAAGGAGAAGACAAATAAAACCCAAGGAAACAACCAGTGCACATCACAGCTTATTGCTGGCCAATTCCCTGTCCATCCTCAAGCAATGATCGGCTGTTCCTGTTTAACTACCCCATTTATATACTATATATGATGTTTTGTGGCATGGAGTAGCCCTTTGGGCCAGTTGGATCACCTGTTCTGTAAAAGTTTGGTCAGTTTGGACTGTGCTGAAAACCAAAAGCACTGACCCATGATCTCCACTCCCTCCCCCCACTGAGAGAGAAGAAGGGAGAAGCGAAAGCCATTAAACACGAGAATTTATGGCTAGATAACATAATATAATGGGAGAAAGATACATATGTGCTCCAGAATAGGTCGAAGCTGATACTTAGAGTTGCAAAATAGATTTATACTACAGAATACTAAGCATGCAGGAACGGGGGAAAAACGGAGAGAGGGACAAATTTACAAGAGAGAAGAAAGATAAAAATGAACATTTTAAGACACCTGTTATCCTTTCCAGGACGGCTCTTCCCAGATCCTCCCTCTTCCGCCCCCCCCCATGTTTTCCCACACAAAGGGGGGCAAGGAATGAAAGGAGACACAGATCAAAACACTCATTAGTTGTTGTCCAGCTGATAAAGGAGTAACGTTCTAACGCTCCAAGCTGTGGAAGTTTTTTTTTTCCCACGAACAGCCAGTGCAATACTGGCTAAGTAACGAGGGAGGATTCCTTTACTCATAAGGAAAAAGAAGGAATGTCCTATCAAGGACAAACTGCGATTTTTCAGTGGCGTGAGACTGACTATCAACAAACCTCTGCCGAGAAAGCACAGCTTCTGCTTAGGAAGGGGCCAAGCTCTCTCATTATTTTGTGTTCACTGTTTAAGTCCAGCCAGAACGGGCCAGGTTTTGCTTTTTTTCTTCAGAGCGAAGTTGCTGCCTTTTTCTATTCAGGTCTCTCTCTCTCTCAAGATGAAAATAGTCTTTTGAGAAAACTTATTTTCTCCATGCTCAAGAACCATACAAAAAGCACGAGCACCATCAGTCCATCTCCCTTACTGATCTTCAGTCCCATTTTTTTCCTAGCACTCTCACCTCCTCGCTCTGTTTCTCCAGTGCATGATGCTAAACAATTAATACTAACAACCTTAAAAGCTACATGGCGGTCGCCCCTATCTTGTTTTGAATTCCTCTAAAATAGATAATACGTCATACACAGAGGTGTAACCAACTGTGCAATTGGCCAGCCTGATGATCATGCCGCCCCAAACCCTCAGAGCATATGGGATTGGCTCTGAGACACTGGGGGTGAGGGTCCTTTTGCGGAGAGGAAGGGAACAGTTTCTAGAACTTCTCACAGGACATCGTGTGTCTTGATCCCATCCCCATCCACCACCAAAAATGGCAAGTAAAACAATGACATTTCACCCCTACACCTCTGTGATGACATTTTTCTAAAAAAAAAAACCAACAAAAAAACCAATAATTTAAATCTACTTTATCTTACTCTTAACACAGGAATTATACCAACCCAACAAAGAGTAAACAAAAGACAAAAGTATCCACCCCTAGAACTTATCATTCAACCTTAAAAAACAAAAACAGAGTGGAGTCTAGACTTGTCTGCACGACTACCTATATCTTCTCTCAATAGCTGTAGGCTATCAAGGACAGTGTTTAGAAAATTCATCTTCTCCCTGAATCTTTCCGTTAACTCCCATCTAAAAAATCACTCATATCGATGAGTTGCCTGCATTGTCCACAAAATTCGTGCGTGGTTAAACATGAATTTTTCCCATTGTCCCGGCCAATTCACAAAATGTTGTTGGTTGGAATCGAACTCAAGTGGAAGCAAAAACTCCCAAGTTCCAGCAAACCTCCCCCCCTCCTTTTCCCCACCTGGGTCCATAGAGACAAACTTTCCACAGAGAGGAGTGAAAAGAAAGGGAAAAACCTATTTATTAAAATAAAAAGAAAGAAAATTAAAAAAAAATAAAACCAAAACAAAAAAAAAAAAAAAACCAACAAAAAAAGAAAAAGCAACCAAAAAAAAAAACACCAAAGAAACAAAAAAATACCACCAAACCTTGTGGAAGTCAGGTTAGATCCCAAAGCCATTTCTACTTTCACTCCTGGGAGATACTTCCCCTCCAGGCCTCCAGAGGGCCAGACGATCTCTGACTCGTGGTGTCCTGAAAGGTTCATTCCGCCCTGTCTGGTGCACGGGAATCCTACAATTCTGCAGATGACCGAAGAAAAAAAGAAAATTTAGGAAAAACCTCCAAGAAAAGGGAGAAAAAGGAGCAGTCACAGAGACAGGCAAGACTTCTATTCTCCACCAGCTGATGACCCAAGAGAGCCTCCCGGAGCAAAAATAAAAAAAACGCTGTGACGTGTCTCGTGTCCTCTTTCCTCGCCATTGTCCTTGGGAAGGAGGAAAGTCACCAAACAAACTAGAGCCAGTCTCGACTAATGTATATTTACAGATAGGGTTGGTAACCTTCCTCTAACATAAAGCAGATGATAGGAATACAATACTCAGCGTAACCTAGGACATAAATCCATCCCACGATCCCAGTAGCAGCTCCTGCTCTTGAAGGAAAAGCAAGACTTAAAAAAGCTAAAAGTAGAGAAGGAGAGAGCAAAATAAAACCCAAGAGAAACAACCAGTGCACATCACAGCTTATTGCTGGCCAATTCCCTGTCCATCCTCAAGCAATGATCGGCTGTTCCTGTTTAACTTTACCCCATTTATATACTATATATGATGTTTTGTGGCATGGAGTAGCCCTTTGGCCAGTATGGATCACCTGTTCTGTAAAAGTTTGTCATGGTTTTGACTGTGCTGAAAACCAAAAGCACTGCACCCATGACTTCCTCCCTCCCCCCACTGGAGAGAGAGAAGGGAGAGCAAAAGCCCATTACACGAAAATTTATGGCTTTGAGATAACAACTAATATAGAGGAGAAGATACATATGTGCTCCAGAGAATGGTCGAACAGCTAATTAAGTTGCAAAATAGATTTATTACTAAAAGTACTAAGAATACTACGGCACTGGGGAGAAAAACGGAGAGAGGGACAAATTTACAAGAGAGAAGAAAGATAAAAATGACATTTTAAGACACCTGTTATCCTTTCCAGGACCGTCTCTTTCCCAGATCCTCCCTCTTCCGCCCCCCCGCCATGTTTTCCCACACAAAGGGGGGCAGGAATGAAAGGCTAACACAGATCAAACACTCATTAGTTGTTGTCCAGTGTATAGGAGTAACGTTCTTACAGCTCCAAGCTGTGGAAGTTTTTTTTCCCACGAACAGCCAGTGCATACTGGCTAGATAACGAGGGAGGATTCCTTTACCTCATAGGAAGAAAGAAAAGAATGTCCTTCAAGGCCAAACTGCGTTGTTTCAGTGGCGTGAGACTGACTATCACAAACCTCCTGGCAGAGCACAGCTTCTTCTAAGCATCAGACGTTGTGGGGGGCAAGCCTCTTCCCTTTTTGTGCTGTTTAGTCCAGTCCTCAAAGGCCGGTTTTGCTTTTTTTCTTCAGAGCGAAGTTGCTCTCCTTTTTCTATTCAGGTCTCTCTCTCTCTCAATGATGAAAATAGTCTTTTTGAGAACAACTTATTTTCTCCATGCTCAAGAACCATACAAAAGCACAGCAACCATCCAGTCTCTCCTTACTGATCTTCAGTCTCCATTTTTCTTTCACATCTCTCACCTCCTCTCTGTTTTCCAGTGCATGATCTAAAATTACATACTAACAACCTTAAAAGCTACAATGGCGGTCGCCCCTATCTTGTTTTGAATTCCCTTAAATACTAGATAATACGTCATCACAGAGGTGTAACCAACTGTGCAATTGGCCAGCCTGATGATCAGCCTGCCCATCACCCTCAGAGCTTATGGATTGGCTCTGAGACACTGGGGGTAGGGCTCCTTTGCTGGAGAGAAGGAGACAGTTTCTAGAACTTCTCACAGGAAGCATCTTTGTGTTTCTTGATCCCATCCCTCCACCACCAAAAATTGGGCCAAGTAAAACCATGACATTTCACCCCTACACCTCTGTGATGACATTTTTCTAAAAAAAACAAACCAAAAAAAACCCAATAATTTAAATCTACTTTTAACTCTTACTCTTAACACAGGAATTATACCAACACCAACAAAGAGTAAACTAAAGACAAAAGTATCCACCCCTAGAACTTATCATTCTACCTTAAAAGAATACAAAAACAGAGTGGAGCTCAGACTTGTCTGACCGACTACCTATATCTTTCTCTCAATTAGCTGTATGCTATCAAGGACAGTGTTTAGAAAATTCATCTTCCTCCCTGAATCTTTTCCGTTAACTCCCATCTAAAAATCACTCATTCTTTGATAGTTGCCTGCATTGTCCAACAAATAATGTCGTGGGTTTAAAAACCTGATTTTTCCCAATTTCCCGGCCAATGCACCAGAAAATGTTGTGGTTTGAACCGAACTCAATGGGAGCAAAATACTCCCAAGTTCCAGCAAACCTCCCCCCCTCGCTTCCCCACCTGGGTCCATAGAGACAACTTTTCCACAGAGAGGAAGTGAAAAAAAGGAAAATGAAAAAACCCTATTTATTAAAATTAAAAAGAAGAAAATTAAAAAAAAAAAAATAAAACACAAAAAAAAAAAAAAAAAAAACCCAAAAAAAATTACTTCTTACTGACAGGCCACAACATAAGATGTGCTCTGTGGAACAGATCCTGGGTGCCCATTCCTACTCTGATTATAGAAACTAAGCAAACATTCGTCATTACAATGAAGACAAAGAAACAGGAGGTGGAGACTAGATTGTCAAGATTGCATCTATGTCCATGGCAAATAAAACATATTCCTGGTTCTGCTCTAATTTCTATATGATGTTAATCAAGCTTAGACAGTCTGACAGCTTATTTAGGCAATTGTGTTTCTTACGTACTCTATTCCAGATTTCAGGTGCTGGTGCTTATGTTTGCAGCAAAAGTCAAGCAAGTTGTTCTAGTCGCTCATAAAGTGCTGCCATCAATCATATAAGCTATCGTGAGAAAAAAAAAAAAAAACAATCAAAACTGGGCATTTTAAAATTAATGAACAAATGGGTATTTGTGATACTAGAGTGGTGAGTGTTACAGATATTAGTAATTCTGTCTCCACCCCAGGGTTTGAGTGGCACCATTACTGAGGCTTTGGTACAATGCCTTGGGCAATATGGCAAAGAGAAATATTGAACAGGAGCTCATTAATGGTGCAGGCACACACAGTTCTGTGGCTGCAGCAGATCCTGTCTCACAGGTTGCTGACCTCTCAGGTCTTCTGGTAGAAGAGCACATCTCTCTGTTCTTCCTGGGCTTTGCAAAAATGATCTGCCTTGGAGGACTTAAAAAAAGTCTTCGGCTTAGGGTAAACACAACTTCGCAATAGCCTAAGCATCATTGTGTTATCACCATTCTCATTCTAAATCCAAAACACAGCATTACAACAGCTACTAGTCCAAAATTAACTCCACCCCAGCCTATTAAAACTATATAGCCTATTAAAATTAGACCTAGCAACAGTGCTAGCATGAGAATTACTTGATTAAAATGCTTATGTTAAAATAAGTAAAACTTAAAATACTAGTTTTTATGATTTTATGGCAAATCTGTAAACTCCAGAATCGATCATTTTTTGTATGTTTTTGAATATCATTTAACAGTAAAATATAAATTGTGGAATAAATAATTTTACTTTTTTGTAACTCAAAATTGTCAAAAAATATGCTCCTAATACAATCTTAAACACATTTTCTTGATATCCAACATTTCTGTGAGCAGTATTGTATTTGTGTATCTCTGCAGTGAGATTTGGTAAGAAGGAGAAAAAGGATTTTCTAATGGTTAAGAACACTTTAGTGTATCAGACGCCCTACTTTGTATAATTTGCTAACCGTAAGACAACTGTAATGAAGAGAAAATGTACCACTGTAATAACCTGACAGCCACATTTATCTATAAAGAGGGTTGTTTCATATCAGATCCCACCTTCAGCTCTACAAAAATGTACTATGATAGAAAGAATTCAAACACTAGGAGGGAAATCTCCAAAATGCTATTTTGTTTGGTTAGATATCCAGCTAACAAGCAAAGTTCTGTATAATTTTCCAGTTGGATTTTCACAAATCTAATGAAGTTGTGGGATCACTGGAACCAAGTGACATTTTATATTCTTCAGTTTTTATAAAAATGTAGGCAGGTTCAAGAAGAGCAGTGTAACCTTTAAATCACCAGTCCAAAATCATATGTATATGAACACATCCCTGAGTAAAAATTGTACTTACAATGCTATCAAAACCATGTTGACCCGAATCAAATCAGCTGTTCCTTCCTGCTTGCTTTGCCCTTGGTAAATGCTAAATGCAAGGTATTTACAAAAATATTCCGAAAAATTCCCTGCTCAGACTTCAAGGGCTGTTCCTCCATGCAGCTTGCCATTGCAGTCTGCAATAGAGGGAAGTTTCCTCTTCTCAACTCTCTGACAAATGGCGTTGTCCCTGGGTTCCGCCCAATTGTAAAGGAGTTGGGTTCCTATGCTTCCTCTAGCAGTTTGGATTTTTTTTTTTTTCGTTGGTCTTTTTTTTTTTGGCGACGCCCGCACTCGTGAACGCACCTTCCCGTAATTATTCCCACCCATTCAGCTCCAGCAGTTCTTATTCAAGCCTCCCTGGTTTGAAACAATAGCGAAGTTTACAGGGCAAGCGACAGAGTCTTCGTAAACTGTTTGCCCGTCCTCAATGCGTTCCGTTGCCCCGACTACATGGTCCGCCTGGGAAGAATGTGGGAATCGGTCTCTTCCCACCCTGGGATGTGTTTCGTACACAGCTAGGGCGAGCCACGCTTCTGCCCTCTATTACATTCTACATACTACGCGAGCATCGCCCAGTGAAGCCCTTGCCCAGTATTCCTCCACGACCGTTCTTGTTTGCTCGCCACAAACCATTTCTAAACTTTGCTCTCATCGTCTTGCCTGCGAGCCTCATGGCGTGGGGCGCCAGAGGGCCGGGACTTCTTTCAAACACAAGTGTTCCCTCTCACTTCGAGCCCAACCCTCTGCGCACTCTGTAAATAGCGCGAATCGGCAGCACTCATGTCTAACCAACTTGCACTCCATATGGACTTCAGTAACCCCGATATAACAGTTCATGTTTCTAAAACCCCCTCTATGCCTACATATTAGTCTGCTCATGCAATTACGCTTGCTGCCGCCGTTCACAAGCAAATTCAGAGCGGGTGAGCACCCGAGGGACACCAAGTGTTCTTTCACAAGTTGTTGTTCGCAACTAAAGACGCCCAGCAACCGTCATTCTGCACCGCTATCTTTATGATCTGCAGAAAGCCAGCCCACAGTGATAAGCACCTGGCCACAGGTATTGACCCACGAAACAAGCGTTCTGTGTTCCCGCAATCACGTAAAATACTGCTCTATTCGTAGTTGCCTGCAAGCGGTCAAGCATTGAGGAAGGGGAAAGAGATCTATTTCAAAAAGTGTTGCTCTCAACTGGCAAGCAAATCACGTTCTGCTAGCTAAATGCTCTTCTTAGAGAAAAAGACCGCCCAACGAGTGGCAAAAGCAACCATTAGCATAATCGATTTATATATCACATTAAACAGTTTTGTTTGCAAACAACACGTGCTTTGATCCAAAACCGCTTGCCTGCAAGTTTCACATTAACTAGCGTCGGGGAAAAGGGAGGTACTTTCCGCAAAACAAAGTGGTGAGGCCTCACTGCTAAGCAAACGCTATCTGCAACGCTAAAAATGTATAAAAGAAGGTCGAGAATGCAGCACCCAGTGGAAAGCATCCTTGCACAAGTAATTCCAACAGAAGTTCTTCGTTTGACAGAAATACTACTAACTGACTCTAATAGCAGTCGCTTTTGCCTGGCAACGCGGCCATCCTGGGAGCAGGGACAAGTTCTTTACAACACAGTTGTGTATCTCAAACCGCGAAGCAACCCGCTTTCTCGCTCGCTCAACTGTATTAGCGAGGCGGAGTCACAACGTGGACGTCCTTTTGCACCCAGTATTCCGAAGTTGTTTGCAATTACTCGCTATTTCTCTAAGTTGTTGCCTGAAAGCGTCACCATGGGACCTTCGGGGAAAGGCTTTGCAAAAAAGTGTTGCTCTCACTGCTAGCAACCGCTTCTGCACGCTTATGTAATGTACAAGTCAGACACAGTGGAAGCCCTTGCACCAGTTTCCCACGACAGTCTCTATCTTCTACACGTGCTTAATTTGCTCTATAGTCTCGTTTGACCATGCAACGTGTCACGATGCTGGGGAACCAAGGGGAAAGCTCTTCAAAAGGTGTGATTTGATTCTCAACTAGCGAGCAACTGCTCCCTGACCTACTGTATAGCCGAAAGCAGCACATTCAAGTGGAAGCAACTTTGCATTCCAAGTTTAATTTTTTTCCCATTTCATGACAGTTTCTTGTTTGTAAACACCTAATTTTTTCTATCTTCGGCTGCCGTGTCGAGCAGATCACGACGTGGAGACATAGGGAAAGGCTCTTTCAAAAGGTTCTCTCATCTGCGCGTATACCACTTCAAAATACTGCTTGATGTATAGAGAACGATAAAGGAGACACAAGACAGGAAAGCATCTTTGACACCAAAGTATCATATCAGCATCAGTTATTTGTTCAACACACTCGGTAATTTTGCTAATCTCGGATTGCGCTGACCAGGAAATCCACGCAATAGGAAAAAGGGAGAGCTTATCAAAAAGGTTGCTAGGCTCAACTAGAGCGAGATAAAACAGCTTCTGCAGCCAATATGGTATACGAAACAAGCGAAAAAGAGGCACAAAACACAAGTGGACTAGCACCATTGCCAACCAAAGTATGTAGACCAAGCAAGTTCATGTCCGAAAATAACATTCAGCTCATTTGCTCTAAGTCGAGGCGCCTCTAGCGGTCGCGCGCGGCACCATAGGTGGAAACGGCCTTTCAAATAACTGTTGCCTGTCTGACTGCGAAGCCCGCTCTTCGCCACCGCTACTGTAATATCTCGCGTATGCGCATGCCACTAAGAGGACGCAACTTGCCCCAGTATCTTCGCCTAATCGTCTATTTAAGTTCTTGTTTTGCAAACCATCTAAATTTTTGGTCTCTATCTGTCTAAAGGACAGATTCCCTCGCCTTTCTCTGATTGCAAGTCACGCGTGGGCAAAGGGAAAGGTTTTCAACAAGACATTTCCGCTCACAAGCGAAGCTATAGCGCTTCTTGCAGCTCTGTATACAGGAAAGGCAGGCACACAGTGGAGCACCTTGCACAAGATTCCACATGTCATGAGCTTACATTCTTGATTGCACCCGTTCTAAAGCATTGCTCTATCTCGCAAGGTGCCTGAGAAGCGTCCACGTGTGGGACCAAGGGGAGAGGTATCTAGTTATCAAAAGGTCCGATTGTTTCTCGCCTGCAAGCACCGCTTCTGCACACCTACTGTCTTCAGCGAAATGGCCACCACCAGTGGACGCACCTTCATTCTAGCGTTTCCACAGAGAGTTCTTGTGTTGCAAATACCTATATTTGCTCTATCGTTGCTGCAACGGTCACGCAGAGATCAAGGGAAAAGGTAAATCTTTATCTATTGCTTGTTAGTTCTCAAACGCGAGCAAACAGCTTCAATGCACGGCTAACGTAATAAGCGAAAGAGCAGCTCCGAAAAAGCTGGGAATAGCCCCTGCATAGGTGTGGCCAATCGGAAACGGTTCTTGTTTGCAATACTTCAAATAACAAATTGCTCATTTTCTTTATTCGAGCTCTAGCTCTTGCAGCGATCAAACCATTCATCTTGCATGGGTGTGTAATTCGTGCTGGTTGGATAATGGCTGTTTCATATTTAAATGGTTGCTCTCCTGCTAAGCAAGCTCTGCATTTCTGCACGCTATTTCGTTAATGCGAAGCAAGGACAAGCGACACAGTGTGAAAGCAATATTGCTATCTCAAGTATTTCCCCACAACAGTCTCTATCATTTTCAAATCACTGCTGAGATTTTCTGCTCTATCTACTTTGCCTTGCAATCGATGCAACGGTCACCAAATTCCGCATTAGGGAGTAAGGAAAGGTTTTTCAAAAGGTGTTGTTTCTCACTGCGAGCAACTGCTTTGCACGCTAGTTTACAAGCGCAAGCCCAAGCAACTGGAAGCGCAGATTGCCAAATTCCAGACGGGACAGTCTTGTTTGCAAACACACTACTAATTTGCTCTTCTAGCTGCTGCGAGCAGGGATCAACTAGCGTGGGGAACAATGGAGGAAAGGCTCTAGTCAAAAGAAGTGTATCACTGCTCATGCGAGCAATCAACTCTACATCGCAATTGTATGAGCGATAAGGCACACACATGTGGAAGCACCTTTATGCCACATTAAATTATTCCACGACACGTCTCTTGTTTGAAAACTATTTACTCTACATTTCGTGATTGCTGCAACGGTCCGCATGGGTAAACACAGGGGAAGGTCCTAGTTCAAAAAGTGTTCTCTACTTGCGGAGTACAACTCGCGCTTTAAAAAAATTCTGCCGCTAGCTAAAGCGCGAAGGCAGGCACAACAGTGGGGACCTTGCAACCAAGTATTCGCACGTAGCAGGTCCTTGTTTAGCCAAACACTCTAATTATTGCGTCGTGACCCTCTCGCTTGCCTGCAAATGCGGTTCACGGTCTGATCCGCCGGGGAACACCTTAAAAGCATGTGAGACGTCACTATACTGCATTGATCTAATTTGTGGGCATGTCTTCCCCAGTAGATCTCCTTTGTCACAAGAGGGAGCCTATAGACAGAAATTTAATGCTGATAACATTTTTAGTTTCACCTAATGGATGTCTCATTTTCCATTCTAGTGACACAAGGCTGGCAACATGACAATCAGGACCAAGTCATAACAAAGACTTGCAAAAATACAAGCAGGAACCTGTAACGATCCACTTCCAGACATCTCAAAAGAAACAAGTGAGAAAACGAAATGATCACAAGAACCAAAATCCTTTGTTCTTAGTGTTGCAGTCCTTGGTTATGTATGTCACAATAACTCCTAAAAAAATGCATTCTGAACCTTTTGGATGGAAGTATTTAAAACCCATTGCAGGTGCAGATATCCTTCACATATATTTTAAAAAAATGAGAAGAAGAGAAAAATAAAATCTGTTCGAAAATGTGATTTGTTACAAATGTATGATAAATATATGTTGATGCTGTTTATTCCTGAGTCATCACCATTACACGGACAGAGGGAGTGGAAGAAACGGGAGTAAGGAAAAAAAAACAATGGTTGTTTTCCATTAAACTTTTGCATCATAAATTAACTGTTTCTTCCTGGATTTGATGTTAGTAAAATTATTTGATAGATTGCTAATATGGCAAAACTGTGAGTATCAAGAAGAAGAACATTCAGTGAGTTAGAAATAATTGCCATTTATTGAAGTGATATGTTCTGAAGTTATGAATTAGGCATATTATGCAGGTTCTCTTTATTTCTTCTGTTTATACTACTATCCCTGTTTCTTGATGGTCTCCTTTTCAATGATCTTTGCCACAATGCTTCTTCCTAATCCTACATCATGACTGCCTTGACTGTGCTGTCATTAAGATTTCCTCTTGTCAATAAGACTGTGAACTTGTGGACTTTGCTTTTCTGCCCAAAGAGATTGTGTACAAGGGGACCACATCATGTCCCTTCCTGAAGAGGGGCTCCTGTGGAGATAGGTCCTTTACTTTACATTTGTTCTTGTAATCTTTCTTCTTGGCTGTAGAGGATGAGAACTTTCACACCTACCTACATTCTCTGAATAAGTGCCAGATTACGGCAAGTGGCTTGTGCTTGGCTCACTGCCAGTACAGCTGTGAAGCTGACTTGGCTGCTGTGTCTCCATATCTTCTCCTCCCTGGCTGACTGCTCAGTGTCCCAAGACAGTTCAGCCAGTTCTGGTGTCCTCTCAGCTGGTGGCTTAATACATCAGACAATAACACAATTGTCTTAAGAACACTCACTGTCATTTAAGTCAGCATTAGCCTGTAACTGAGTTCACTTGTTCACAGCAATACCCTCAGCAGAATTTTCTGTAACCTCTAGAGGAGAACTTACTTTTACATGAACCTAGCTCTTCCAAAATGGAACATGATAACCTGGAATTTCATTGCTCAAGGGTGATTGATCAATTTAATCCACAGATGAACTATTTTTTTGGTCTTGAAAATCTGCCTCATGGAGATATGATAGTGATTGTTGAATCTCAACATCTCTCTTCATTGTACAACACAGTTGGAGAGTCATATTTGTCCTGCTGATCATATGCTTCTCAGTTAAAACAAGACAGTGTAAGACTGACAAATTCAACTGATATATGTAGCTCCAATGTTAGGCTGTTCTGTTAAGAAAACCTGCAGCTGTCAGGAATGGCAAAAGGACCTTTTCCTGAAGGTCTGAGTATCTACTTGTGCTAGTTTGAGAAACAAAGCAGTGGGGTAATTTACCCCCACACAAATATGTTACGAACGAGTCTAAGTCAGAACAACAATTTGATAGGAAAAATTAAAATAAAGGCAATAAAACAGAAATAACAGCTTGAATTGACAGAGTCAGATTATAACCCAACACCCTGTTGTGCAAGGTGGTAGCTGCAGTCCCATTGGACTGATGGATGTGGTCTCATTGGAGTGATGGTCCTTGAGCTCCTCTTCTCTGGGAATCCAGTGGAAGAAGTGTCCTAGTGTTCCAGAGCCTCAGTTTATATGCTGTATGATGTTGCAGGTTGCTCAGGTGGCATCCAATATACCCTTGAACACTTTGGGGATGGGACATTCAGAACCCCTCAGGGTTCTGTTTCATTGTCTCACTATCATCACAGAATGGTGATAATCTGAATGTCTTGTCTTTTATTTTAAAATACTACTAAAATACCCAGTCACTACACTCCCCCCAAAAAAGGCTCCTCAATCTGGGCTTCTAGAATGCCAACACAAAGAATGCCTGTTCTCTTGCACAGGCTGAACAACCCAAACTCTCTCAGCTTGTCATTACTGGGAGATGTTCAGTCTCCTCTTCGTGATGCTCCTCTCAGAAGACTATCTGTAGACATCTGGTCCTAGTAACTTGTACTAGCTTAGGGCAAAAACTGTTGTTATTCACTGTAAACTTTTAGCTGCTGTGAAGTCATCTTCTACAAAAGAAGGAGACAGAAAGATCCTTGTTCTTCCAGAGAGAAAAGAAATTTAGGGTATTGGCAAAGTAACCTAAAACAATTGCTTTGAGGTTTAAAAAGCAAACAGTAGGCAGCGCTGAGAGATCAGAAAAAGGCACTAACTACTTTGCTTGGACTCTAGGCTAAATACCTTACTAGTACAGGTGTCATGACTAAATTTCATCCCAATACAAAAAGGAAAGACTGAAAAATATCCAGGCTTAGAAACTGTGTTTCTAGAAAACCTGCTCTACTCAATGAAGTAATTATCTGCCTTCTCTAATAAGAGCAAGACTCTCTTTTCTCCATTTTTAAGTAGAGGTTCGCATTTGCAGCACTGGCTCTTTCTGGGGAATATAGTAGACTGCAGCAACATGTATTCACAAAATTCCTAAACCAGCTGCTCTATTATGAATGTAGGCATGGCAGAGAACAACTGACACCTCTTACCCCCCCAAAACACTAGCATTCTTTCCATTCTTTGAAAGGCAGCCATGACACTGGTTGTTCTTTCTGACTTCAATAGAGTATATTCTTTGCTTTTCTATTCTACATTGTCCTTTTCCTACTGATGCTATTTATGTGCTGTACTCTTTCTCTTACACACGGTTCAGCAGCTGTTCCCTTGCTGCAGACTCTCTGCAAAACTCCTCAGGGATAACACACGTGAGCAACTAGTGGAATTGGATCTTCTGGGCAGGTCTCCTGGCAGTCAGAATTCTGTAGTTTCTGTGCTGCTTGAGCAATATTAATATTGAGCAATATTAAAAAAAAATAAGAATGTATCACCACAAAATAAGATGCATTGAAAATGAAGAAGAAAAGCATCAAAGAGACACACACAGATAGATGAAGCTTTGGGTTTGTGCACAGCAAGGAGCACACCTAAAATGGTGTATTCTGTTCTGTGTGTAATCTCCCCTGAAATGG
>CM019236.1:27584646-27635624 GCA_009741485.1 Malurus cyaneus samueli
CTAGCCAGATCGATAGTTGTTAGTAAATGAAGAGATAATATAAACCAATCTGGCTGTCTGGAATTGATTGTTAGTAGAAGAGTAGTTCTATTTTCAACACAGCTGCCTTAGAGACAAGATATTTTTCCAGATTTTTCATGGACCAGAAAAGGAAATTTGCATAAATTTATAATGCAATTTAAAAATTAAATATCTATTTTCTTTTCTTTTCTTTTGATTGCAGTTATAGATCATTTATGAAATTTCATGAAGCTTTAAAAATATTGCAGATTAATGATAAGTAAAGTAAAAAGAGAAACCAACTTTTACTATATGGAGATATCTGTGAAAGATATAAAATTAAAATGAGAATTACTAAAATCTAATTTGCACAACTTGAAATTATACAAGAGTTAACCAAATAAAACAAATCCAAAACTAAAATAAATAAAAATTTAAAAAAAAAAATGTCAGTATTAATAATAGATAAATATCAGAACTAATCTTTAATCTAAGGTCATTTTCTTAAAGATCAGAGGGTCTTTTATTAATTTATCTTATTTTTTAAATATTTCTGATAACAATCCTTTTGTGTAGAAAAAAACAAATCCTTTTAATTTATTTTTTCTAGACTGAGTGCAAATACTACATATTTGACAATTATATCACTATGCTTTTAAGGAAATTTTGTTTCAGCCCCTTTTGGATCATTTTTTCTACTACTCTGTTTGCTTGGTATTTTAAGAGCCTTTCTGATCCAATACTAATGTAAATTATATTGTCATGTTTTGTGACTTTTCTGCACTTTCCTCACTATAGCTAGATTCGCAGATCTTGTATTTTTTATTTTACTTTTTTTTGTTTAGATCACTAATGGGTTTGCAGCTAACCTATGCTTAGCTATGAGAAAGTTGCCTTCAGTATATTGGTGTACGCATGGCTACGATAAGTACCTATGGTTCATTTTCCTCTTGGGTAACACAGTTAAAAAAGGCAGGGGGGAGGGGAGAGAAGAGAAGAAACTCTCAGACTAATAAACCTTAAGCTTGAGACAAGTGGCCAAACACACAATCGCTTCTAACATCAGCTTATTGATGAAATAGGCTGCTGTCAGACAAACAAATGTGTAGCTTCTGCATTTTAGGTTATTCACTGAATTCCTCAAACATGAATCTCATCAGCTTATCAGTGTGATACTGTTTTAAATTAAAGGCAAGTCTGGCCTAATTATGATTTTTTTTAACAATCAAGAAGGACTGTTCCCTTGTATCTCAGTGTCGTCATTTTTTACTAAATTTTAATTTGATGTAGATTTATGCAGTAGGTAGACTTGAGTGCCTAATATATAAAGAATCATTTGTCATGATCTCAGTGGTCCTAACAAGGCCTTGTTGAAAGGTGAACCACGATTATAAAAATAAAGAAAGATTTCAACTAGGTACATATTTGAATAAATTTTATATGCCAGGGTACTTATATGCATAGGAAAGAACTGCAGCTTTTCTGATATATATTTTGCTGTATCATACGAAGATTTTATCTGTTTAGATCTGAAAGGATAAAAAGATATAACTAAATATATGTAATTCCCTGATAGAGAACTCTAATTTGTACACGTGGTTGGTGCTGTAGCAATATGTAATATTTTCTGATTTTACTATAAAGATTATCACAACCTAATAGGTAAACGTCCAGAAAGTGAATAAACTCAAAAATCATTATTTTCTAAACTTCTCCAAGAAATACTGGTGGCATATCTACAAGTTTAAAAATACTTTCTGTCTTTGTATCATATAATTTTTTTCAACCTAAAAGATAATAGTCGCACCAAAGGGAGAAACAATGCTTGTATGGTTGATTAAGCTAAGAGATTTAATGTATTTATCGTTGCTTTAACTACTTTAGTTTTAAGAAAAATAAGTTAAATTTTCTCATCTTGATAAAAACTGTTGTTGTTGAAAGGATTGCTGTATTAAATATTTGTTATATAAGGTCATCTGTGAATCAACACCTCAAGGCAGTTTAGGCTTATCATATGCGATTTAAAGTTTGTAAATGAGACATTGAATTTCAGAAATAAAGCATTTCAGAAATATGTTTTCTTCAAGCAACGAGACTTGAGAAAATATCTCTGTATTTTATTTTATTTCATATCCACAAATGTAAAGGTGTCTTTGTTTGCTTAAGATACAGCTCAAGTGAGTTACAGAAGAACTGTATTTTATGAACACCATTTCATCACAGGCATTAGAATTTGGAGGTTTTAAAGAGGTTTTCTTCTTCCACCGACCAGGTTTTGATTCATTGATGTCCTAGGTCACAAACGGATGCCTTCTGGATGAAACGGAAGTGAAATATCTGCTTCAGAAACGCAAACAAAAATATTAACGTTTAATGAGCATCAATACTGAGTGACAGACAGGAGCTAGCTTCAAATTTCAATGTAAAAGCCTTGAATCATTTAAACTTCGGATGCTAGGTCCTAGCACAGACTGGGGACTGCCTCAGTGTTTTACCACATGGCTCTTAATAGGCTTGCATTGTACCAGTTTTCAGCAAGTGAATTTGGATTTTGAATGCTGAAATCTGACTCTAGAACATATGAATGCTTGTTTGAGGTGCTCTGTGCATTTGTGTGGAGGCTTAAGCAGTTAAATTCATGAACAAAACACTAAAAAACTGCCTGTAACTGGACTGTAAGTTATAAGGACAAATGTATTTTTACACCTGGATTTTCTCTTATGTTTTAATGTCTTTCCAATTGATGTAGGTCAGTACTTTCAGTTCTTTGCTTTGAGCTCTCTCCAAAAAACTGCTGAGATATTTCTCCTAGTCAGGGCAGTTTCTTTATACTAGCAGCTTGCAATGACAATTGCATTTCCATCCCACTCCAGCTATATCTGTAGAGGTAGAGATTACTCATTCCTGATAAAATAAAGCTGTCCCAATTCTCTATGCCATTGGATGACACTCACAAGCATGTCTAGTTTGTGTTCAGTGGGAGAGAAAAATACGTTGACTAGTGTGGATTGAGGTTCTGCTCAGTTTTTCCTACACAAACTGTTCCATTTTGCACCGAATTCAACAAGAAGAAGCACAGTTGTCCTTTTGGAAGTTGTGTTCTGCATAAGTCATGAACTCAAAGTCAGTGAACTGGCTCAGAAACGCAATATCTCTTAAAGGGTAATTTTACAAAATTATATAACATGAAAAGCAAGCATTGGATAGAAGGTTGTCCGCTCCTTGCAACAAAAGGCTATTTTGCTGTGTGTGGGAGGGGAATTTTGGAAACCTTTTTTGTCTTTTTGTCATTTACTCATATTATCATTTATGTACTTGTTGAAGCTAGCTTTTTAATCAGTTCTTTATTGTATGTTCCTTCAATTTACAAAGCTTCTTAACAATTTTTTAAATCTGTTATTATAAAAAATTATCTTTATTTCATCTTCTTTAAGGGGTTCCTCTCTGTCCTTTGTATATGCTGTGTCAAAAAAGACAAACTTCCCATCCTGCTGGTATTTTAGTGATGTCTCGAGAATCAGGCTGAGAAAAAGCAGCCCTTGAAAATTATCACCCTTCAATCTACATTTCTGCAGGAAGGAAAGTATTTGCAGCCAAGATACGGGGAAGAAAATTCCTTTTCCTTTTGAGGACTGAGACTACAGCTTCTGAGATGCTTTCTCAGAAGGACATAATGCTAAAACTAGTTGCAGAAAATACAACTTTTTAATGTTCTTTACATTGTCAGGAGAGTTACAAATAGGGCCCAAACTAGTTGATGAGATAATTCCTGTCAAGTTACTCAGGGGAAATAGTAAATGTAAATGTAAGTAAGCTAAAAAATGCAGTTACAAAAGAGTCATTTTTGGTGAGAAGTTATTACATATTATGTATGTTTCATTAACTTTAGAAGACTGGAAGAAGACATTAAACCTGACTGGTTAGGGACAGGAAAGGAAGAAAGAAGGAGAGAAGGGATGAAGATGTGAATCTTCCAGTCATTAGGGACTTTTTTTTGAGAGAAATAGTCATCGCAAACCAAGGATATGCTAACAGTAATTAGATGGAGCTATGTCTACTTGTGCATGGCATATCCTCTACATTTATAGAAAATAGTAAAACTAAAAGGAAGATGGGACTGTTCACATTGCTTCTTTTTTGGTTATTGGTTTGGTTTGAATTTTTGGTAAGTTTAAAGTAGTTGACAACTTTCTTAAAGTAAAATTTACTATTTGTTTGGGACAGCTTTCCCCAAAATCCGAAAAGTGAAACAGACAAACTGAGATGATAACAGGTGGGAGTTCTGACGCTACTCCTACACTGAAAGTTAGTATGTTGTGCAGGTCTGGGAGATGTTATGATCTGAGATCCATATTTAAAATAGAGGTATTTAAAAGCTCTGAAGTGATGAGTGATGCTGAAAAGGGTGACTGAGGTCACTGTAGCAGAAGTTATAAATGAGCTTTACCATGGTGAAGTTAAAGGACAAATCACATAGCTTGATTGTTTATTGGATGAACAGTGCTGTCTTGGCATGTGCTGCACATATTTTTGTAGCAGATTACACATCAGTTTTACCCAAGAAAAAGCATAAAATTAACGTAATAGGGAAAAAATTACAAAGCTGATGCATATGCGATCTTTGATATGTAGGGTATAATGCAGGTAATTTCTCTGCTTGTGTTATGTAGTTTCTTTTCTTCTCGCGCCTTATGCTTATTAGACGATTCGATTCTTCCTTATCATTGTATTGGATATGCCGTGCGTGTAGTGTTGTAATATTGGTTGGACATAGAGACGTTATTGTTCTGTGTTATAGGAATTTTGAAGGGACAGTCCTATTTTGAGTTAATAACGTTTGGCTGTACATTTAATTCAACTTCTTGTATGCTCTTTCCATTTTTATTTTGTTTTCTGTTGTTTCTTGTCGGGTGATTTTTCCAGTTGTTAATTGATTAGTTTTTGTGGTGTGTTTAAGTTATTTTTTGATGCGTGTAGTTTATGGATTCTTATTTGCTTTTTTGGGTTATTGCGGTTGGGTTTTTTTTTGGGGGTTATGCTGTGTTGTTTTTTTTGGGCTTCTTTTGTGTATTGTAGTTCTATCCTTGGTTGTATGTTTCTAGTTGCTTTTAATGAGGGGATATTTTACGGCATACTTTTTGAGACTAAGGATGATTATAGCTTATTCTCACTTTGTCTGCTAGCTTTTGGTGTTGTTATATTTGGTTGGCTCGTTAATTTGTGTAAGATGGATGTGATCCGGTGTGTGTTTAGCTAGCAGAGTATTGTTGTGTGAGTAGAATATTAAGTATGACTGTTTTATGAGTTAGGTTATTTGATGCATTTGTCGATTTTTGTTATTCAGATGCCTGGAATATGTGCTTCTTTTTGTGCTTTTCACATTTTGTCTTTGTTGCCGATTGCTTCGCTGGGTTGGGTGTGCAGGAGTCGATCTGGTGGGCTGCTGATTGTCTTTCATATTCGTGATTGTGGTTGTGGTGTGGAAGAGGGCTGCCAGTCACAGCTTTGGACTCTAGTCGGGTGTATCCCTGATATTAGCTGATCCATATTCCCAGGTATAGTTCTTCCAATGAATAGGACGATCTCAATATGTTGTCTTAGCGAAGTGTGTGTAACCGACGTCTGGTGGTGGTATGAGAATTGTGAGCGGCGTGCGGACAGGCGGAGGTCGCATGTCTTGGTGTCCCGTCTCAGTTGGTCGTGTGTCGCTGTTACGAAAGGCCGTGGAATTTGGCTTGTTCCTGTGGTTGATGTAGCGAGAGTTTGCTTGTCGGTGTCTGGCTTGCTGTGTTGGGTGTTTACCTGGTGGTGTTTCCTTGTCTGTTTGGTGGGCCTTTTGGTATATGTTGCCCGGTTTCTTGTTTGAGATAATGGTAGGTAGTGTGGGTTTTTTGGGACATTTGGGTTCTGTGGTCTGAAATGGTGACTAGTGTTCGTGTCCAAGTGTCCTCCCACAAGGATACGCTGTCCTGTCCCTCTAGGTTTATCACCCCCGCCGGTGAGAGTGTGGATATAAGCAGTGTATTCTTTCTTGCTTTGTTTTTGGCTCGGGTCGTTGCATGTGCTTGTTTCATCCATTGATGTTCCGTGCTATATATTTACATTGGCTTAGTTGGTGGTAGAGTCTTTGTGCTGATTGCTTCGAATCTAGTGGCATTCCTCCCATTGGTTGGTCTTTGCGGATTGGTTGTGTTCTATCGATCCTTGTGAGGTCGTGCTTTTTGTTTGCGGTGAGGAGACATTATGTTTTGCTGATTGGTTTGTTTGTGAAACTATCGGAACTAGTCTCGTATTCTTTGGTGTGTCCAGCTCTCGTTAATGTCTTGTCTGTGCCTGGTAAGTTATGGGTTGTTTTGCTTGGATTGGTTTTGATGGGTCATTGATGACTCGGAGACGGTATATATCGATTTAACATTAGCCGTGCATTGCACTAGATTTTATGCATTTTTTTTATTTCTTTTTTGGACTTTATGCCTTTCTTCTTCTGTAAGTTTCTTTTAGTATTCTTTTAGAGGAGAGTCGTGCCACTTTCTTTACAGTTCATTGCTTGGGTGGATATTATACCTATCTTTATCTTTGTGGGGCTTTTAGGTTTATTTACAGATGTTCCGGCTTTTTTGCTCTTTGTAGACTTTGTGGTGTGGAAGTGGGAAGTGGCATATGTGGAATGGGAGGTTTCGATTGTTTTTAGCATTTGTTTATAGTCGTGGGGATTCAATGTTCATAGGAATGATGGTGGATCCACCGTTTAGGTTTTTCGGTTTATCAGTTTGGGGCGAATGGCTGTGTGGTTGATCTGTGTCTAGGTTGTATTTGTTGAGGTCCATTGTGATTCGGGAAGGGTTGTCATAGGTTGGCGTGGGTTTTAAGGATAGATATAGCTCTTATGTTTATCTTCTTTATGCTTTTGTATATTGGAGATTCATGTTTTTTTGTATATTTTGTTGGGAAGTGCTATCCAAGTGTTTTCTTCTAATTTTTGCGCTTATGAGCGTGCAGATTCACTTTGTTGCTTTTTTTTGCTAGATGTTGATTTTGGTTTCGTTTGTATCTTTGATCTGTTTTCTTTTCTTTGGATGGTTGGATTGAAATAACGTCCATAGTATTAATTATACCTTTTTAAATGAATTATGTATTGATTTATTACTCTCCGTACAGTATTGATGTTGCTTTTTTGGTCGGGTGTCCTGATTCATAATGCGAGGCTGCTTTTAGTCTGTCCAGTTGTGCATATTGCTTGGATGTAGCTCTTTGGGGGTGCTTGTCGGTTGCTGTTACTCGTATTGTGACTTATGTTGTGACGTGGACTACGTAGTTTTCTAAAGCTTTTATTGCGTTTCTTGGAGTGATTATATTATGTTGGGCTACCACTTATTTAGCTTTATGAGTTAGTGTCAATCTGACTGAGATTTCTTATACAATTGTGCGGGGCTTAATTTGAGTCGTAAGCTGTTTTTGTTTCATGTGTAAGTATCTTCATTCTTTTTTTTGAGTACTTTTTTCTTTGGGTGAAGGATATCTTGAAAGATGTCATATTGGGAATTGTGAAGTTGGTATTGTTTGTAGGTCGAGGTGGGTGGGTGCTACTGTATATATTAGTGTGAGGTCAGAAGGGAGCATAGAATATTTTACTTACTTAGCGATTTTGCGTCTCTTCGGAGGTGTATTGTATGTGATGTGTTAAGGGTATGCTCTCAGTTATTCAAGCATTAGTGTATGGGGTTTTCGTTGAATGTGGTCATTCGTCGAAGAGTTAGTTTTTGATGTGATTGTTTTTTTGTTTTTTGTATTTTTTTGTGGGTGCTTGATGGTGTGGTGGTGTTTTGTTTTCTTTTTATTGTGTTAGTGTTTTGGTTTTGTGATCCTTTTCGTCATTTCTTTTTTTTTACTGGAGCCAGTCCATAAATAATAATTCTGTCTGTGTTTATTAATTATTACGTGATTTCTATCTCATTTGTGTGATGCTTTCTTTTTCTGTGCCTTTTATAAGCTCAGCCAGAGTTTTGCTGAGTTGGCTTCTTAAACTGCTTTTCGTCCTTAGTTCCGTTTGTTTTTGTTCTTTTCTTTCGGAGCTTGGCATGTGTCTTGTCTTTCTGGTGTTTCTAGTGATGGGAACTTTCTATTTTGGTTTAGCTATAGTGTGTTGGCTTCTTGCGTAGTGCTTTGCTTTGGTTGATTTTGCTGTTTATAAGAGACTTGATAAGACAGTTTTGGCTGTTGGGTGTAAGGTTTGCCGTGTAATCAACTGTTATGTGGAGCTATTATGTGGTGGTGGTATTTAACAGAAGGGCTTTGATCAGTGTGAGTGAGCTCAGTAGCAGGAGATGAGCGTATGCTAACTTTTGTATGTTTTCTTTCCGTCCATATATCTATGTCTTAGGTGTTGAGCTGAGGTTGTTAACACGGTTTTTGTTATGATTTCTTTTTACTGTTGGTTTGTAATGTTGGGGTTGTATTTGAGGTTCGTAGTTATTTTTTGGAAGGCTGAGGGTGTCTGGGGTGGGTTAATCTACTATCTGGCAAATTGGTTAGATGTACTTCTTCTTTTTTAGTCCCGGTTTAGTGGTGTTGTATCCTGTTGTCGGGTTTTTTTATTCTAACGGCCATCACTTATGGATGTGGTGGGCTGGTGAGGTATTATAGGTTAAATGGTAAAAGGTGTCGTGTTGCCTTATTTTTCTGTTGTTTTTTTCTGGAACGTTTTTGTAAGTTACACGAGGAAAGTCACATACCACAGCTATCTTGAAATTTTGTTAGTTCTTGGTGTGGGTGGATTGGCTGTTTTTGTTAGTGTGATCAGTGTTGGATTCTTTGTTATTCATGTTGTCTGGGGTGTTTCTGGGCTTGTGGTTTCTCCACCTTAGGTTTTAATGGGTTTTGCTATACTAGGATTGAATTTTTTTTTTCTGTTTTGTTATGGTTTTTGGTTTTTCTCTTGTGGAGGGGGCTTGGTATTATTTGGTGGTTACGTGGTTAGCCATGGGTTTGTGCGGGTCTCTTGTGTGATATGTGCTCTTCTATTGTATTCTCTGCTGATGTAGTTTTGTTCCTTCTGGACTCAGAGACGGTGGTTCTTACATTCTTTTATATGTTTTTTGGCATTAGTTACTTTTGTCCACTGTTTTTTCCACTTGTAGGGTTATGACCTCTATGAACCCAATAATTAACTTAGGCTGTTGATGTCTTTATAGTTTTTGTGTTACTGCTGTTTCCATATGTGTGCTGGAGCTCTCCTTCCTTGGTTGTGTGTTTCCGTGCTGTATTTATGTGTTGCCCCTTCTGTATGCTGTCGTCCATTGGTGATACACTTGTTTATTTATGAAGGTGTGTGGATTTGTGGGCAGAGGGGGCGTGTTGTGGGCTGAGTTTAGGGAATGGTAGTTGGTTTGTATTTCCTATGTGGTCTTAGCTGTGTGTCCTTATATGCGAAAATGGAAGAGTTCTTGTAGTGGAAATCATTGGCTCAGAGAGTTTAGGAATGCCCACCACACATTTCTTAACTTGGAATTCCCAATTAAACCCAATATAAAGCAAATATTCATACATTAAGATTATGTATTCAGACTCATCATGGAGGCTGAATCTTCTCTATGGGGTACTTTCTGAACATGTTTATACTGATCACTTGGTCTTTATATGTTCTCCATGATGGACAAGTAGTTACGGTGTTTAATTTTAGGAAAACACTTTACTGTCATTTGAGGTTTATCTTGTCTTTCAGCTATTATTGTCTTTATAGTTTCAACTCATACTGAATTGCTGTTCTTTATAAAATCTAGAGAGGTTGATGTTTATTCATTCCTTGGTGCTTGATTATTGTACATTATGACTACAGCATGTCCTATAAAGAGCGTCTGTACCAAGGACTTTATCATAAGAATGTTCATTTTCAAGGTAGTGACGCATTGTATATGAATAGATTTCTCGCAGCTCTCCAGTGTTTTGCATAGAGTTTTTGCTCTTCATAGTATCAATCTATCTTAAGATCGTAATAGTTCATTAAATTTTTATACATTTCAAATCTTTCATTATGTTAAATTATTGTCTAAATGAATCGATATATTATGTGCTATAGGGTCTTGAAAGTTTTTCTTACTCGGTTCAAGCTCGTTCTGATGTTTTGATTGCTTGAAATAGCTCATCTCCATTCAGACGTGTTTGATGTCACAGCGATTGTGACTCTTCGCTTCTCTATATTGCACTTCAACTTTAAACTATTGTAGCATATCCTTATTTTCTCTAATCAATATTCAATTGCTCTGTATGGCGGAGCTTCATTGGTGTAGATTGTGTGCTACAGAACATAGATTGGTTTAGAAATATGACATACCAAGTTGTCGCTAGTGATCACAATAGTATAGTATATTAGAGTTGTCAAGACAGGCTACATCTGATTAAGATGTGTTATATTGCGTCAGTGTAGTCGTTTGTTGTGCCTATTAGTGAAGATCGAGTAGTCTAATGCAGATCTCATGTTTCGGGCCGTTTCCGTGCGGCGTGGGTTTCCGCGCTCGCTCTTGGCTGGGCCTGTTGGTCTTCCGGGCCGGGTTTGGCCTCCTTGTCTGTCCGCTGATTTTTCTTCGTTGCTTTGCAGTGTGGTGTTTGGCGCTCTGAGTTGTCCTTTCCTGGTGTGGCCCGCGGCTGGTGGTCTCATGCTAGATGAATCTTCCTCAGTTGCATTGTTTTAATTTACTCTAGGTATAAAATATTGTGGGCGATAGTGAGCCACGATGTGATATATATATGAAGTATGTGGTTAGGTGATGTTGTTTGGGTTACTGTGTAGTTTGGTAGATGGGCTATGGCACACACTTGTATTGTGGTGTATCGTGTGCTTATTATCTTACTTCTCTCGTTAATTCATGTACTTATCTAATGAGAATTTAATGTTATTAATTAATATGAGTTAGAACCTACTACCTAAAGGTTGCTTATGCATTGGAATTCATTCTAATGGGTGTTAGCTGTGCTGGGTTTTCTGTACTTCGGCCCTAAATTGTTCTTTAGCTATAGCGCGCTTTTCGATCGAGACTTTAATAAACTTTTAGTATCTTGTTTCTTCTTATATGTCTGTGTGCCGCGCTTCCGCCGGCTGCAGGGCGTCCGTCTTGCCTAAGTCCTGGCGCCCCTTGATCTTTTACCTCCACTTTTTTCTCGCATCTTCGGTGACAAGCGTTTTTGCTGTTTTTGATAAGGATTTTTTGTGGCTGTGTGTTTCTTTCTTCACGTTTTTTAGTGTGTCGCCAGCCCCTCCGCGGGTTGTGGGGCAGTCCTTCCCCCGCAGTGATGATTTGGTAGATGTTTTTTTCTGCCGTGCCGTCATGTCTTTGGCCTGCATCCCGCTCATCTTTTCATGTGACTGTGGGTCGGGCTTCTCTATTTTTTGGGCTCGAGGAGGAAGATCTTCCATTCTTGTTTGTTGTTCTTTCTGGAGATGTTCACTTCAGTTTTGTTTTTTTGGGCTGTGGGGCCGCTTATGCGGTTGGTTCTCCTGCCTTGGCTGTCTGTGTCGTGGCTTTCTGCAGTTTGAGGGGATCTTCGTTCTGATTCATGTGGACTTGTGAGTGCTTGTTTTTTTTCCCTTTTTTTTGATGGCTGTTTGCTGTTTGAGTTGGCTGTCTTTTGTTTTCGGGCTGTGTGCCGTGCTCTTCTCCTCATCCGGCGTGCACTGGTGTGGGGGGGGTCCATGGGCAGCCTTTGCCGCGGCCGCATTGGGAGTTCCGGCTGCGCTGTCTTTCTACCGGTTGGCCTTATTGTTTGCCTGGGGTTCTTGGTCTGCGGGGGGTTTCTGTTCAGTGTTTCTCGCTCTTTGATGGTTGGACGCGGTTTCTTTTTTCTCCGGGCCGCCTCGTCGCGGCGCGGTGTCTTATCCAGTCGTTCTGGTGTGGGTTTTGGTGCTCTGGTTCCTTGTTTCGTTCGTCTTTGGTTTTTTCTTCTTTCGTTCTGGGTTCTGCTGTCGGCCTGTCTTTCCTTTGGGCGCCGAGTTGCTTCTCTGGTGTTCTACCGGGGTCCCCCCTTGGGCGTGGGGCCTTTTTTTTTGTTTTTTTTTGATTCTTGCCGTTGTAAGGCCCGCCAATTTGTGTCTTGGTTCTCTGCAATGTCAATGACGCATCAGCATCTTGTATCGGTTTTTTGTTATTTTTTATTTCTCTTTTCGTTGTCACGTCTCGTGTGATGCCGCGTTCCTTAGGTTGTCCTCTTTTTTTTGTTCTAGGACGTTTTTTCCAGGCCGAAGTTTTTTTTTTTTTTTTTCTTTTGATTTTTCTTTTTGTTTGGCATGCTTGTGGCTTGATTGCTTGGCTGCCGTGACGGTTTCTTGTTCTTCCTACGCCGGATTGTTTTCTTTATTTTTCTTTTCTTATCCGTTTTTTTGTGTGGGCGTTGAGTGCCCTTGTGGGCTTGTAGGGGGCTTTGTTCTTTCTTTTGCTGTATGTTTTCCCGGCTCAGTTTTTCATTTTTTTGTGGTTGCATGCTGGTGGCGCTCTTTAATGCAGCATTCTGCTTGTTTTTGCTTTTCCTTTTGACAAGCTGTTAGTTTGTCTGTTTGGATACTGTGCTTTTGTTTTTTCCTTTTCTTGCCGCGTTCTTCGCTCTATCGGGGCTTAGGTTTTGGTTGCTGCATTTGTTTGGTTTGTTCGTTTTGGGAGCGCTCTTGCGCGCGTGTCTTGTGTTTTGGCTCTGGGTGGTTGTCGCGCGGGCGTTGTGAGTTCCTGTAATTGGCTTGTTGTGTTACCGTGTCGTTGTGTTGGGTTTTCCGGTCTGGTTTTGCACTCGTCGTGGCCCCCCGGTTGCCCGAACGACCGCGTTTCTTGTCTTTTTTGTGTATTAAGGGCTTATGGTGTGTGTCTGGCTGGGACTGTTTTTTTTTCTCTTCTAGTTATCTGGGGCGTTGGACCTTCACTTTCTGCGTGGCCATATCTGATGGCTATTCCTCGATTAGTTCTATACCATGGTTGGGAGGACGCCAGTGTTGCTCTGTTTTCTCAGGTGCTGGTTATTTCTTTTGTGCGTGTTGGGGCTTGTGTTTCTGCCTCACGTATCTTTCTGGTGTAGGTTGCAGGGGAACATTGGTTGGTTTGGCTCAGGTGGTCAGTTGTGATTTTGTTTCGTGACCGTTGTAGAGCGGCGTGGATTCCGGGTTTTGGCTCAGGTATTCATTGGTGCCACTGATTTCTTTTCTGCCCGTCTTCGGTTCTAGTCGGCGGGCAGGTGGTTGGTGCTGCACTGTTGTCTTTGTGGTCGCTGTGGCCCCGTTGCTTGTTTGTGGGGACGGTTTTTATTCTTCGTGGTTATTTAGTATTTTCTTTTGGTGCTCGGTTCTTGTTCTTGGTGCTGTGTTTATTCATAGCTATTGTGGCTGGCTGCTAATGGGTGAGCGCTGGGTTGTGATTGTACTTAGGTGCTTATAGGTTTTCCTGATCAGGTGGTGAGTTGTATAGGAACTTGTGTGGATTTGGGGTTGTAACCAATGTGTTGGAGATTTGATGTCTTGGGCGGTTTTTCATGCGAGTTTGTTTTTTGGTGTTTATGGTTTTGGCCTGGCGTGACAATGCTTTCTGTCACAACTTTTCGGGTGCTGTTGTGGATTGTCATCTTTTTTTTTAGCCGGTGGTTCTGGCAGTGTTAGGGGTGTCTCTCTGGTGGTGTTGAAGTGTGTGTCTTTTTGGACCTGGTGCTGTGGTGGTGAACGTATGGGTGACTTTGTGTGACATTATAGAGGATTTTGTTTGTCTTTGTTTACATCTGCTAATTTGGGTTGTGGCTGATTTGGGCTGGCTATGTGTGACGCAACGTAGCGATAGGCCATTTGTTGTGATATCATCTGGCTGGCCTAGTAAGATTTGTGTGGATTGAGAGAGGATGTATTGGGCGAAGTTATTGGTTCTGAGCACGACTTGCGGTGTCCTGGTTTTGTATTTTTTTTTTTGTGCGTGTGTTTGCCAGTAAAGCAACCAATTGTCTTCACTCGGTAGTTGGAAAAACTGGTGCTTGTGTTTGCATAGATTCAAGTGAGGTGTCGTGTGCGGTTCCGTGCCGTGGCTGGAAGCTGCATTGGCTTTTTTGGTTGTGGCTTCTTTGTCCCGTGCCTTTCTGTGGTATTTTTTTCTTCTTACTTCGTGATTTAGTCTGGGCTATGAAATTTGATCTCGTGGCATTTTCGGCGGTGGTCGGGTTTTTGCTTTTCTTTTTTTGGGGGGATGGGCCTCAATGTAGAAAACCAAGTTTCTGGCTTGCTGGTGTTGTGACCGTATTCCTGCCTTTGTTATGGTAGGCAGACATCGTGTATTTTGGGCTTGAGTGGGGGTGAGGCTCGTCTTAGTGGGGTTGTATTATGTTGGTGGTTAGATTTGATGTGGTTTGGGTTTTTCATCTTCTTTTGATTTCGTGTTTTTTGGGGTTTTTTTTGTCGTTATTATCGGTTATTGCTTTTCGTGTCGCGGTTGTTTTGGTGCTGGGTGTCTTGGTATTGGTGCCGCCCGTGCCGGGGGTGCTAGTTGCTTGGTGCTGCTTGGCCCTTTTTTTTTTTTTTTTGTGTCGTAGTGTGGCGTGTTCATGTCCGACGGCGGCGCGCTCTTTTTGGTCGCCTTCTCTTCTCTTTGTCGGTGTTGGAGGTCTGTCGTCTTCTGGTGTGCTCTTACTTTCTGTTGCGGGCTCCTTTGTCATCCCTCTTCGCGTGTCATTCCTTTGCCGTTTGTTAGTGGGGGTGGGTGACAAGTAGCGGAATTGCTCTTTCCTTTACTATGTGTTTTCTCGGCCTCTGTTGGCCGTTCGTGCGTGTCCCGCCGTCCATCTTGCGTGTGTTTCTATTAACTTTGTGTTGGTTTATTTTCCTTGCAGACGGCCTTTACGTTCAGGATGTTGCTTGAAAGGCCTAGTGATTTTTTGATTGTTTATAGCGACTGCTCTTTTTGCCTTGTGTTTTGCATTGCTTGTGTTGTTGTCCGAGGATGTTTTTTTAGCTTGGCCGTGTTCGGCTCGTTTTGGCCTTGTGGTTTGGTTGTGTGTCTCTCTGGTGGGTGGAGTGAGGCGCGTTTTGTCATGCGCGTTGTTTTGTTCCCACAACCCCCCACTGTCCTGATCCACTGGGAGAGAACTGGCTTGTTTCTCTTCCTTATGAGCTCTTACCTTAATGTCGTGTCGTGTGGCTCGTCTCGTCTGTCATCAGTTCCCGGGTGTCCGGGTGATGCCTGTTTGTGCGCATGCGCTGTGTTTGCGCCTTTCCTCTTGGTTGGTGTTATCTTTCCGGTTTCCGTCGTCCGCACTTTTTTGTTTTCTTTTTGTGTGTGTGTTTCTGTTACTGATTTTTGGATCTCTTTCTTTCCTGTGTTTAGTACCATGGTCTGGTTGTTTATAGGAAGAATGGATTCTGTTTTGTCGCTGCTTGAGAGTATGTTGCATGTATTATTTTTTTTTGTTTGTGGGTCTGTTTTTTATTCGTGTTGGTTGTTTTTTGGATTGGTGATTTCTTTGATGGATTTTTCTTTGTGTTCTTTCTCTGTGGTTGGTGTTATCGTTTTGTTGTTTTTTGTGTCTGCTGGTTCTGTTGTCTTTGGTTGTGTTTCGCTTTTTTTTTTTCTCTTTGGTTCTTGTTTTTTGGCTCCCTGCTGGTTTGTGTTGTGGCGTTCTTTGTTTGTTCTTGCGGCTCGAGTTCTTCTGTTCCTGGCCACGGGTTGGGCCCTGCTTGGTGTTGGTGCTTTTTAGTCTTCTGAGATTATTGCTGTGATATTTACTATGGGGCATACTGACTCTTATTTTGCGAGTGTCGGTTTTTTTTTTGATGTTAATCTTTGTTGGGCTTCTTGTGCGTCTTGAGTGTGTGCTTCTAGATAGGGCTCCAGCACGAGGTCTGGTCTTGTTTTGTTGTTCTCTTTTTCCTTTGCCCTTCCTGCGTCGTTCGCCTTTTTTTGCATATGCTCATTGTTTCTTTCTAAAACTCTGGCTTATTTCGTACTATCTGTGACTATTTTGTAATGATCTAGGGCCTTGGATCACGGGCACATCCCCATGTTTGGGTGCGGGTTCTCAGCTTTTGATCGTGTCATGGATTTTTTCTTTTCGGTGCTTGGCCTTCAGCGGTCCTTTGGGCGATTATTTTCTTATGAATTTGTACCCTTTCTATTTTTCTTGGCCGCGTCTTTATTTTATTCCCCTTTATTGCATTGTTTCTGTTTGATTCACTGGTTTTGTATGTTTTTGCTCTGGCTCCTAGATTTTCTGTGAGGGGGCTGCCAGTTCCGGGCTTTCAGCGGCTAGATTGGAAGTGGCATAATTGATCCTCGGGCGAGTTTGTTTTCACGGCCTCTTATTTTTGTGTCCCGCTTTTCGGTTTGGGGTCTGCTCCAGTCCATTTCCGGCCGGCGCTCTACTGCATTTCTAGAATATAGACGTTCTCTGGTATTGGCGCTCAGGCCTTTAATGTCCTTGGTGCATCTGAAGTGATTTATTCTCGTTTTTTGGGGTTCTGGGCTGGCTTTCATCGCAATCTCTTAAAGCCACTGAAATCACTTGAGGTATATTTTCAATTCATTTCAATTGTCACAGTTCCGTTCCATTCAGCACAGTGGTATTAATTTTCATCACCTCACTGCTTGAACATAAATCTTTATTACCTCAATTAATGAGTTTCATTTTTCCTTTCCTTTGATGTGTTTTGTGTGAATACACTATACATTCAGTCACATTTGCAGGGCACTCTAAGAGGCATTTGGTATAAAACCTTCAATATTGTAGCTATGCTGCTTTCAGGCCTACTGGCATATTGTTATCATATCCAATGAGTAAATGTCTTTTTGGTCCAGAACTGTTCTTTCATACTCAAGAGTTGTATCCTGATAATCCAGCAATATCACTGGGTGGTCAGAAATAATGTTTTAATGGCAAGAACCAGGAAAAGAAAGAAAATTCTGTTTCCTTTCCTTAAAATTGTTATGTTGCAAAAAATGAAATCATTCACAAGCGAAGTCTGAACCACACATTTATATGTTAAGTGAGAGATGATATTTTGATAAATTAAGATACTTTCAGACTGAAGGCTCTATGCATGCAGCTTACTTCATGTGACAGCAACCCTAGCAATATACTTCTAGCAAACCAGGAAGTAAAATGAGTATTGAACAGGAAAAAAGTCATGTCTTAAAACCAGTATTTTGATTCAAAATGTAGTAAAATAATTTTGACCTTACTCTATTTTATCCATTCCAGATATAATCTGCTGTACTGTTCATAGAATCATAGAATAGACTCATAAAATCATTTAGGCTGGAAAAGACTCTCAAGATCATCAAATCCATTAACCTATCACTTCCAAGTCCACCACTAAACCATGTCCCTAGCCATCCTGTTTACTCATATTATGAGGTGAAAATAGATTCACTAACTTGCACATTATTATTTCATGCCAGCCAAGGTGTCATTAGAATAAACATGGGTTCAGGCAAAATTGAGATTACAGAATGAAGCTAACACTACACTGAGAGAAGTTGTATGATAATTTTTGCACAATTGTAGTTCACTAGGTTAATCCTGGACTCCACTTCAATGCAAAGGACACTAACAAAATAAAAACTGTTTTTAATTAAGTATCTATAAAATCTTTCATGTTTGCAAGTATGATTATAGAAAAAAAGCTTTAGAATATCAGAGAACAAGATGATGAATTTCCTTTCAAAAACCAATGATCTTTGTGTCTGTAGAGGCAAATATTTTTCAGTTCTGTGTCTGTGTCTGTATGCAGCAGATTTTATATTATTCTGTTCATAAATTTCTGCATTTTTTCATTATTTTAGAATTTGCTAATACTTCTAATTCTTTGTTTTAGTCAAAATAGTAGGAAGATGTTAGCAATATTTCTAATCAAAAACAAAATATACAAAAGAACAGTTTAGCTTGAAGTATGCTAAAAGTGGAGTAAAACATACCCACATTCCACCTGAATATTACATAAATAAAAAAAAAAATGACATGGATATAAACTGAGGACAATTGAACAGTCTCATAAAATGACTATACAGTGCGTGGCTTAAAAAAGTAAAAGTAAAGTAAAAAAAGTAAGTAAAGTAAAGTAAAGTAAAGTAAAAGTAAAGTAAAAAGTAAAGTAAAAAAAGAAAGTAAAAAAAAAACCAACATCTATGTTTTTGCCTATGAATCATTAATTTTTTTTCCTTGAGTGTTTAAAAGTGACTAAGAAACTCAAAACTCTAGCCCTTTATTTCTGTTATGTCAAGGTCCTGAAAAATTTTCAAGGCTTTCCTTTTGCGTACTTAAATGTCTATTCATTGCAATGGCAAAAGTAAAGATTGTTAGTCTTTCAAAGACAGATAACAAAGGTGCTTCATGGTATCTCATGAAATGACCTCACTTTCTTTTTTTTTTTTTCTTTTAATAAAATGGCAGAAGACAAAATAAATAAATAAATAAATAAATAAGGTAATCAGGCCACTTACATTTTCTGAAAGATAAGGTAAGTCTCCCAGAAGACAGATCCAACCAATATGACCTAGGTATTTAGAGAGGAAATAAAGAATATTTTGAGTTGCAGGATGAAAACCTCTCTTTTTGAAAAGCACAAAGAGAAGTCTTTCAGTATATTGACTAACTGGGACAAGTACCTAAATGCTTTGTAATGCATGTCAGGAAACTCAGCACAAGGTTTTAACATTGTGGTACTTTTGTGAAATGCACATGTTTAGAGACCTATAAATGGTTACCATTGCCATAGGATAAGAGATTTTATAACTTCAACATGGACAATCTATCTCCTGCATAGCTGCCTTTTATATATGACCTGCTGATGGCTACATAAGAATTCTGTCAGCTTTCAGACTAATCAATTCACCAATTTCATCATTTTATCAGGAAGGATGAAATGGTAGAAGTGAAACTAGCTCAAAAATATTTACTACATTTACATGCAAAGTCCTACTGAATTCGCTTTACATATCACGTTTCAGCTGTTGAGAAAAAGTCTTATGGCTCTTTCTCAAAGGGATATTTTCACTTCACAGCCTTTATGACCCATTCACTTTGTAAAAATAATAAAAAGTGGTACATTTCGCTTTGAGCTTTTTCTGTTTTGGTACTAAAGGTATTATAAACTCTTGTATAAGATTGATCTCGGCTTTTACAGTGATGACTGCTTCACGGAGTTTCTGGTGATTGTTTCATTATTTACTTTACCACATTGCAGAAGTTTGATACTATAATGGCAGTAATAAGTAATTCTGTGAAGATCAACAGTTGGTATTGAAAGTAAAGTTCTGAATTAGCAAACTGAAACTATGCCATTTAATGTAATGATAATTTTTGGTTTTGTACTGCTAAGACAAATGTAGAGATTAACCATGATAGAATATTTTTTCTCTTCTTTATGGAATTCAAGTCTTGAGGTCAGTAAATGAGGGGTGAAGGAGCTGCTCTCAGGCAACCTCTGTGCCATGTCTGGGAGAGAGATGCTGCAGCTCAGTTTGATTCTGAGAGCGGACAGTCAAGCCTTGTTTACAGCAAAAGTTCCTATTTGTACCCCCACTCCTTTCTTTTTTTTGATATTCAAAATGTGTTTTAGTGAAGTGTTTTCTGTCAATCCTAAAGTTACTTAGGGCCAAAACTCCAAATCTGTAAATTTTATACTGATGAAAATGTTTCTCTGAAGTTTGGACATAAGGAGGTAAAATGACAAATGCAAATTCTTTATCTGGATAAAATGTCTCAGATACTTGAAGGCCTGCTCCTGGATATCCACTTTTGAAGCAAAGTAAGAGGGANGCCCTCTTGTTTTTCCAATGTGTCTATTTACTTATAAATGACAAGCTGTTGCAAGGAATTAGGTATTCCCTAGCTAGCTGGCTTTTGCAAAGAAGATTCTTGAAGGAAATCAGCAGAATTAACCCACCACACATTTCTTAACTTGGAATTCCCAATAAACCAATATAAAGCAAATATTCATACATTAAAGATTAAATACTTCAAGTCTTTTAACAGTAATTGAGTTTATTTTCAAGAGAGGTTTAATTTTGATAGATTAATTTTTTTCTTTCCATTTTATCACTCTTTGTTTCAAAAATTAAATATTTCATCTGTTGACTGACACTTTAGAGTTGGCATAACAGTCAGAGCCAGATTAAAAGCCTCCAGTTGCAGGTTAATTAAGAAATACCATTCCATAAATAAAGTTAATTTTTACTCAGTTAGTTTATACCCATAGAAGTAATACTCATACATACATCATCAGTACTGCAGTAGAGCATAATCTAAGTCTCCCATGTGTCCTAGTCCCAAAAGGATCAGATGGTCTTGTTTGAGATGTCTCTATAATGATCTCAGAACAGTTGTTGGTGTCATCAACATCTGTCTAGGCATTGCATCACCTCTTTAATTTTGAACTCTAAAAGAAGATTTGCAGACTGAATTTTAGAAGGAATTTTTTTGGTTAGGAAAGCAGTTGAACAGCTATACATAATCTATAGGTGCTGAACACCTATAGGCTAACCTATAGGTGCTTTTAGAAATCACATTGATGAGATTTACGTGACTAAGTGTTTTGGCAAATCTACACTGATCTTTAAGATACTGAAATGACTTTTAAAAGTCTTAGGGCTTTAGGCATCTGTAATAATATAATCAAGAAAATGCATACAACAAACCCAGAAAATACTTCTTGAGTACAGCAATATACTGTCCAGAAGAGTGTTTTCTATATGAAATGCATCATGGACATACAGTGAGAAAGCAGAAAGTCTTGGAGTTCAGAGGACAACAAGTTTGCTATTCAGAGAAAATATTTTTCCCTGAAACACTGATGACCCAAATTACTGACAGTCCTTTGAAGAACAAAGCTACTATTCCCTTTTTTCTAGTTTCAGACAACACAAAAGGAGCAGGAGTATGAAGTAGCTCACCCATAATCTAATGCTTAATCAGGTGAAGTCAGTAGCAAAACTCTTTTCTGTTGAGATATTAAGAAGGTGGACATCCCAACATAATCTTCATTCACACTTTGTAATTGTAACATATAAACTTTAGTGACCTTCTTTTCAATTGATACTAATATAAATAAGGTAAGAAAGAATTGATTCACAGTGGTCAAATGTTCACAGGAATTGATTCACAGTGGTCCAAGAAAATTATTTGTGTTCTTAATTGATTAATAAAAGCTAACATAAAAGCTTTCAAACACGTTTTCATGTTCACTTTTTTTTTTTCCAGTTCCTGTAGGAACATTAACTATTATATATATTATATATATATTTATATATAGTGTAATAACATACTATTTATTTTTGTTCTTTTTGTAAACATTAGTCCTTCAAGTAAAACATTAATCAGCTTCAGGTCTAGGGAACTGACACTTGTGGGATGAAGTTTGAACAGTTACAAAAGCAATGACAAAGTTATCTGGGCACTGGAAATTGCCCAGTGCCTCTGATTTTAAGTGATGAAGGAACACAAGAGAAAAACTGGTATTTTGAGGAGTGGATTAAGAAGGGTGGCAGAAGGGAGTACCTGTTTCACCAGGAAACATGTGTCTTAGCTGCCAAACAGACTTCATCTTGCTGATTTGCCATTGCTGGGTGTGACTGATTTGACTGTGTTTAAGAGTAAGTGTTTGGTGCTGATGCATATTTATTAGCCTGAGAATAACATTCAGAAGGAAACTGTGTGAAAGAAACTGTTACCAGTTACAAATCTGGGTTTTTTAAAAGATGTCATGAAGTACATACTTTGAAACAGACCTTGCTGTTTTCACTGTTTAACTTAAAAGAAGTGCATTTCTGAATCTAAAGAATTCAGTAACCTTTCCTTTCACACCAAAGATATGTTCTCCTCCTAAAGAAAATTAAGGACTTCATCTAGACTATGAGAATATGTCTCATGCCCTCCATGTAGACATCGATCAGTAAACCCTGCTTAAAGCATTTCAACAACCTGATGAGTGGCAAGATCAGTTACTGCTCTTTAAGGTGAGCTGTAGAAGGCATTTACAGTGTTTAGGTTATTCCATTAAATTCAAAAAGAGTAATTAATAATTACATTATAAATTAATATTACATTACACCGTTTATTACAATTTAACCTTGCAAATTGTGAACAATTCAGCCAAATATAATTCAGCTTCTGAAGTAAGCAAATTCAAAGCCTAACTAATGTGAACTTGGCTAAAATAGTTTTGTGCATTCAGATTGGTTAGATGTAGTCATTTTTTTACTTATTTCTTTTCTTGCATCTGTGCTGTTTTGTTTGGGCTTTTTTTTTTTTTTTTTTTTTTTTTTTTTTTTTTTTTTTTTGCAGGGATACATCTGTAATGCAGTAATAGATGTAAAGGACAGTATTAATAGTCTCACTATTTTGTCATTTCTGATATAATCCTGTATTTTTCATTTATCAGATCTTCTGCTTGGGTATCCAATTCCAAAAAAATATATTTGAAAAGTCTTGATCCCAGATCAGTTTCAAGTATTCTTTATTAAGACACTCAAATTCTTAAACATTTTCTTCTTCTGTCCTCACACATGGATGTGATCCTCCTGGATGCAATCAATCTTCTCCTGTTTGAACAGTTAAGATTCATAATTTCTAATTATTGCAGGGCTAAACCCAAGTAAACTTCAGCCTCCTAATTATATCTGTTGCTATTATTAAACCTTGCAGCCCTTCACACTTGTAATCACTATATGTTTTCCTGAACAGAAGCATTTTGAGTATTTACAGTGAACATTGTCTAATATAATTTTAATACTAGGGGTGCATGCTGACAGAAAAATAGATGGGAAATTTTGGAATGGGGCTTTTGAACATTTTCCCCTTCAATAAATTAATATCTTCAGATTCACACATTATAAATGTTTGTGTAGATATTATAGTCGTCAAATCCCTTGTAAATAAAGTTTCAATTCTCAAAATAATCTGATTAAGATTTCATCCTTTATTATGAACTCAAAATTATCCAATGGCATATCAAAATTTTGGAGATGAATTTTTTTTCTCTCAGAATATCAGGGACTTTCATGGAGGAACTCTAAAGTTCATAACCTGTCCTGATTATAATTATCTAAGTACTATTACTTGAGCTTTACTTCACCAAAAACAGGCAATAAAAACCCCCAAATCATTAAACATTTTAGCATTTAATAGAGTGTTTTAAGAAGCCTTGAAACAGTGAATTTAAGTGTTTTGCACTATAGAATCTTTGAGTTACTGTTTGAGTGTCGTTAAAATCTGCAAACTGATTCAAGCCCAAATATATATTTCAGGAATTACAAAGGTATATATTTGGAGATGTTGACCCATACCACAAATTGAAACTTTCATTTCTGTGATAATTTAAACATTCCGTTATGAAAATTGCAATTGAAAATGCACTCTGATATGATATAAAGTGAAATTCTTTACAATAAGGCACCAGAACATTTTGCCCGGAGGAGTTCTGGCTGCCCCAGCACACAAAATGCTCAAGACCTGGCTGGATGGGGCTCTGAGCCAATCTAGGTGGGAGAACGCCCATACCTGCCATGGGCAGGAGTTTGACTAAATGACTTAAGTCGGCTAACTTCAAACCAATCTTATGATTAATCTAGATCAATCTTAATGACAAGAACCACTAGGAAAATTCAGAGTGAAAATAAGAACTCAGCGTGCATCTGTATTCATTAGTAATTGTTTCTTAAATATGGAGAGTGTTGAAAAATATAATTCCTTGACGTTTAACCAACCACACATAAAATATTGTATAAAAATTCCATGATTTACCAGATATTACACCAGTAATATCAAGTTTCTTAATTTTTTTAGATCTCTATCTGAGACAAAATCAACAGATGCCTTGGAAGAGAAGTTAAAAATTCTTGTCTTATTATATTTCTATGTATAATAACAACGGTATGGTTATATTGAGCTTAATGAAAGATCTTTTATCCTTATAAGCCACTCCCACTGCACTGTTTATGCAGACTTACCTCAATTTAAGTAAATAACTTTTTCAGGAGTAACTATTCAATTGAGTGTATTGAATTTAAACATTAACACCTTTAATGTAAATGAATGCCAAATATTTAAGCAGCAACAGAGAACACTCTTAGTTTATTTTGTCCCTTCAGGTAAATTTCTTCCAGAAAAGATAACTGAAACCAGCAGATGAGTTATTCATAAGAAAAAGAAAAAAAAAAAAAGTGTTTATCTACTCCTTAATCATTGAGTTGCTCCTTTATTAATGTCTGAAATATCTGTCTTCTCTGCAGTGCTTGAAAAGTTGCTTCTTATTGTAGAAAAGAATTACACAGAGCTAATATACAATTTACATCTCTTTCTCTCACCGTAGCGTACTTCATGGGCTTTAAAATAAAACACATTTCCTGTCCAAATTTTGTTTTGTTTTACTTTGTATTGTTTTGTTTTGTATAGTTTTGTTTTATCCCAATAAAACCAGGTTCAGATGCCAGAGACTCAATAGCATAGCTTGAGTAGAAATGAACTGTATCTTTAACTGCTTGATGTTGAGGGAATGACTAGCAGCAAAGTCTTTGTTAAGTCAAGAACTCATCATGCTGTTATTCAACAGCAAAATTAGTGCAATATAAGTAATAAGGAATACCAAGTACATTACAATGCTGTTAATCCTTGTTTCTGTCTGTTAAGGATGCCTTAAAATGTGTTCGCAAAAAGTAAAGTTACTATAATCCTATTGTTATAAAAGAGAAGATAAGCACACCTAGAATTTTACCTTTGGCTTGGTGAGTTTAGCACTTGGATTTCAGAAGAAAGATTAATCCCAGTCCCTAAAGAAACAGAATTCTCTGGAAGGAAATGAGTTCTTTCATTGCAACACACACACAAAATAAAAAAAAGATGCAATGCAATGTATGAGCAATACGAGAATAGATTATCTTTTTTGCTCCTGGAGAATATTTCATTTTTTCTGTCTCCAAATTTAAAAGCAATCTCTTAAAGCCACTGAAATCACTTGAGGTATATTTTCAATTCATTTCAATTGTCACAGTTCCGTTCCATTCAGCACAGTGGTATTAATTTTCATCACCTCACTGCTTGAACATAAATCTTTATTACCTCAATTAATGAGTTTCATTTTTCCTTTCCTTTATTTTTGTTGGAATACACTATACATTTCAGTCCATTTTCGCACTTCTAAAGCATTTTGTTATAAAACCTTCATATTGTAGCTATGCTTTCAGGCTACTGCATTTGTTATCATATCCAATGAAGTAAATGCTTTTGGTTCTCAGACATTCTTTCATACTCAAATTGTATCTGATAATCCACAATATTCACCCTGCGTTGTCAGAAATATGTTTTATATGCAAACCAGGAACAAAGAAAGAAAATTCTTACTTTCCTTAAAATTGTATTTTGCAAAAAATGAAATCATAACAAGCGATTCTGAACCACACAATATAGTTAAGTGTAAGAATATATTTTGATAAATTAAGCATTACTCAGACTGAAGGTCTATGATGCAGCTTATCATGTGACATATCAACCTCCTAGCAATATACTTTAGCAAACAGAAAGTATATTAACATGATATATTGAACAGGGAAAAAATCATTTTAATAAACCAGTATTTTGTCAATTGTAGTAAAAATAAATTTTGACCTTACTTATTTTATCCATTTCCAATATAATCTTCTGTATTGTTCATATGATCATAGAAATACTCATTAAAATCATTAGGTGGAAAAGCTCTCAAGATCATTCAAATCCATTAACCATTCACTTCCAGTCCACCACTTTAAACCATGTCCCTAGCCATCCTGTTTACTCATATTATGAGGTGAAAATAGATTCACTAACTTGCACATTATTATTTCATGCCAGCCAAGGTGTCATTAGAATAAACATGGGTTCAGGCAAAATTGAGATTACAGAATGAAGCTAACACTACACTGAGAGAAGTTGTATGATAATTTTTGCACAATTGTATAGTCACTAGGTATCTGAGATTTTCCAAATTAATGCAAAACACTCACAAAATAAAACTTTCTTAACTTTAAGTATCTATAATAATCTTCATAGTTTGCATAGTATGATTATAAAAAAAAGCTTTAGATATCAGAACAAGATGATCGAATTTCCTTTCAAAAAATCCAATGATCTTGTCTTAGAGCAATATTTTTCATTCTGTCTGTGTCTGTATGCAGCGATTTTTATATTTTTGTTCATAAATAATTCTGCATTTTTTTTCATTATTTTAGAATTTGCTAATACTTTATTCTTATTATTTAGTCAAAATAGATGGAAGATGTGTAGCAATATTTCTAACAAAAACAAAATATACAAAGAAAGTTTAGCTTAAGTTATCTAAAAGTGGAGTTAAATAACATCTCAATCACCTGAATATTTAATAATAAATAAAAAATAAATGTAATAAATAAAAAAAATAAAAAAAAAAAAAAAAAAAAAAAAAAAAAAAAAAAAAAAAAAAAAGTAAAAATAAGAAGTAAAAGTAAAAAAAGTAAGTAAAGTAAAGTAAAGTAAAAGTAAAGTAAAAAAAGTAAGTAAAGTAAAGTAAAACAGGAAAGTTAAATAAATAAATCCAAACCTTCTATGTTTTCTATGAACTCATTATATTTTATCTTGAGTGTATTAAAACTGACTTAAGAAACTCAAAACTCAACCCTATTATTTCTTTATGTCAAGGTCCTGAAAAATTTTCAAGGCTTTCCTTTTGCGTACTTAAATGTCTATTCATTGCAATGGCAAAAGTAAAGATTGTTAGTCTTTCAAAGACAGATAACAAAGGTGCTTCATGTATCTCATGAAAACTCACTTTCTTTTTTTTTCTTTTAATTAAAATCAAAAGCAAAATAATTAAATAAATTACTATAATAAGTAATCAGGCCACTTACATCTCTTTGAAAGATAAGGTAAGTCTCCCAGAAGACAGATCCAACCAATATGACCTAGGTATTTAGAGAGGAAATAAAGAATATTTTGAGTTGCAGGATGAAAACCTCTCTTTTTGAAAAGCACAAAGAGAAGTCTTTCAGTATATTGACTAACTGGGACAAGTACCTAAATGCTTTGTAATGCATGTCAGGAAACTCAGCACAAGGTTTTAACATTGTGGTACTTTTGTGAAATGCACATGTTTAGAGACCTATAAATGGTTACCATTGCCATAGGATAAGAGATTTTATAACTTCAACATGGACAATCTATCTCCTGCATAGCTGCCTTTTATATATGACCTGCTGATGGCTACATAAGAATTCTGTCAGCTTTCAGACTAATCAATTCACCAATTTCATCATTTTATCAGGAAAGGATTTGAAGATGAGAAGTAAATACCTAAAAATATTACTAATCATTTATGCAAGTCCTATGTAATTCCTTACATATCACTTTTCACTTGTTAGAAAAAAGTTTATGGTCTTTCTCAAAGTATATTTCAACTCAAGCTTTATACCATTCCTTTGTAAAAATTATTAAAAAGAGGTACATTCGCTTTTGAGCTTTTTCTTTGTTTGTACTAAAGGTATTATAAATCTTGTATAGATTGATCTCTGCTATTACATGTAAGACTGCCACGGAGTTTCTTGGTGTTGTATTCATTATACTTAACATCCATTCAAAGTTGATATATAATGCAGTAATAGTATTCTGATGTAACATCACAGTTCGTATTGAAAGTAAAGTTGCTGTAATTAAAGCAAACTGAAAATATGCCTATTTCATGTATATATAATTTTGTTTTTGTACTCTAATGACAATGTAGGATTACCATGATAGAATATTTTTCTTATGGATTATATGGTGTGAATGAGTCGCTCTCAGAAACCTCTGGCCATATTGTGAGAGTGCCCTGCAGCTCAGTATTATCATGAGAGCGACACAAGCCTTTTAAGCAAAAAGTTCCCTATTTTTCCTTCTTTTTTTTGTATTAAGATTTCTTACAATCATTTCTAGCCAAAACTCCAAATCTGTAATTTTTTTAACTGATGAAAATTCTCTGAATGGACTTAAAGTAAATACAATAAATGCAAATTTCTTATCGATTAAATAGTCTCATAATACTTTGAAGGCTGCTCCTGTGTATCCACTTTTGTTTTAAGATGGAAATAATTATATATTGTATTAAGAAAAATATTAAACAATAGTTTTGTCCAAACTTATTCCAAATCTTTAACAGTCAGTAGGCAAATTACGTAAGTGTAGAATTTTTCAAGCAATTTTAGCAGATCTTATGGAAGCTCTCTATGCTTATTCTAAAGTCGTTTTTGAATATTTTCTTTATTTTTTATTTTCACTTACTAATGAACTTTTAAAAAAAAAAAAAAAAGAAGAAGGAACACTACATGAACAACGTAATATTATGAAAATTAATTTTATCAGATAATATTTTAATTCGAGGTCAAGCTTATAAATTATTAAAAGTAGTATATAATACTATAGATAATGCTTATTTTATTTAATACAGTTTAGATAATTGTGAACACAGATGTGTCTCTCCAATAGAATAAAACATATTTGCATTGTGACCATATTAATAACAATTTTTTTCTTGTTCAGAATTTTCTCTCATTTCTGTTATTGTGATCAATTTTTTTACTAGCATCAGTGTTCTGTATAATGTTTATGTATGTATATATCTTAAATGATTTTTTTCCAGATATAGTATTACTAGGGATTGTTTTTTCCAAACACTTACTCTGTGTTTTTATTTGAAACTTTGTTATCCACTAATCTATAATAAAAATCTGAAATAATTCTTATTCTTTTTATTTCATAATGGCATTTTTATCAATATTTTCTCAACAAATATACTACATATTTACCAAGGCCTTATGATTGTTTGCAGTCGATCTTTGCATATAGACACATTATAAAATCCTTTAACTAATCTTAGTGCCATGATCTCCTAGATTAGTTTTATTATGATATTCTTCATTTGAACTTCAAAAACTTTTCATTTTTTTTTTTCTAAAACTGTTATTTTAATAGGTTTGAAATTAAACCTTTTTTATTTGTTTTCTTACTTGGAATTTTTATTAGAAAATCTTAGCTAAGACTCATTCAATTTCTATCAAGAGGGAGAAAATATAAGATCATAAGAGTATAAATGTTACTTTGAATTTCTATCTAATAACTAAAAGTATAAGCTTTCATTTCTTGCTTCTTTTTTTTTTTCTTTTTTTTTTTTTGCCATGAATGGCAGTTATTTTACATATTATATTTCTTCAATAAAAACTTCAACAGAACCAGTTTTGTCTACAAATATAACAATTGTATTAGTTAAAGAACCTAATCCTACTAAGAAAAATCAGTTAAGAATTTCATTTTGAAAGTGAAAATTTAGATATGAAGAAGACATACTTAGTGGATCTTGCTTGTTTTTGAAACTCCACCAATAAGTGAAAGATGCAGATCCTTGCTCTGTAGATTAGATTTTGGAAAAATACTGGGAATTTAGGAAGTAAATCAAAATGGTGCTCAGAAAGAGGGTCATTAGACAGGAAATGCAAATATCTGAAAATGAAAAAAAATTTTAAGTCAATAGTAAATTCAGCTCTCAAACATCAGTGTTTGAACATGATTGATTACAGCTATGTCTTTTTTTCTTCCCTATTCTGAAAAAATATTACAAGATCTTCCTTCCATTCTCTTTTCCACACAGCTCTCTTTGGGCCAAACAAAAGTGACATATCAGATCAGTTTCACGTTTTTTTTTTCTCTGGAGCTCGATAAAATCTCCTCAGAAACATCGCTCCACTCTGACAGCCTGAATAGAAGTGTTAGTCACCTTCTGCATGTTTTATTTATCAGAACATTCGTAAAGAAATCCTGTCCTTTTAGGAGCTTTTGTTCCTAACTAGACTCATTAGAATGTTATCATCCCATTAAATTTCCAGCATTTCCAGTTAAAATCCTTTTCACCCTTAAATTGATGCTGTGCCTTGTGATCCTCTGCTGTTATGTCCTTATATACATGTTTTCATTGATTATATGGATTTATGCGAAACTCGTTACAATTATTTTAACACAATTTGTCTGCAAGTGAAGACCTCTGCAGAGGTCTGTTCTCAGGGAGTTGTGTTTTGAGAGGAATGAGTGGAATGTGAAAAGTCCAAACTGAAAAACAAAAACTTAGGTTTTGACTTACAGGTAGAAACTGGTTTTATTTAAATAAAATAGTGCATTATTAACAAAACTGCATTTTTTTTTTTTTTTTCTTGTAAATTTCTTTTTAACTTGAATGAAGCAAGCTTATAATTCTAACTACACTAGCAGAACGATGCATCATGACTTTCCTGCACCTTAGACTACCTTACCCAAAAGAACTTAAAATATTGTTCGAATATTAGGGTTTTTACCATTGTAAAGGATAAGGTGAGATCTTAAAATGTAAAAAGGAGAGAAATACTAACCTAAGGCCATATGAAAAGTAACTATTTCAAGATTTTCTCTGTCATAAATAATAACATCTTTATTTAAGCAGTAAACTGGTACTGTCTTAGATGCTACACAAATCTAGAAATCCAGTAACTCCTAATTTAGATTTCTCATTATATGGAACAGAATTTAGGTCAGCATTCTAAGGCTGCTGACGAATACACTTGGTGTGGGTATCTCATTTTGCAAGCTGATGAGTGAGCTGCAGGTTCAGCTCTGGGGCTGGGATCCCCAAGCTAAAGAGGATGTGAACTGCGAATCTTCTGCACAAAAAGATGTGCAGGGTCCTCTGGTACCAACCTGATGACTGGACACTCAGAGACACAGCAGCAGCCAAGGTGACTGGACATTCAGCTGGAAGGGCAAGGCCTTCACTGCACAGCCTGAGGGTGAAAGATTCCTTTTTTTCAGGTTTGTCCCAGGAGGCAACCAGCTCAAGCAGCTATTTATTTCTTGTACTATAATTAAAGTATTTGAAGGATCTGGAGCCCTGAGACTCTGCTGAGGGATAGCTGGGCTTGAGTTGGTGTGGAAGCCTCATCTGACAGTGTGAGGGGTGGGGGCAGCTGTGGAGGGACCTTGGTCCCAGCTCAGGTAGTGCAAGAGAGAGGCCACAGTGGATCCTGGAGGGCAGAGCAGGGAGGTTTCCCTAACGCAGCAACCCCTCCATATGCAAAAGCACATGTGTAATGGAGGTTGTTACCATGTTGGTTTAGTACTTTTACAATGCACAGAACCAACAGACTTTGAATAAATACAGGAGAAGGTTTCTGTGCCTAGGAGCTCACTACAAAATGCAGAAGAGTCAATGCAATGGAATGAGAACATTCATATCTTACTTACAGAAATAGCTAATGAAATTGAAGATTTTGTTGTTTTATTTTTTTTAACTCAAAAAAAGCATTTTCCCATTTCTAACACCCATTTAAAATGTAAGTTCTTCCTAGAATATTATCTTTGCTTTTGATCTATTCAACAATAGAGAGTAGTAATTGAGTAGAAGAGAATACATAATTTATTTTCTATGTTATATAATCTTACATTGGTAAGCAAATGCAAAGAAAATTATGATATGTAATATGTGCCAGAATATATATTCTTCCTGTTCATTTTCCTACATGCAGTAATATTTGTGTTAACTGCTTATTTTGTCCATGAAACTTTTGCAGATGCATTTAAAAAGAGTAATTTTACAGAATCTGGAGGATTTCTCTTATCTATGGTGCCAGAAATATTTTCAAAGCCTGCTGTGTAATTAAGCATGGTCTTCCCTGCCCGTGTAGAAATCCTTAATCAAATTGTGCTTTTCCAGGTGTTTCTCTATCCCTTTAGAATATTTCCAAGTGCAGCTTACAATGAATTCACTGATTGGTCTGGAGTTTCCTAGTTTTCATCTTATTTTCTTTTTATTTTTCTTTTCCTTTCTAATAATAGTTCTGTTCTAGCAAATCTGCTTTTTAGATGCCTATGCTAAAATTAATGGTGGAATTCAGGTGTAGAAACTTGCGATAGGGCAAAATTCAGAGACAAAACAGAGAATATTTAATAAGATTTTTTTTCTGCTTAATTCAGTCTGTAAATTAGGGGAGGTTTTGCAGTATTGTCTGCAGATTTATCTATAGTTACAGCAACTATTAGCAGGACTTTTACACTTTCTAACATGATTTCTGACCTAAAACTTATTTGAGTCTTTGAGTGAAGGATTGTGCATGAAATTTATATCTAAAAAAATTTATCAGTATTTTTAGAGGTCTAAGTTAGAAACAAAAAATGAAACCTAAAGTTGACTTGCGTTGATTATTATTATTCACTATGTTAATAGAACCTGCCACTCATTTCTGAATAATATTTTTTCTTAAAATTAATTTTTTTTTTCTTTCTTTTTTTCGTTAATAATTAAATAAATAAATTCATAGTATTTAAAAGAAAGTTTCAAAGAACTATAAAGAATTTTTAATAAGTATATAAAGAAAAGTTTATTATTCTTACAATTTTCTGTACATTCTACATGGATTCACAATTATTGGCAAAGTTTTGTCGATATGAAAGTCTTCAGCATCCACTTCAGCTGCCGTCATACTAGCCTGCATTCGATGTATAACCATATACTATACCTAGCATTTACATGGATTTTAGTATGGGTTCCCCTGCGGCGCCTTTCACCTGATGCTTGCGTGTGGCCGCAGCTCGACTGCGTGCCTAAGCTCCTCACCCACCCACCCCTATCCGATGTAGCCCCTCCCAGAAGCGCCGCAATCTGTTCCCACACTTACATCTTCCTTAGGTACCGATGTCCCGCCTTAAAGTTACCATTTTAATTTTTTTCTAAAAAAATTATAATACCCTGAGCAATCTCTGATTTGTTATTGACTTTTTTGAAAGCTGTGCATAGTTCAGCTAATCTATTCTTCAAGCTGTACCTTCTATCAATGTATTTAATTTCCTGTTTTGATCAGACTTCAAGATGTCTCATATCCTCCTTCCCCTTTGGATGTCGTTTTAGGAATACATTTACTAAGCAGGTGAAAGTTTTCAACTCTCCCAATAAATTCTAATATGAAACTGTTCAGATTCTTTTTTCGCTGTATAATCAAGGACAAAATCTACGTCCTATGATTCAAGCCTACCAAACTGATTGTGGTGGGACTTCACTTGGCATAAGAGGTTTTCCCACTTGAATGTTTGCAGAGTATGAAGGTGTTAACATGGAAATCAATAATTCACAGAACATTGGCAGATATATTTAATTTTTGATACTTTACAGCTTTTAAAAATCTGTCATTGTTTTTTGATATATGCAAGGCTAAATCTGTTGCAGGGTACTGAACATGAAAATTCCCTTAATGACTCAAATGCCCAAGAGCTACAACATTAGATTTCTCAGAGCAGTGAAGGAAATCTTGTGATTGATGTAATATGCTGTATTTCTTCAAACAGACACAATATAAAAATTTTCAGAAGACAATAATGAGTAAAATGTGTGAATAACTGTGGTGATAAAAAAGTGTTAGATGTAACATTATACTACACAGGACATTTCCCTCATTAGATAATAATCTAGTAATAAAATACAGAAGAATTAAATGTCAGAGACAATGTAACACACCAGAAACCTGTCACAAAACACCCAGATCTTTGCATTAAATGTAGAGTGTTAGGAACAGGGATTAATGTATTAATTTTTCATTGCTGATTATGTCATTGGAAAGCACCTCATTTATGAGAGCCATTGCAGTTAGGAGGCAAAAAAAGCAAATTCAACTAAATATTATTTAAGAAAAAATGTACAGCATTAGTATTTTCACAATCTGATGTTTTTCTTTATTAAGTTGATTCCAAGGAAATAAACTACAGATTGTACGTTTTTATGTTTGCACAGTTTATACTACAAGGTTTAAGACCTGAACAATAACCTTTTATTTTTTTGAATTGAGCAATTAATAATTTTTATGTTTGTGTACAAGGCTGTCAGAAGTTATTAAAGCCTTTATGTTACATAAAATATAAAATCTTGACTGGACAAGAAGACAGATTTTTTTTTATTACTTACAGTGGAAAGTGTGTTCTAGATGTAAAAAATACCTTAATAGGTACATATTTTACATTTTATCACACAAAATATCATCACTCTGTTACTGTACATTTTTATCCTCTTTCTAATATGAAATTTAGTGGAGACTTTGAAAATCAGAAACAGTTGTTGTCCCAGGAAATACATAATACTTTAAAAGTGCTCCAAGGATTTAAAAACAATTGTCAGTAGTTAGGATATGACCCCACACTAAACACTTTTAAAGCTTTGTTTCTCTTAGTTTGCATAGTTTCTGGATCTTTTACTTCCTTCTAGGTGAATTATTTTACTTTTTTTTTACCTTGGGTTTGAAAGTAGAAATCAAACTTCATTAGATGGTCTTTAAGATCTCCTCCAATACAAACCATTCTATGATTCTACGATTCTCTAGCATTTGCTACTAGTTTACACTCATGCAGTCAAGCTATTGTAGGGGAGAGATAACCAGTCTAAATCTAAATGCTTTGGTTGGGATGAAAGAACAAGATGGAAGTCAAGGGAGGCATGAACTTCCTATGGTCTTCCTTTCCAGAGACATTTTCAAGATTCACCTTGATTTAGATAATTTCATTGTCATTGCTTTCTTTGATATAAGAAAAGCCTTGCTGTTCCACTTAAAAGAAAACAATTAAAAAATCTTGTAATTGCTTTGCAATCACATTACAAATAATATTTTTAGTAATCATAAGTTAATAGGCCAGCTTGAGTACACACATCTTTTTAGTGAGTTTATTCAAACTCAGGTGAGTTTTGAAGATGTAAATCCTAGTTTTTTGCTAGAATGCTTGCTTAAAATGGATAGATAATTTAATCACTAGAAATAGTATTGCTGACAAGGAAGCAGGCAGGAGCCCTGTTTTTGCATCAGTCACAGTTTGAAGATCTACTTCAAAGGCATTGTAATAACCAGAGCACTTTGTCAATAAATGGATGCAGTCACTCACAGTGTAAGTGTACGAGAGTAAGCATACTTCTGATCAACTTTGTCACCCTACTTTAGAGTGTGTCACAATTTTACAACGCTCCAGGAAAAAAGTTGGAGTTGGTCAATTGCCCATTTTTATGTCAAAACAACAGCTTACTTCCTGCTTGGTGTTCAAGAGCAATAAACTCCAAAGGTCTGTTCTACTTAGATTATTTTCTACCATTTTTGCATGCAAATATTTACCCTGGAATGAAGGCTATCCCTAGAGTAAAAGGTACAAACTTGGTTACCAAAGGAAGAAAGAGGAAGTTTTCACTGAATAAATAAATTGCTAACTAAGAAATTAAGATTAGATTTTGAAAGGTCAGGTGAATTAATGTTGTTACAGATTTTGCAGGCTGGAAGAGTTACTAGGATTATGTCTTGCACTGTCTGAAAACTCAGTACTGTAACAATTCCTTCTGCTTTTTATAAGTTTAAAAGGGTGCACAAGCACACCAGTATAATATCTACTAGTTTGGCAGAAATATTTTGGGAGAGAAAAAGTGATTATTACCTCTTTTTCACTGGTGTTATGCTGAAGACTATACACACACACTTCAAAGTAATGAGGAGGCCATTTTTGGAAGCGGAATGCTCCCAGAAGAGTTGTGGTCTTGCCTACACTAGATCACTTTTAATTGTCCTCATGTTTATTTCTGCTTTTTATTATAATGCTGTTGTCTTAATGCTATGGACAGGGCAATCATGACTGTTTCTGTCTGGTTAGTCTTTACATATCTCATTTGTGCTTATGTATTAAGAATGTATTAAGTATGAAAAAAAAAATCCATAATCTCAGAAATGCTTACATGAACTACTGCTATTGATGTGTTGCGCTGTGCAACATGTAATTAGTTTTAACATATCTTCGGCTGCTATTATCAGTTGTCCTCTAGTCCAACTGATCTTATCACATAAATTTACCTTTGTCTGTTGAAGCATTGCTCTGGTTAATATCTTCCAGCTGTGGGGCAAAAATATGTCAAAAGCCTGATAATTGTAATTGTTTATCATGCATTAAAACATGTAATTCCTACATCACAGAAAGAGTGAATGGCTGGTGGTGCTGTGCCTGATGTATCCTGGGATATCGTTGGTCCTCCTAGCAGCCAAGGCACAGTTCAGCACTTGTTAGGCTGTTCAGTGTTCCCTTCCCTTCTGGATTAGGAAGTTGAATGGTGATATCTGCATTAGGAATGATAAGAAAAAAACAGGACTGTAATAACATTTTAAAAAATACTCCCACAATGATCACTTTTCATCTCACCAGCAGCTTCTATGACTCAGCTTTGAAAGGACTTGAGTGTCCATTTGTCTCATTGATCTCTTCTATGTATGTTATGTACCGTACGGACTTGTGCGAGGTTTCTCAAGCTAGGCCCAGATTCCAGACAAGTGGTCTCAATTCAGAGGACCTTTTTTCTCTGATATGATGATTCGTTTTTTTGTCACCTCCCTTCTATGTGCCTTGTCGTGTCAGTTCGCTAGTTTATGAGATCCATAAGCTGGTACTCCATAAAACAATCAGCGAGCAGATGTTGTCCTTACAGCACTAACCTTTCATATATGGTCATTAAAAGGACCTCACTATCTCACTGTGTTTAGCAAACTGGAAGCAATTTTTTGTTGATTCCCAGAATTTTGCACTCTCCAAGCCAAAACAAATGTATACCGAAGAACAGCTGCAACAGGAAACTTACTCTTCTCCAACACAGGGACAACTGCAAAAAAACCCTCGGCCATAAAGTCACATACATATTTGAGACTTTAGATTAGTGAAATTGACCAAGAATCCCTAGTTGTATGTCGCATCGTTCTCAGTATATTTTCAAGCGGCTAGGAGTGCGCATACTCAATTAGAGCAGGCAACAATAGCTCTCACAGTATACTAGAATTAGCCACAAATCTGGCAAGGTCGTCAACCTTATACTCCTTCTTTTTCCTCTTGATTCTCTGGTCTACTTTCCTTGCTATCTCAACAACGTGTTTGCTCTAAGTTCTTGATAGAGCAGGTCCGTGTATAGAATGAGTGCTTAGTGTGAGCAACTCAGATAGTTTGTTTTAAGGAGGCTGTTTACAGAAGGATGTGTCAACAGTGTAGTTTACACAAGCAGATACATATGTTGTAAGTGCTCACAAAAGCCTATATGGGCGAAAGATAAAAGAACGAAGAGAGACAGAAATTTCAAGGCTCCACTATACATAGAAAAAAGCAAACAAGGCAAAATGTCTACTCTATTATCAACGTTCTCATCACATTAGAATATCTGTCCTAAGATCTAATAGGGATTATCTCTGCTCGTTTTTCTCTCAAACGCGCATTCATTCGCATGGCATTGTCAAGTGCACTGATTTATGCTTTTTGTACGAGCAGCTGACAGTCTCACCTTGGGCTGTGCTCTTATAGCCCCCGGTAATACGATTCTTCCCACATAGCGCAAATCTGATCTGAAACGATGCCTATGTCGTCTCTGTGGGGAGCCCTAGGAAATACTCATCCAGGAGAAAAAATGCACTCAGCAATTTCTTAATGGTTCGCCCTGATTGCTTATGAGATTTGAATACTGTTTGATTCTAAGAACTAGACACTTGTACATCGAGCACTGGTGAACAGAAGACTGGTACAATTGGTAAGGGAGCTTACCAATTCTCAAGGATCAATGATTAAACCATAGTCAATATGTATCATACAATGTAATCATAAAATTCAGTGTTAGTCTCAAATTTATAAGTTCTCGTATAGTGACTTCTTGTATCCTTCTCCATATCAGTCGTGTTTAGAGCGTTCCAAAGAGCTGGTTATACGTTTATGATTTCTCTTTAATATTTCTGCCTAAGCTATTACCCCATTGTTTATATCATCACATTCGATAAAGAGTGATAAAGGAAATTGCGAGTGGAATGATGATATCAGACGAATCTCATGATACGTGTGGTTATTTCATTCTAACTCACAGCCAGTCCATATCCCATGATTTAGTACAATTTATGCTGTACAGAAACCACTAGAGCCACAGATTTTTATGTTTAAAAGTTTAAACATGTAAGCATTTTTGAAAAATAAAAATAAAAATTAAAAACTCTACTTAACTACCCTCTTCATTTCTACCAAAGCTATGTCAATGTGTGAAGTGCCCAAACATGGTCTCATTAATAAGCTTGTTTGAAAATCTGAAATTTAAAGAATTATGTTTTCCTTTCATAAGTTGAGTTCACTTGCTATCAATAAACTCCTTCAGCTTCCTGCACTGCACAGATCTGACTGTACTTTCCATGCTTTCGTTAATCCCAAGATGTGCCCATCAGATAAAATTTGCTATTTGGATAGCACTTCTTGTCTTTTCAAAGTTGCTCATAAGTCTGGAACACACATTTTAAAATGCCAAGTTAGTAAGATGTCTCTTTATCTGCATGAATGTATCTTCAGTTAAAGCAATAGCCTCTTACGCTACGGGGATTGCTTTAGGAGAAACCAGGAAGAAATCAAAGGTAAATGTTCAGTGAACTACACTAATGAACTGAATATATTTCAAAGGTGATCTCAATGAAGTTAATTAAGTAAAAAATTTGTAAATCACAGACCATTTAATTAAAACAGCTTTCACAGCCCCTTAAATAATCACTGTAGGAAGCAGTTCACCCTAACTCTCATTTGCTTATTTTCTTGCTGTCAAAAAGTTATCAGTATTTATAGTTGCAAATATAGAAACCTGCCCAATACTTCCTATGTAGAAAACCAAAATGAAATCTTTGGAAGGTCACAAATACATACTTCTGTGCTGTTCCACTTAATTTTGCTACTCTGATCACATGTTTTCTCAAAAGTTTATCAGGCATTTACTACTAGTTGACACTTCACAAATGTGCTACAAGATAGAGTGGAGGGTATTCAGTGGGCTTATTGCAGCAATATTTGTTCCTGTTGAATTTTTCCCAAAATGTTAAAAATTTGGCTGCTCTGGGGAAAAATTTTATTTACCTTAAGACTCATGCTTTATTGTGAGCAGGACAGTGGATTTGCCTGGAGTGCCCATCTCAGGCAGCTGCAACTTCCACAGGTTTCAAATTTCCACCAGCTACAGCTGTGCAGGGGAGTTGTACCAGGGTGGGCATTACAGTGTGACTCAGGTTTCTTGATTTGGACCCAAATTTGAATTCGTTGCTACTACAGTATGAAATTATTGCATCCATACAGGGAAGAGATGTACACTCAGTATTCCAACCTGATTTTCAGACTACTGTGCAAAAAGGTCTATGCAATCGTGGTCTGTGTTGTAAATCCTCTGAAGAACAATAGCCTTAGCACATTTAGAGAACTGCAATAAACCAACGTCATCTTATGGCAGTTTTAATACTTGATAGAAGCCCAGAGTGCTGCAATTATCAAACTAGAAAAATCTGATCTCCCCTCTGGAGTGACTTATCTGGCAATGCTCAGAGAACCTGACCTAATTTGAGCCACTCTTCATGCACCCATGGTAATGTGAAATGTAACAAGTGAGCTTAAAAGCTGTTCTTGATAAAATCTCAGGGGAAAGGGTGGCTTGTGTATCCTGCCTCATTACCCCAGCCAGCAGCTCTACAAACTGAGCTGACTTAGCTGGAACTCAAATGACTCATCATTTTAAAGACAATTATAATTCAAAAAGTGCTTCTATAATAGCTTGAAATACTCCCTATGGCCTGCAAATGAGATCACTGTTTATAAATAAGAGTGCATATTGATATTGTTAATATTTTTCTTTTCCTTGAAAGATGTTACGTAATAATCAAATAAGTTCATTCCATATAAAAGGACTTAAAAATAATTTTTTGAGAATAATTAGAGTTGTTTTGAATTATTATTAAAATAACTAGAGCTTGCCCAGTCTCTGCCTCAATTCAGAGCTCTCCGATAGGAATTTATCAAAATAACAACTAAGTTATCCCAACTGGCTGTTATTCAGCTTTAGCCATTTTAGAACAGCTGATGTTACAGAAGGGGATTTTTAAAAATTATCATTACTTTTATACTAGCCTGCTTCCTAAGATATCCTTTATTGGACTGGATTTATATTTATGGAGCTGAAACAAAATACTGACTTTTAAAAAAGTTTTGCCTAGACCTGGTATAGTGTGGGGTGGTTGTACATGACACAAGTACTAATGTGGGTATGAAGTTTACAAGTCTCAGGAGAGTTTTTTTACTTAGCAGTAACACTGGTGAAACACTATTTTTGGAAGTGTTATCATATGTAATATTTATACCAGCAACATTCTTGTGCATGAGACCAGTGCTCTTAGATGTGTGTTCACATCAGTATTGTTAATCTGAGAGGCTTCAATGAATGCTACAACCAATATATGCTTAAAATACCCAGGATACAAGAGCTGCTGCAAAACTCTAGTAATAATCACCAGGTAGAAATGCACTAATAACATAGATTACAATCAGAATAAATGCCAGAGTACAAGGGTGCGGAACAACATGGAATAATATGTAGCAATAGAGGAACTGGTGCTTTGAGGAAAAGGGAAGGAGACACCAGAGAGCAGATTTTGTATTTTTAACCCCAAGAAAGTGGTAAGGTTTATTAGTCAACCAATTATTTCCATTCTATATGTGCCTTCTCATTAGGCTATTGAGTTTTTAAGCCCACGATACTCTCAAAACTGAATTGCTACTGCATATAATGGTTATGTCCTCCTGAGGCTAGTGTATGGATTTACGCAGGGTGCATCAAATAGCAAATTCTCAAACTCGTAGAAACTCGTTCCACAACCATACTTCATCAAAATGATTGATCACACTGAGTGCAACATTCGTTTTTTTGATTGTTCTTGGGCTTTCAGCTTAAAACTTTTTTCTGTGGCTTTTGGATTTTGCTTTGGTTGTAGGGTTCTGAAAACCTCTCAGCATTCACCTATGTGTGAAAATACTATATATATTGATTCAGGTCTCTTTTGGACTTTATTTATATGTAAGACTTGGATGTTGCATTTTTGTTCATTTCATTCATGTAGAAAAGACGTTACATAGAAAAGAACAGAATAACTAGACACAGCACATATTAGGAAAAGAAAAAGGTCTCTTGCCATATACAGAGGGCTACTAAAGTGAACAAGAGGCAAACATTGGAAAAGGAGATAACTATAAAAAGCAACATCAATTCTTAACAAATCCTTGTTCCAAAAACCTCTCAAAAGAAACTAAAGAATATTACCAGTAGTATGTTGTTCTAAGAATACTTTTATCAGTTAGTGCATTTCTGAGGTGCCCTGATGTGCTTCTCTTTGGCTTTTGTTTTTGGTGTTATTATTTTGTTTTGGGTTTATGAATGTCTGGCTGCTCTTTTGTGTTAGTCCTTTTTTGAGGGTTTATGGTTTTCTGTTTTATATTAGGTACTTGCTCAGTGTTCATCAGTTTCGTTTTTGTGTTGTTTGGTGAAGAATTCGTGTATGTTTTCGTTGTGCTATATCACTGTTTTTTATAGTGTCTGCTTTTGTTCTTCCTGATTGATGTTGCAGAGCGTGATAATTTATTGCCATGTTTCTACTAGTGAGTCTTGTATACCTTTGCCTTTGTGCTCCAATTGAGTTTTCTATGGGTATTATAGTTTGCTTGTATTATTAGATTGTCGATCTTGTCCGTTCTGTGGAGTGGATTCATATCTATCTCATGATATCACAGGTAGATTCTTGAGAGCAGCCAAGCATTACCTCCCATGCACGACATTCTGCTGTGCTCATATTGAGACTTAGGTGCATTTTTGCTGTGCCACTCATTGCAGTTTTCCCAATATATAAAGTCTATAAATCCTAACTATGTGGTGAGCTTATTACTTTGTTGATAGTTTTTTATACCTCTTTATCTCTTTTGTCGCCTCTAAAAGAACAGACTAAAGGGCAATACCCTAGAGTAGAACCGCAGCGTTAGAGTGAAGGCTTTTAGAGACAGGTGCCCTGAAGTTGGCTGTTGCCCTTGTAACATTATAGCTACGCCTGTAGTGTTTTGGGAGCACATCATCTCTACCATATAGGCCAAGGATCCCCAGAGGACAGATTAGCGACCATAAATTCATAGAGGCCTATACTTTTTGTATGAGTGCAGGGATGGGCCCAGCACAGAAGCAGCACACCTGATACTCAGCCTAGTGACAGTAGATGTCATAGCGGGTTGTGGCGCAGCCACCTGAGTACTATCAGGCATTCGCGATTCAGGTGTGCCTGAAGTTGATGCATCCCTGCTGGATCCTGACACGTCGTCCATGTTGATCTGCTCACCAGCTCGCGCGCCTTCTATTGCCAAATCGGCTCTTTTAGATACACGAATCATCCTGGCTCGGCCAGGGTACGCTGCCAAGGCAAGGGATGACTACCGTTTAGCTATATAAAACTATCTCGCTCAAACTTCCCATGTATCACGAGAGTTTCTTTGTTGTGTTCCACAACAAGCCTTTCTTTGAATATTTAGGCTGTCAGAAATCTTTGCAGGAGCAACCAGGCCACGCAGGCTAAGGTCAGTAGTGTTTCAAAATAGTTTTGAAGCAGAGGGGAAGATGATGAAATAATTTGCATTTCCAATCTGCAGTGATTTGCTCTCAACAAAGCCACTGGCTTACAAAGATTTTACAATACCTATGTTTTGTGCTAGAGATGCAAAGATGCAATCTGTCTGCAGATGTATTTGTTCACAGTATTAACATCCTGGGGTATTTTTACAGAGAGCAAGGGAAGTTAAAATAGAGATTATAAAAATGCCTCTTGACAAGGTGGGTTCTTGTTAATCTAAGATCCCACAGAGAACTGTAATTTCCTACTGACAGAGATACTATTTAAAGATCATGTGATCTTTGTCATCTAACAAACAATGAAGGGTGCTGATTTGACTTTTGCCACAGGTATACATCTTCTGAATTGTACAGCCTGACAGCTTCACACCTTCTAAACAGATTATGCTCCTAGTACTTGTCTTGTAACATAGGCCTTCAACTTTCGTATAACTCTCGTGGCAGTGTAAACATGTGTACTGTATTTAACTTCTGCGCCTTAATAACTTTCATGGTGTAAAGCTCCATTGTGGCCTCCCATCTTCTTGCTCTCTCGCTTGATACAAGGAACAACAGATATTTGATGGTTTTTTTCCTTTTTGCGTAAAATCTGTCATAACCAAGATGGAGGAGAAAAGGGACTAATGTAATTATGATTCTGAGATATTATTTTCTGATTTCGCGAGAAAATAAATTTCTATAGTGATTCAATATCTTATGATAAGAATATATCGCCTTTTTCAGCCTCCCAAAGTACACTCTCTTCGTGTGCTTTGTGCTTTTGGCTTTGATCCGAAAAAAATTTCTCATGCTGTCTCTCTCAATATTTATCTTTTATTTAATCCAGCGAATTGTTATTATTGTCTCTTTTCTGCTATGCTATTGGTCTTTTATGTTTCTTGTTCCTGTTTATGTATGTGTTGCCAGAACCCTCCGCCTGTTCGTTGTTTACTTCACAGAAAGGATGTAATTAGTAAAACCCCACTTAACACGTTCTAGCTGATTTCTATTCAGTGGGAGAAGGTTAATAGTGGTGTTCTTTTTAGACTAACCTGTAACTTTGCAACTCAATATAAGGGTTGGCCATACATAAAAAAACAGATCCTCTTATACATTGCTTAAGATCCACACTATAAACAATAACTGGAGCGATATAATATTCCAATGGAGAAGTTAGATACATTAATTTCACTTACTTGCACTTGGAGGCAGGAGATAAAAAGAAAGTTAACCTCTGGGCTGGGTAGAAAGCAATAAGAAAATCTCACTCGAAGATAATCCAGTTATCTATATAAATCAGGCAAATTTTGTGTGATATTGGGTATATAAAGTTCCTAATAAGGACGAGGATAGTGCTTTTATGGTAGTCTCTCTGATAGTATCATAACTGATGCTATACTACCCACCACTAACCCACGTCACTATAACCTATGGATCAGTCAAACTTTGTTATCAAATCTGCATCGTCTATATATCCAAAATCGAACTAAGCATAAATCCAAAAACACCTTATTTCAGCAAGGTATCTGTAGCCTCTAAGTTTTAATTTCTTCAGGTGCTCTTCCGGCTACCTGAAGGCACATGTGAGGATTATATTAGGAATATAAATATGCTCGAGACAGACGTGGTTAAATACAGTTGAATGCATGTAATCATCCCTGATCGTACTAGGGGTGGTCAACTTATCATTGCTCATTAAGCACTTCTTACAATTTCTTGTTTACCTATCATTCACTAATTTTATTCTTAATAGTAGACATTTTCTTGTATTTTTTTTTTCCTCGTTAAGAGAAAAGGTCTTTAGATTTGTGAGAAACATTTTGGACTTTCATCAAGTTTTACTCTCATCTCTAACTCTTGATTATCTTTTGAACAATTATCTATACTTATTACCCTTGTTACATGTTAACCTTAATTTACATATCCTCTAAATCAAATACAATCTATATGCCTTGTGTCAGACCAATTCTGATTAGTGCACAACTTCATAACACGGCAAGACGCGGTTTTCTGTTTTCTGCTGTTATTTATGACACATCATCTCGGAAATTTGGGTATATAAATTCTAGTTATATCCTCGTTTTTATATTTCATACCCTTCATATAAGAGAAGGCGAACCCAAAGATAGATAAACAGGGGATTAATTATAGTGTTGCACTGAACACCATGATTACCCTCAACTTGATCATAATCCCTCCTACGTCTTATGTTATTTCTATAGATATATATCTTTTGACATTGATTCTAAATATCATATTTTCCTGCATAACATGAAAAAATAAGATAAGATTTAGTGTAAGTGATCTAGTCTGAAATATTTCAGCTACTTTGATCCTCTGTTAATTGCTCAACATCATATCTATCATTATATACATATATATACTCTTCATTTATATATATCTATTCTGAGAACGATCAAAGGATATCTGAGTTACTCCATTCTCCAGCTACGTCACAATTAAAAGCTCAAGGCGAATTCGTAATACAGTCTCTATGCAACCTCCAATATCAATAACACATAATAAGTTAAATGTCTGAAATATGCAATTACTCCTCATAGCCCGGAATTCTGTGCTCCTGTGTTGCTACAAGCCTCAAGAAAAATTCTTCACTCATGGAAAAATACGCAATGAATGTAACTAGAAACAAATCTCCTCCAAAATGAATTAAACTATATTACTACGCATCTCTCTTTGTCTATGTATGGTTACCTATACTACTAAGCTAGAAATCTAACATCGTTATGATTAAAACTACACGTCTCTTCAAATACAACTGTAGCCACACACAAAAGTGCATACAATAATCAGTATTATAGACCAAACTAGAAGATTAACAACGACACATGATGAGATATTAAGAGAATGGCTGGGCTAGAATATTTAAAACAAACTTAATAGCACCAACACGCGTACATAAGTCTGGAGTTGCACGCAAAGATTTATAGGGGTCCTACACGAGAATGAACAACACACTTAATACATTTCACCCTGCATAGACCTACAAAGAGTATAGTATCGCAATTCGATCCTCACTAAGATCATCAGATCACATGTGCAACTTGAGGCTTATATAACACTCACATGCGGTATTCTTCAAACACAGTTGCCATTAATTCTCGTCAGAGCACTCTCCGGTATAATAAACTCAAAGGATTAAACTCCGTCACTTCTCCATCTCAAACAACAAAACAACAATGCCTCATTCTCGAGCATAAGGCACTATCCGTGGAATGAAAAATAAGTAATCTACATTTCAATCACCTTATATTCCAATACACACAAAGACTTATCACTATGTATACAATGTCAATACGCTCAGAAATATAAAAGTTAAAATCATCCTGTTCTGTATAATTCCTCCCAAACTTCTCACAAAAGCACGACAAAATAGAAACTATAAAACGATACGTGAAAAAGTGAAATAAACCAAATAGAGCTAGTGACTATCTCAATGCTCTGACTTGAAAAAAAAAACACAATGCCTCTAAAACCAAATGATCAAGATATATTACAAAAGTCAAGACATTACCAGGAAGCTTGAAACTGGGATTTCGTCCCTCTAAAAAAAAGTCAGTCTAGCAACTCGCTCGATCCATCATATCCACGAAATAATTGAGCAAAAACTACAGTAAAATAAGAATACTCAACCATCTCGCAACCACCTCCACACTTGGGCCCAAAGCACAAAAAAAAATCACCCAAAAAAAAATATACCACCAAGATAACGCAAGAACAAGAATATATATAACACATATATAATGAAAACACCATGATAATAAAAATCGCTCCATCTTTACATAAAACACTCTATCCCGATACCCATCGAACTCGCATATCATATTATGTATGATCACCACAAACAAGACTAAGACAGAAGACAACCAATATCACGTTGCATCGAGTATAACCTCAAATACGAAAACAACCTCCAATCTGAAACGAACAACGCAACGCCAATAAATCCCAAAAAACGATGCATCAACACATTTATGCAACAAAATAGAGGACTGCTACATAATACACTAGATATTAACTATCCATGTATATCAACGAGAGAAATCACGGAAGGAACCCAAAATCGAAAGAAAAACCAACAGAGATAGAAATAAAAGAGTAATGAACGTAAAAATCATATGATATGACAGTTGGGCTCAATACATAGAAAAAAACGCATCAAAAACAGTAAGCTAGAGAAAGATCAACCTACTTACGAGGTTATAGCGACTACTATATAAGGACTTTCTTGAATTATATTTACATGCTGAATAATAATCTCAATTATGTAATCTGCTTTCTCAGGCAAACATAGTCTAATCGATTACCCTATTCCGTATAATGGTCACCTTCTTATTCTTTTACAAAATCGTGATATTAAGTGTAATCTAACCTTATTACACTGCTTGTCCTCCCATCTTATATAAAAGAGATCTAAATTTAACTAAACACACGCCTATACTGATAGCAATTCAACTTGAAATATGCAATACGAAGGACAACACAACTGAGTGGAGGTCGAATTAAAGAGAGTACTGAGCAAACATTCCATTATAATCAATTACCAGGCTAACTTCCTGAAACAAGAATCTTTTCTTTATACAACGTCGTGTCACTCATAACTCTTGCAATGTTTGTGAACTTGATAATAGTCCCATACAGAAAAACTCCAATCCAAACACACAAGAAAACACAAACCTTTTACTATAAACAAGTCGAGGCCAGCTTTTTCTTTCTTTTCTACTCATGGATAAATTAATTTTTTGCATGAAGGGGGTTCTACTTAAGGTTATACAGATTGACTTATATAGTACTAACATTTTCTCTCTTATATAATTGTATATGAACTCAATCTTAATGATTCATCACCGAGCCTGGTAATCCTATATATATAATGAAATTACGGTTCTCCCATAAGTGTAAACAAGTTAATCTAGTTCCGGTACCAACCAGGTCACACAGCAAACAGTACTTGTCTCTAGCTAATCAACCGTCACATATGAACTTTATTACGAGTTGATGCAAAGCCAAAAATAAATTCACGTTACTAAGTGATAGGCCTTTAAATGAAAACCCTAACATCTCATAATATAATATAAGGAATCTTTTCTATACTATACACTGAAATAATCATGTCAGAAGAGCTCGAATCAACCCTAATGGACCATTCACTCCTTGGCCTACAGGCGAATCTGTGATTCAGCAAATCGATATATATGTATATGGAATATCAACAATTATCTCTGATTATCTAATTTAAAATAAGTAAAAAGCAAACATAAGAGAGGTAACTAAAATTATGTTATATACTATATGAATCATCAATACATACATATCAAGCAAACACCAGTGCCAACGTCAACATCCTTTGTAGCACATGTTCATCTAGCAATAAATTATTAACCATAAAATATGAATAACGAGCTCAAAAATCTATACCAGAGAACAATATATAGCAAAGCAAATATAATCCTGAATTTCCGTAAAAATTCAGTAAATAAAGAACAACAAATATAAAATAAAAATACCTAACATGGCTACTGTCATGATCTAAAAAATAGAATATTATTAATAGAGCAGTGTGTATAGCAAAATCTACCAATAATAATATATAAACATTATTTGAAAAAAATCAAATTAACTCAGAAGTAACTCAATATTACAACTATTAATCAATCGAAAATATAATATCATATATCTATCCTGCATATAGTGGTCATGCAAAGCCTATATCGACTAAACGATACGCGACTAATATGATAAAATATATATAATAAAATATTATGAAATATTTTATAAATATATCTCTATCTACACTCAATAATTTATATATTTGCCTATAGTCTCTATATATCTCTCACTTTACTGACGGTCTAACGCAGAACTCCAGCTTTTATTCCTCAACATTGCTGTAATGACGATTATTATGATAATAGCTTGGAGTTATCCATCGTTCGTTACTAGAAAGCATGCATGTAAAATGCAAAGAAACCAAGGCTGGCCAACTTTGGGCAATTTTAGTAATAATAAGTGAGCGAGATATTCAAATATAGTCCATTTTTATCTTCTCATAAAAGTACAATAATATACTCCTGAGTGTAGAGAAGAATTTTTCTATTTTATATATAAAAAAAATGAGCTTGTGACGATCCTAAACTAATATATTGTTCACAATGAGAAAAATTCAAATCATCAGAAATAGTTTCGAGCTGGATATAAGAAGACAACCTTTCTTTAAAAGACCAATATATATATATTTTAAAAAAGATTGCATAAGGAGAGAACCACTGAACAATTTAATATTCGAAGTGTGTAATATATAATATCTCAGTATACAATAAGCAATGGCATATAGCAACCTGGTATGTTTGCTGAGGTAGTGAGTCTGCATGCTAGTGATCAATTTTTAAAACGAGAGAAGCAGGCATTTATATCTCCTAAGACCCTGATGAGATTTGACAAGAATCCCTAAATTGGACAATAACAGAACATGGTTCAGGAGTATTTACAGAGTGTCAATCTTCAGATGAACGTAGATTTCAATACATAAGATGTGGAGAAGGAACACATGCCGTACAGAATCGGCTCAAAAAAGATAATGAGTCAGTTGAGAGAGATGACAAGTATCCAAAAGGAGACGGACAGTGTAACTGACAGCGAGCCATTTCCTGGAATACTCAGGGGGACAAAAGACGCACAGGCGTATCAAGATTAGATCCTTGAGAAAAAAAAAAGTAAGATAAAGAATCATTAAAAAACATCAAGTAGGCAACTCAAGAAGCTGACAGAACAAAGGATACAAGAAAGCTGATAACTGATGACCGATTACGTATAGACGAAAACGTAAGGCAAGTTAAGAAAGGGCTAAGACACGCAAAGCCAACAGTTAAGCAAGTCCTGAAACTACTGTGAGAAATGATGAGGCAAAAAAACTCGTTTCTGTAAGCTCAACATTACAACAAAAGAAGGCCATAATGGAGCAATTCTCATCCCTCGAATTTGGAGCTAGTGGGAGCGGAAACAGAGTCAATTGCAAAGCAATGTGGGAAAAGAAAACTAGAAATAATCAAATGGTACTAAATGGCTTTTTTTCTTTAGTAGTCAGACCAGTTGTTTTCTGTGTACCCAGCTCCCTGAACTGTAATACAGGGATAATGGGCAGGATGAAGCCCCAATAATCCTTCAGGAAATGGTCAGAGATCTGCTACACCACCTACATATGCACAAGTCTATGGGTTTGGAAGGGATTCACCTGAGTGTATTCAATGAGCTGACAGAAGTACTCATTGAGCAACTTTCATTTTTTATACAAGAAGATTGATGCTGCTATAACAGAATGGGTTAGGATTAGTTTCCAATATTTTATGCATCTGTATGAATAAGTTTTCCTCTACAATGTAGTTGATAGGAATTAAATAGTCCATTTCTACATGTGTCACGCATCAACTCTCAAGCAGCAGTGAATGGCATTATAAAACTTTTCATCTTGGCACATGGTGACTAGAGATCTTATTTGTGCAAGATTTCTGAATCCAATTTGCTGACGAGCCCAGTTTTCAGTACTGTTATAATTAAAGAGCTAGAAAGGGAAGAATGTTGATTCAATTCCTTAAATAATAATTCAAGCTATTTCTGTTCCAGAAAAATATTGAGTATTTTGATACAGAAAGGGGAGGAAAGAAGAATAACAATAATCCCAGAGCAACAACACCAATAAAAGAGGTGCTACATCTCTAAATTATTGCTGCAAATCCAAAACAGCAATCATTCTGTGAATTCGTTATAAAATTTAGAGGGGAAAAAAAAAAAAAAAAAAAAAAAAGTAAAGAAAATAACTGTCTCATAAGTCCAAAAAAGAAACACAGCCATGGATTTAGTCTTCTATAGCTATTTTGGGTATTTCATTCTTAAATTACTCACTCAATTAGTTTGATCAGCGCTGTCTTGTGTATGGAATTGCCATTCTGTTGGATTCCTTACCTTCTGCTAATATAGAATTGGCAAATTACTTTTACGCTAATTGTCTTAAAATTGCCGTTTTACCCATGCTTTAGGTTGCTTTAGGACACCATTTCTTAAAATTTCTCTTTCCGCATGCTGATCAGTGCTGTTTTAGACACATTGCAACTACCATTTAAAGTATGGACAAACACCTCACATAATACATAGCTTCTTTGAGGAATAGTGTTGTACAGTAATTCATTTTAAGAGATGCAATGACCTTGTTATTTAGATTTATGAAGGTGATATTTGTTTTGTATTTACATGAAACTGAAGTATTTGATGTTTTGTGACAAGCTCTGATGATGGGTGTCTGGACTAAAGGAATGCCATAATTTGGGTTTCTGAATGTTGGCAATACAGTGAGTTTTGAGAGTGTTAGTAAGAGACACTACCCTCACACCATTTAATGAAATGTTTTGAAAACCATTTTGTTCCCTACAGCACTACTGAACATAGAACAGGACTTCAGGATAAAAAAAACCCTTATAAAATACATATAACTGAATCATAA
>CM019236.1:27659439-27671334 GCA_009741485.1 Malurus cyaneus samueli
GAAGGAAAAAAACAAACCAAACCCCAGTAAAAACCATCATTTAGAGTTCTCTGTCTCTTTTTTTACCTTTCTGTATTTAGAGATCTCTTCATCACCGCGATTTCCAAAGTGGCTTCTTTGAACAGAAAGTAGTTTCTTTGCTTTTGAGTAAATACTTGTATAGTATATAACATGACATGATATCCTTATTAATGATATACTAATACAGCAAACTCAAAAAATACAGATATTGGTACAATTTTAGGTTGACTGCATTGACTATATTTACGTTTTCTGTTTTCCAGCTGAAGACTAGTTAAGTATTTTTGATCTTCTGATAGATGATTTTCAGGTTTTGTTCATTTAGGGTCAGAAACTAATCTCATTATTATTGATGATTTGGCATTCTACAGTGTCTGAAGAGAAATAACAGAAAGAAACAGTTGATCTCATCAAAATAAAATTCTAATTATTCAATTGTAATTTTACAGTTGAAGACTGAGACATGACTGCAGATGGAGGCACTTTTATCTGCAATTTTTTAGGGTGGGCAAAGTTAATAAAGATCATTAATCGCAGCTTTTTTCATTATTTTCTTACTGTTTATTTGCAAACCGTACTGAATTTTTTTGCATGTTTACAACCTTTTTTTTTTTTTTTTTAACTTAAATAATCTAAGTGACCTACAGTGGATAATTTCACCATCTACAATTTTTGTATTCTGTTTTATTCCTTTCAGGCACAGTTTTTAGTAACCCTAACTAATAATCTCTTAGCAGTGTGTTGGCCAGTGGCTATTCTGCAGTATTGTTGCCATGGAGTCTTGCTGAGAGGGAAAAAAAAATACCCATTTAGTGTTTTGTATTTATTTTTTTTATTTCAGAGCACTTCTAATGAATAGTGATTGTAGTAGCCTTCCAGTTTCTTACATGTAACAGAAGTTTTTCTCTTCAATCATTCTTGCTTTGCTAAGGATGAGAGGAAAGGAAAAGCATTAATGGGAGTGAGCCATAACAACACCAGTCTGTGGGCTGGCATATCATCTGTCTTTTTCTTTGAGCTGCTGTGAAACTCATACTTATTAGTAAGACCAAAGTAAGAAAATTAGTCATGGTATTAATTAGAAAAACACTTTTCCAAATAAATGCAGTTTCTATTTTGTATTGAAATAATAGTGTACACCAAAAAGGCCTCAATGACCCAGTATTTTTTTCCTCTTTTCTCATGAGAAATTCTTGATTGTCCCTTTTTTTTTTTTTGCTTTACTTTTTCATTTTCTTTTTTTTCTTTTTTTTTTTACCTGAGAGGTAGAGAGATATTTAGATAATCCTTTAAGATGTGTTTATTTACAACACCTGAAAAAATCAATTACTCTGAAATAACCATTAACAAATGGGCAGCTCAGGAATGAAGAAGCCATTATGAAATATTACCTGTCATATGCAATTCTATGGATGTTTACTGAGCAGTTCTTGACCTAAGATACAGCTGAGTATCTCAGATGCATTTCCAACTTTTTACAAGGTCTCCCTGTAGCATGAAAAGTAAATGTTCAGGCTAATTCCCAGGAAAAGAAGGAAAAAAAAAAAAAACAAACCAAAACCCAGTATAAAACCATCATTTAGAGTTCTCTGTCTCTCTTTTTTACCTTTCTGTATTTAGAGATCTCTTCATCACCGCGATTTCAAAGTGGCTTCTTTGAACAGAAAGTAGTTTCTTTGCTTTTGAGTAACATACTTGTATAGTATATAACATGACATGATATCCTTATTAATGATATACTAATACAGCAAACCTCAAAAAATACAGATATTGGTACAATTTTAGGTTGACTGCATTGACTATATTTACGTTTCTGTTTTCCAGCTGAAGACTAGTTAAGTATTTTTGATCTTCTGATAGATGATTTTCAGGTTTTGTTCATTTAGGGTCAGAAACTAATCTCATTATTATTGATGATTTGGCATTCTACAGTGTCTGAAGAGAAATAACAGAAAGAAACAGTTGATCTCATCAAAATAAAATTCTAATTATTTCAATTGTAATTTTACAGTTGAAGACTGAGACATGACTGCAGATGGGAGCACTTTTATCTGCAATTTTTTAGGGTGGGCCAAAGTTAATAAAGATCATTAATCGCAGCTTTTTTCATTATTTTCTTACTGTTTATTTGCAAACCGTACTGAATTTTTTTGCATGTTTACAACCTTTTTTTTTTTTTTTTTTAACTTAAATAATCTAAGTGACCTACAGTGGATATATCACCATTACAATTTTTGTATTCTGTTTTATTCCTTCAGGCACAGTTTTTAGTAACCCTAACTAATAATCTCTTAGCAGTGTGTTGGCCAGTGGCTATCTGCAGTATTGTTGCCATGGAGTCTTGCTGAGAGGGAAAAAAAAATACCCATTTAGTGTTTTGTATTTATTTTTTTATTTCAGAGCACTTCTAATGAATAGTGATTGTAGTAGCCTTCCAGTTTCTTACATGTAACAGAAGTTTTTCTCTTCAATCATTCTTGCTTTGCTAAGGATGAGAGGAAAGGAAAAGCATTAATGGGAGTGAGCCATAACAACACCAGTCTGTGGGCTGGCATATCATCTGTCTTTTTCTTTGAGCTGCTGTGAAACTCATACTTATTAGTAAGACCAAAGTAAGAAAATTAGTCATGGTATTAATTAGAAAAACACTTTTCCAAATAAATGCAGTTTCTATTTTGTATTGAAATAATAAGTGTACACCAAAAAGGCCTCAATGACCCAGTATTTTTTTTCTCTTTTTCTCAGTGAGAAATTCTTGATTCCTTTTTTTTTTTTTTTTGCTTTTACTTTTTCATTTTCTTTTTTTTTTTTCTTTTTTTTTACCTGAGAGGTAGAGAGATATTTAGATAATCCTTTAAGATGTGTGTTATTTACAACACCTGAAAAAATCAATTACTCTGAAATAGCACTGGAATTATGTTTAATAAAATTTATGGGCTAATAGAATCTGGGTCACACCACTAATTGTCCTTCCATAATAGACAGAGCACTTAGGATGAGGAGATAAATGACACATGTCACTTTGCTCTTCAGTTATGTCCTTACCTGGTTATGTTTCTCTCCATGTCACTGCCAGAGTCTTGAAGGTCTCTATAAGGTGTCTTTTTCTCCCTTTCTTTCTTTTTTGCAATAATATGGCAGGATTTGTAGTTTTCACGTGTAATACTTTCTAATGATTACAATAGATTTCCTCCCAGCATTTAATACTGATCTCTATTGAAATGATTTTGGGAAGTGAACTGTATCAACTTATTTCACTCAAACCTATGAAGACCTACCTAATTTCATTCATGTTTCTTCCTAATTTTATTCATGCCTTTTTGAAACTACTGGCAGTTTTCAGGATGATTAAATGCAAAAAAATCTTAGTTGCAAAGAATTTTTTTCAAAGAATAACCTTGAGGGATTCGTGGCTGTAAAATTTCACATCATCCCATACAGATTTTTCTCCTCAGAACAGAAAAAAATCCACTGCAACCTCAGATCAAATGAGCAGGTGGTAGAGAGTTTCTGATTTAAGCATGTTGCTTTTTTAGACAGACTAATTGCTCTGATTTATGGTTATCACCTGTATTTCATGGGTGCTTGCTTCCAGCTCTAATTAATGGATAATTTTTTACTGTTGCAACTTTAATTGTTCCTTGGATTTCAAAGAGAGGAGAAAACATGGTTGCTAGCAAATAAAGACCTTGGTTCTATGACCTTTTTTGTGTAAGAGATGGAAATTGTAAGTTTGGAGTTTGATTTTTGTTTTTTGGTTTTTTATTTTCTGATTCTGCTGTTGGTTGGTTTGTTGGTTTTTGGTTGTTTTTTTTCTTTTTTTTTTTTTTTAATACACAATTTCATAGGATCTCTGAAATAAGAAAATGATGCTATATATATAGTAATGACCATGATTAAGTTCATACAGAATTTCTCTTTAATGTAAGAATATATTATTTTAAAACTTTCTCATGTAAGATTATTTTACATTGTTTAGGGCATAATAGATTTTTTACATAATTTGATAATTTTTTACCTTGTCACTATGTATAGAGACACAGTTGTATAAATACCTTTGTATCATTTTTTTGACAAGTTAATTCCTTTCCAAGATACATGAAATCTTGGTGTGAGAATTTAAAGACATGGAGAATCCATCACTTCCTTTCACTATGTTACTTCAGTGAGTGTGTGAGCACCAGGTACAGTTATGTTGTTTTTTATAGAAGTACTCACCTTATGATTAATGAAGAAAGAGTAATCACAATAAAACATGTATTTATAGAAGTCAATACTGTTACAAGAGTAATGTCAGTGCAAAACAGATATGAAGTAAGATTTATTTTTTTTTTTAAATACTAAATAGCACATAAAATATAATGCATAAAGTAGAAGAGGTCAGAGAAGAAGTCAGATCATGCAGAGGTGATAGAGAGAAGTGGGAAAATATTGAAGTGTTTTTTTTTTTTATAAAGTGAAATCCAAATTTCACACATAGTACAAGAAAAAACAGAGAAAACAGACTTATGCAATTAACATTCTTATAGATGAGGTTTTCTTGAAATTGTTGCTAGAAATACAATAAGAAAAGTTGGTAAGACTTCATAGTCAATTTTTAATTATTTTGTTAAAAAAAAAAAAAAAAATATTAAAAAAAAAATCCCACATATGCAAAAACATTTAACTGATTTTGAAAGGTGTCTTTTTAGATTTTTCCTATTCTTTTTATAAATGCGCAGCTCCCCCAAAAACTGTAAAGTTCTGTAAAGTGTTATCTTTGACCATTCATTAGTCATTCTGTTCCAAAACCACACACTTCTGAGTAAATTTTTACAGTTGATATTACTGTATCTTTTCTGTAACTTTCAGATTTTGTTTAAACATTTTCAGATTAATTCCTCAAATTTTCTGATTACAGAGCATACATGAATCTTAGGAGAATGAAAACACATACACAAAAAGATACACACACACACATAAAATTTAAAAAATTTCCAGAGGGGGAAATTGTGCTGAGTATTACAGTAATATCTACTTGATCATGCAGCATTTAAGCTTCCTATTTAATAGTCTCCAGTAATATGTAAAAAACATATTTCTTAGTAAAATTAATTGAATAATTTAAAAAAATCCAGATAGACGCTGTGGAGGAAACGGTACTATGAAAATTAGATTGCCACCATATCAAGAATCACAGAATGAATGTGGTTGGAAGGACTTAAATATCATCAGTTTCTCAGACATGAGCAGGACAACTTTCACTAAACCAGGCTGCTCAGAGTCCGTTCTGACCTGACTTTCCACAACTTCTTTGGCCAAACCATTCCAGCAGTTCACCACATTCATAACAAAGAATTTATTCCTTACATATAATGTAAACCCACTCTAATTTTAAAACATTTTTTCCTTGCCCTGTCACCACACATCCTTATAAAAAGTCTTCCTCAGTCTTTCTTGTTGGCTCATTTTAGGTACTGGAAGGTTGCCGTTAGGTATTCAAAACCTTCCTTTCCAGCTGAACAATCTCCACTCTCTTAGCCTTTACTTGTGCAAGAGGTGCTGAATCCCTCTAATCACCTTGGTGGCAGAGCTGATGAAGCCCTGCAGGTGGGGTCTGACAGAGCAGAGCAGAGGGGCACAATCCCCTCCCTGGCCCTGCTGCCCACCCTGCTTTGGATGCAGCCCAGGACACGTTTTTGTCTCCTGGCTGGGAGTGCTAGGCTCGGGCGTCAGCTTCAGCAGCTCGACCACCGGCACGTCTCTTCTCAGCAGGGCTGCTCTGATCTGTCCATCCCCAGCCTGTGTTGGTACCAGGGGTTACCCTGACCCAGATGCAGCAGCTTGCGCTTGTTTTTGTTAAACCTCATGAGATTCCCATGGTCCCACATCTCACTTTTCTAGGTTGCTTTGGATGGCATTGTATCCTTCAGGAGAGTCAGGGGCACCACTCAGCTTGGTGTCATCTGCAAACTTGCTGAGAGAGCACTTGGTCCCTTTATGTACTCATCAATGAAGGTCGTAAATAACACTTGTCCCAATATGGACATCTGAAGAACACCTCTTGTCACTGATGTCCATCAGGAATATGAAGCAGATTTCACATGGTTCATGCACATAAGTGTATACTTATACACAGGCATAGTTTTCATTAAAATAAACAAACAAACAAGACAATGCAACCTTTAACTTTTTCTTCTGAAAAAAAAATGTTTACTGAAAAACATACGGACATAAATCATATTCTTGCAAGTATTTTCGTTATTTTTGTGCTAATATGTTTAAGACCAGAAACTCTATCTAAATTCCTGTACTATGATAAGATGCAAAACCCTATCTTTAAGACTTTCCTATACTTAGTTTCACTCTATCACAATTCTATTGCAATTAAAAAGTTTTAACTTTCACTAAAATGTCAAAGCATGTTACAGTAATAAGTTTCTCCTTTAGATAGAATATTTGACCCAATGTCAAAATGTTCATCTGTTTTTCAAAGGACAGAGCAAAAAAGTGATTAAGAGATGTGACTAATACATACAAGTATCAAGTCAAAGTTAATAGCAGTGTAGGGGGAGGAGCAACTCTTTTGGTAGCCCACCATGTTTTATCAATTTTTTTCTTTTGTGAACCATTTAACATGATAGTGGATTAAAAAATTTCTATATTATAACAAACATGTAAATACTGGATATAAGCGTCCTTTAACATTTTTTTTTAAATCTTTGTTTTCTTCCAAGTCAAAACAAAACTGAAATTTTAAACCTCTCAGTAATGAAACTGAATCTCCTTTCCCATCTCCTTTACTTTCCTATTCCCTTTTCCATTCCAGAAAACCAAGCACCTGTTCTCAGGGAAGGATATTCTTAACTCTGGTAAAACTTTCACCTACCAGTTAAAATTATCGTCTAGTTTTCAGATTAAATCCTCACCTTTATCCTAACCAGACATTTATAGGGCTGCTCTTATTTTTCCTCTTAGGCAAATGAAGCAATAACAAATGATCTTCAACTATTCTTCCATGGCTGTGTTCTCGGTGGAAGAATGGTAACTAAAGAAGTCTGAGATACTAAAAACCAGATTTTTTTTTCTGAGTTAAACTATTACAACAACATACTTCCCTCTCTTCCTATAGGTAGACAGGCTCACTGAATTAACTGATAGGCAGTTTTTCGCACTTTACTTTGGCATTAAATCCCAACATGCGTATTTTGTGGTTTGGTCTTCAGAGAGCTGTGGTCTGGGTGTGAGCCTTCAATGTGAAACAGAGGTGTTATTGCAAAACACTTATTTCATTCTGCTGGAAAGCATATAATCAGCAGGAACGTTGCTGTGGCATAAACATTGCCACATTGCAACATTCACAAGTAAAAATTCCAGCTGGTAAAAAGGGGCATGGTTTTCTACAGTGCTAGTGCTCACTTTATCATGTAGTTGATCTGCCTTGATTGGACAGAGGCACTTGTATAAGAACAGAATCAGCAAGCTGCAAGTACACTTTCCTATTGTCTCATTTTGAAAGACAGGTGTTTGCTAATGAAGGCAGGGACCCAGTTGGAGTGGTGGATATGACCACCTTTCCTCGAAATTATGCTTGAAAATCAGGCTTCAGGCAAGAAGGGTAAAGGAAGAACGTCTTTCCTTATATAATATATATATGTATATATGTTTATTATATATATAAAACAAGGTGAAACAAGTAGAATAACAATAGCAACAACAGCCAGTCCCAAACCCAGTGACAGCCTTACAGAGACAAGCCCCTCCGCTTTGGTGCAGTAAAGTCCCGTTGGCAGGGATGCTGTTGGCTCCCGGCGGGCAGGGGGTGCAGCGATTCTCCGGCGCGCGGGGACGCGGTGGCGCAGGTCCCGGCTGGCTCAGATCTCCCGCGGCGCCAATGATTGATACAAAATGGCAGAGGTGGATGGAGAAAAGTTCTTCTACAAACTCACAGCGGAAACGTCGATCTCGTGTCTCTCTGGACAGCAAGAAACCCAGGACAGCAAAGAGACGAGCAGAATCGGGCTGTGAGACGGGATGGACAGGCTCACCCTGAAGCTGGAGCTCACTGGCGGATCCCAGCAGGCACAGGAGAGAAAACCACGGTGCAGCAAGCAGAAACCCAATGAGCAGGGGTACTGGTCTCCGCAGAAAATAAGGCAGGCAGCTTTCTCCGTAGCAGCCAGCAAGCAGAAGACCTCCTCTCAGCGAAGCAGCAAGAAAACAAAACTGCAAATCCCCCCACCACACAAAAACTCTCTCTCCAGCGCTTGGCCAGACCGTTAGGGTGTGTCATAGGTATCATTGTCTTTTAATCACCCAGCAGTTAAAAGGATGACTGGCAATTAATGTATCCAGCAACAAATCGGAACGAAAATTTCCCAAAGAAAGGAACAAAAAGGAAGAATTTTAACCACAACATTTATTGATAAAGTTACTATGGACTAGGACTATGAAACAGCAATGAAAATGTAGTAATTCATTTTGAAGTATTACTTGGTGAAATACAGTTTAAATAGCGCGAATTTTAGACCTAAAAAATAGCTCATATTTCAACAATTTAATTACCTGCAGAATTCGTACAGAGCAAGTTAAGCAGTTTCAGAAAAAAACACAAAAACAAACAAACAACAAAAAAAAAAAAAAAAAAACATATCTTTCACCATGTAAAAAATCACAAATATTCTAGTTTTACATTGGCATGGCACAACAGAGACAACCTTAGCCTGTCTAACCTTTGTTAAGTCGAGCTCCTGCTATCTTGATTCATGTGGTGCATTAGTGCATTTGGCCTTTGCTGATGGGAAGGAAAGGAAAACAGGTTTATTGAGGTCTATTATGCTCCCATTAACCTACAAAGTAGAGATACTTTCTGTCATTTTAAGTGTTCCTATATTGGATTCAGCAACATTAAAGTTGACCACCTCTGCCCTTGCTAACATATGTCATTATAATCAAAAGAAATGTCTAAAAAGCTGCGGTACTCCATCTGCAACTTGCAGATCACGCTTGGCTTGTATTCATGGGCAGTGTGTCCTTATGGATATGAATATTAATATTAATGCTTTAAAATGGTAATATTTTTAATAGTTGCTGCGCCCCTTTATTCTCTTGTTTCCTTTTTGAACTTCAACATTTGTTTGATATTTCCTAATTATATCCTTTCTGTCACTAAACAGACATGACATGGCCCTCTGGTCAAGGCTACATTCAAGTTCTGCAGCCTACAATTCTGTCAAGAAAAAGAAGTTGTGCCCTCAAATTAATTAGAGTGCGGCTTATAAAAATAAATCAGAATGATGCATAAAGAAAGCCCACAAATAAAAAAATACACAAACTTGGGTCCTGAAAGAATATTTAATGTATTTGCATCGTTTTGCTTTTTTTTCAGTAAGTTACTTCTCTATACTTTTCAATGTCTGTTCCAAACTCATATGTGAATGTATAAGACCAGTTAGTAAATGGAGAAAACAAGGTTTGTGTTTGTGAATAAAGATGCATACAAAATTGAGTCGTAGGAATCTATTTTCAGTTTACGTTTTTTTCCCAAATTCTGCTGACTTTTCTGCAGGGTTTTTTTGTATTATCTGGTGGACAAATTCCAGAAACAAGACCTTCATGTTAGTCACATGAGATTTGCAATGTCTTTAGACATTTCCTTTAAATATAACCATTAGGTTAATTTCCTTTTTGGTGGAAAAGATGCAATTATATGCCAAATTACGCTGGTCATGTCTACATATTAATATTGGACCTCATGTTTACCATCCTTTTCTTGTTGAAAATCAGTATCCTAGGACCATCACAATATTAAAAGGTACTCTGTGAAGTATTTAAATTATATATTAGGGAAATCATAAGAAAAAGCTAATTCACCAGTAAGGTTTTCTTTCCATTTGAATTATGAGTGCTCTATCCCTCAAATTCTGAACCTTCACAGCCCTGCTGCATAAGAGAGGATTATCTTTGGAAAACTTTGCAATGTGGATTTTGCAGAGTTGATGAAATTGTGGTGTTTTTAAACTAAAACACTTTTTTTTTCTGCCTGCAACCTATTTAAGATCATAACAAGAACATGAAAAAGGATCAAATGGAATGATGTATGGATTTTAGTTTAAACTCTTTATGGAAACCATGTGCATATAGCTTTAAGTACAGAGTTCACACTGGTGAGGAGGCCAGGGCCCAGTACAGGATAAAAGTGAAAAATAAAAAAAAATCTGTAAAACCAGCAAAGAAGGCAAAGTGTTCTGAGATGCACTAGGAAGAGCATTCCCAGCATTCCTAATGGTATCCCAGGGGGCATTAGGAAGAACATTGCCACCAGATAGAGAGAGGTGATCCTGCCTGTGTTCCCAGCCCTGGTGAGGCACATCTGGAGTGCTGTGCCCAGTTCTGGGCTCCTCAGGATCAGAGGGACATGGAGCTGCTGGAGTGCATACAGGGGAGGGGAAAAAAGGTGATTAAGGGACTGCAGCATCTCTGTTATGAGGGAAGCCTGAGAGAGCTGAGCTGGCTCAGACTTGAGAAGAAATGACTGAGAGGAGACCTCCTCAATGTACATAAATACCTGAGGAAGAGCATCAAGAGGATGCATCAGGCTCTGGTCAGTGGTGCCAGGCAATAGAAAAAGAGGCAATGGGCAGAAACTGATGCACAGGGAGTTCCACTCCAACAAGAGGAGGAACTTCTTTATTGTGCAGGTGACCACACTGAAACAGACTGCCTAGACAGGTTGTGGAGACTCCTTCAATTGGGATATTCAAGAACTGTCTGAATACAATCCTGTGCAGTGTTTTCTAGGGTGACACTATTTGGCAGGAAGGCTCTGATCCCTTCCAACTTTACTCATTCTGTATTTCCACGACTTTTTGTTAAGACTGACGGTTTTATTATCTTTTCTTAATTAACAGAATTAAAGAACAAACCTATTAGCTAAATGGAGCTAAAAGTTTTAAAAGGCATAGGAATCACAGTGCAGGAATTCCTTGTGTCTTGTTACATTATTTTTATCCTGCAACTAGTGAAAAAAACCTCAGCTGCTGTGCCAGCAGTTGGCTTGAGATAAGATTTGCATTAAAATGCATGCTAGGTTCACATTATAGCACTTCTCTGCTGTTACCCAGGTGCTGTTGAGGAAGTTTCTCTACAAATTACAAATTCAGCAGTTTAATGAGTCTGTCAAGCTTGTCAATTGTCAAGGAGAGAAAATGGGTAATCATCACGAAGAAAGTTCAAGGTGATGTCTTCGCGAAGGTGTAGAATGCTAATATCAAACAAGTGTGAATATGAACAACCTCTACATGAAAATTATAAATCTTTTTTCAGTATCTCTGTGCCTTATAGTGCAGCTAACACCCCCCTATTGCCTTCCCTCTGCTGGCTATTGTTTGCCAACTTCAGCATTGAAGCCCATACAGCTGAAGAAAACAGCCCTCTTGTGAATACCTATGTAATTAACTGTTGTGTTAACTGTTAAACTTGATGTGTATCTTCCTGTTGTTAAGGCTACTTTCTTTCACTCAAGGATAACACAGAAATGATTATCTTCCTCAAAGATACTGAAGACATGAAGGGAGAGAAAAGCAAGCACTCACTACCTTGTTAGGCAATCTCCTCTCATAGAGAGGGATTAAAAGACCTATCCAAAAGAGAGTCTATTTCTTTCCTGGGTAGCCTATGTGATAATCTACATTCTTTCTACTGGAGCTGCAGTTTCAAGTAGTAGATATTTTTCAGTTTATTCGTTTTTTGTTTGCAGTCTAGAGACATTTACAATGTTCAAACATTGTGAAATAAAGCCAGCAGAGAAAAGAAAAAAAAACAAAACCCAAAACAATCCCTGTTTGAGTTTATACTTCATGAGATGAGAAATTTGATCTTCTGAGTTCTTCAACT
>CM019236.1:27688024-27700270 GCA_009741485.1 Malurus cyaneus samueli
TGAAGCGCACATTGCTTGAGCATTATAGTATTTAAGATAATCAGGGCTCCTAGCTTTCTGTATAGCGAGTAGCAACTTTATCTATAAAATTACTGAAAGCTTCATCCTGCCCTGTTTATCCCCATGAATGTTGGAACGCCTCCTGGCTCCTTTATTTTATCGATAGCCATTCTTGCCAGGCACATAGATTCCCTACACTTTTCTGGACCCATCCGGACCTGGTCTCATGCGCAAATATGGCCGCTGACCCACATAGCTCATCCAGAGTTACCCCTGGAGCGAGTCTCCTGGGGCCCGGAGGGTCATCACACATTGCTGGCTTAAAGCCTGCCAATGTGCATTAAACAAGAGCTGCTGATGTGGTAAAAATAAAAGCCTGAATACCTCAATCCGCTGGTAATAAAAGCTGTGTTCCCCACAGATAGTTGAGCATCTTGTTTAACTGGTTCACTAGTGACTCCGTATTGGCTAACTGTGGCTCGGAGTTGCGATAAAATTTTCAAATCCAAAGCGGTAATGGTGGCATCTATCTCGCCTTGCGGCGCTGGATTGAATACATACAGGACTGTCGAGCTCCTTTACCGCTTCTAACCCCTCCGCGTCTCCGCTTTCCAAACACCTTTCTAGCAATGGCGGCTCACATATCCCTTCGGCTTCGGGTGACAGCTCTAGCCGGGTCACCTTCCGGCCCTGGGACTCCCAGGCAGCCCTGCACAATGACCTCTGCCGGGTCACTTCCTGCCTCATCTCCAGGAACAACATGGCGGCTGGGTGATGCCGAGTGGACGGGCAGCCAGATGGCTGGAGGCCGTGTAGGCCCCATATTCCCAGGTACAGGGGTTAGGCCCTTTAGTCCCTGGGCTAGCAGATGGCGGTAGCCTAACAGACCACGCAGTGGGGGGTAGGGGACAGCCGGAAAACGAGAAGATGGTTCTCAATTTCCCCCCTTGCACGATATTAATTCTGACGGGCATGCCTTCCTTCTGCTTGATACGGAATATCTCGCCCACTCTACCGAATACAACTTTCCCATTCTCTCTGCTGTCCCATTATCTGCCGACAAACCTCCCATATTTTGTCAGAGACATTCTCCATTCAGCTACTTTAAATACAGTAGCCGATCTTGGAAACAACCCTGACTGGGATTATTTAACAACTCAGGAATCTCCCTATGGAGATCCTCCCCTGAATGCGCTTTTCTAAAAAGCATTAAGTAAATGAGCCCTTGCCTTTCCTTCAATCTGTTCCAGCGCGCTGTGCAGCCTTTTCCAAGGTTCTGCGGCGGTTTGTTGTCGGCCGAATGCTTCCTTCCGAAGCACCCGGGTCATGGTGCTGGTAATTATCCCTCCGGCACTTTTGACACCTTGGCTGCTGGAGACCCGAACTCATTAAAACTCGGTCAGCTGAGCCTTCCCTTGAAGTGCTCAGGGCACGTGCCTGGCTTTTCCTCCGGCACTTTTGCCGCCCGACTTCTCGGGGACCTGACTGGTTTTACGTCCCCCAACGGTGGTCTTCCAGCGCCACGGCCAGCGTGTATGCTGTCCCAATCCACGTCGGCGCTGTCCCGATCACCAATTTGTCAGAGCGACCATTTGTTAGGAGACGGGAGAGACACAGAAACGAACTCGTAGATGTGGTGAATGTGAACTTTTCTCTCAAACTTTATTGCTGCGCCTCCGAGGGTTTTTATACCCAGGGTTTCTTAATGGTAACAACAGTCAAACCCAACGCTTTTTCTAAGGCGAGAATAACAGTAACTTAACATTCATGCAGCCCTACTAACGCCATATAAATCCCTTATATGGAGTTGTGCCACGCAGGTAGGCTGTGCTGACTCCCCTTGCGCTACTAGTTACATTGTGGTTCTCAGGCCACGAGGGTACTCAGACAGTGCCCTCACTAGAACCGTTACTGTACCTGCCGGCTGCTGGCCAACGATGGCCAATGGTGCAGATTGTTCCAGAACCTTCACGGGCCTTCTCTCCCCTGACCAGGCCTAGGCCTTAGACAGGCCCACCACACAGAATCATTCACTTTAATAGGTGGCTATTATAAGTAATAAAGATCTAGGGTAATGAAGAGCAGCTCTCATGGAGGTCATGAACTTCTCCTAAATAAACATGTAAATAATTAATATACTGACAAAGGAGCTTTCAATATTTTTTCCTTACTTTTAATCAGTTTATGACATAGACTGCAAGAATTTTTGAAAAGGAGATTCTATTTAACCAATAACAGTTCCATAATCCAATGACATGATTGTCCATTATGAATACATTTTTATGTTTACTGTTGTCTCCTTAGAAAAGTTGCCTAAATTTTTGTTAAAGTGTACAAAAGTTGTTTACTGAAGTGCACTAGCAGAGACAACAGTTCAGATGCATGTTACAAACTTTTGCAGCTGTAAAAATATAAAAGGCACCCTCCTACAGGATGTAATTTTCGACCATAGGAGTTTGTTACAGCCCCTGATATGTGTAACTCCTTCATTGTTGAGAACCAGCACAGTTGTACAAATATGTAAAAACTATAATCAAGGAAAGTCCACTTAGATTTTTCTTCTGCAAATATGCATTGGATACCACTTTAGTCCAAGTGGTATAATGACTGATGGACAACCATTTAGAGATAGATGTCTGGTGATAAACTGAAACACGAAGTTACAATTTTGCCACTAAGCCTTTATGTTTGAATTAAATCAGGACTAAGATAAAAATAAGTACTGTCTTTCAAGTATGGACATAAGTGAGTAAATCTCCTTAAATACTTGAATTGTGAAGGTTGTGCTCATTTAGGCAGAGATTCCTGCTCTGGGTAACATGGGTTGCTCGGTTCTGTACTCCTACAAAGTAAAACCTTTCTTTTTAGGAAAGGAGGGTAGCCTGGAGGGTAGCCAATTTTCTGGTTCAGGTAGAAGGAGATGTTGACAGTAAAGGCACCAATAAATTCAAGGAGATAGTGAAAGGAGCACAGTTCTCACAAGGAGTTGTCACCATGGGTAAGATACCTTGACTGTTCATGCTAGCCAGTTTTCTGTTCTAAATAAGACACAGAGAGAAGAAAAAAAAATAAAGATAGACACAGAATTTGGTGGGCTATATTACCACAGTCTTGTTTATTTAGATTAATTCAGATGCAAAATTTATATTTTTGGTTCATTCCTTTGCTTTGCTGTAACATATGAAATATTTACCCATACTCTTTTGCTTCATAGTCACTGATACACAATTAAGATTGTCTTTAAAAGTGCTTTATAGCTTACTTCTAAATAGAATCTGGCTTGTTTCCTTTTCAGTAATAAAAAAGCCTCAGAGCTTATGAATTAGATTCTCAAATATGCCCTCTATTCCAGAGGGTGGAGAATAGGAAGTATGTATATATAATTATAACTGAGAAAGATTTGCAAAAAAAGAAAAACGTTACTGCCTTTAAAATTTACATTTTGAAGAAAAGATTTCTCCATTTAAACACCAAAAAGTGATTCTAAAGAACAATTCTGGAAATACTTTTCATCCTCAGAAGCAGCAGCTCCAAGCCTAGTATTGGGAGATACTGTAAAGTTAATGTGTACAAAGGGTTGGAAAACCAGTAAGGGAGTCTTTTGTTCAGAAGGAAAAGACTATCAGAACATATCCACACACAAAAATGGAAAATTTCCAAAATCAAAATCAACATGCAAATTGTTTTTCAAATTAATAATTAATCATTAAATCTCTGGACAATCTCAGTTGATTTGTGTGATGACCCTTAAACGCTATATTCTGTGATTTTTCTTAAGACACTTGACCGAGATGATGATGCAGATCACAGCGCAAAATTAAAAATCTTCTTTCAAAGATGTAGATGTTAGAGTTCAACATCACCTTTAGTCTGTTAATTGGGTAGAATGTTTAAAGTACATAGCACAGTGTCTATTTTCCCATTTCCTGCCCGCTTCTCTTTGCTGCTGGCATTATTAGTTATAAAAGCTCTAAACACTGTGATCACTGGTCTCCTGAAATAGCACATCTTTCTCTGTATCTTTAATAAGGAAGACTTCAGAGAGGCTGTTGCTGTGCTCACTAGATTGAAATTCTTCCAGAGGTTTTTTTTACCTTTCATATCTGGCAAGATTATATACAGTGAAGGAAAGTTAAAATAAACGATTAAACAACATCCAGGATCAAGGATACTTTGCAAATATGTGAAATATAATTTTCCTAGCACTTTTAAGCTAAGTTAAATCTGGTCAGAAGAGGGAGTTAAAGACTTTTGTCCATTTTTGTCCTTCAGCTCTACTGAAAGTAGTCAGTTGCTGAACTTCATTGCAAAATTATGAATCCAAGCTAAGATAGCCTATGACGACTATACCTCTTTGAAAATATTTTGGTTATAGAAAGAGAACTGAAGCACTAATATTGAAAAATAATTAATATAGAGAATATTGAATATGAGGAAGAAAAGAAAAAAAAGTTTTAACTTCATCGCATCAAATTTTTGTCTTGAAATAATGAGACAAAAATAATGAGACATCTTTTAGGAGAAAGGGTAGCTTCTAGAATTGTGTTTCTGTGAAGTTACTACTTTTACTGAAAAAAAGGTCGTTTGAATGGGCAGAGGAAGGTTTTGTATGTAGAACTGCCATTGTATTTTCCCATTAAATATACAACACTTTGAGAAAGTGGTAGATCTGGTGATTGCTTACATCTGGACTAAATGCTAACTACAGAATGAAAGGCATGGCCAATATCTTTTCTATACCTAACTTATCTCTCCCTGAAATTATTGTTATAATACAGGTATACTTTTTACAGAAGTAAAAAGATACCTGTTTAAAACATGGGACTTTTAAGGTGAAAATTTTGTTTTGTTTTTTTACAATCAATCTTGCATTTTTTTTTTTTTTTTTTTAATCTTGCATGGCTTTTAAAAAAATTATTCTGGCTTTTTAAAAAATATTTCTTGGAACATTTTTAATGTAGCATCAGACTAAAATAAATCTTGATGTTTGACTCTGAAGTCTACAAGAGAGTAGTAATTTCTATGCAGGTTTCTGTAGTTAGAGCATAAGACTAACAAATGTCTATGTGGGGTTCCGTGTTGATTTACATAAAAATTTCTGCATGGGCTTGCACACCACAGATTTGTAATGAAAAAATATTATATAACTTGCCATGTTTTGAGGGAAGATTTATTTATGGGAGTTTTATTTCTTTAAAATAGACCACATTTACACTAAAAAAATTAAAGTACTTTAAAATCCTTATTTTTTAAATATAGAATTAGAAAGCAGTGTAGAAATGCATAATAATTTCCTCAGAAACATGTTTTAAAATCTGATTATAAATGGCTGCCCTCTGCATGATCAAGGGTGAGACAAAACAAAGTAGAATCTAAGTTGAGCAAGACAGCCAGTGAAAATACAACATTTTCAGAGTGAATTTTACAGCTGCTATAGAAGCAAATAGTTTCACTTTGATGAAAGTTTGACTATGAGAAAGAGAACCTAGTGAAAAATATCATGTTCCTGGATCCATCATAAATATTTCATATACATAGTATGTAGCCCACACACTACACATACTCACACACTACATGCAATTTGTTTTATGTTTCATTATATCCAATGGCTGATTCTTTGATTGACCTGTGTTTAAAGCTATATGCAGGTATCAGAGTAAATTAACCCCTTTATTTCAAATTACAAGTTTCACAAGTGCTTTTACTCATGGTAAAAATTTGCTCTTTTTAATGACAATGCATTTATATTCAAAAAAAGAAAAGATATGTGTATTTTCTTACTTGCATGTTAAAGTCAAATGTCCTTAACCAGTTTGCAACACCTGAAAGGAGGAAGAAAATGGAACAGGTCAGCCTTTTGGACTGAAGACAGAAAGAATCTTGATTGGAAGAAAGTGTAACAAAGACAAATAAAGAAGTACTAATAAAAAAAAGGAAAAAGAAAAGGGAAAACAAAATTTCAAGTGGTAGAAGGGTTTAAAGGACAGAGGGCAAGAACAAAAGTCATAATATTTCCGAAAACACAAAACAGTCATACAACTGCAGTTTTGATTGTACTCATCATGAAAGGAAGAAATGGAAAGATACGTAAAGAGTTAATGGAGCTGAGAAGAAAAGTGCTTTGTGTTTGCTTTTGATGCATATCATGAATTTCCTGTATGCTTGCTTGTCTATCTTGTCATATGCCTCTGAATGGGAGCCCTGCTCTCCGGTGTATTTTCCACTCCTCTAAGGTATCAACTACACATTTGTGGAAGATGTCCTCTGTCCCTTTATTAGGTCATCAGTTCAGTATATTGGTTCCAGTACTGACCCCAGACTAATGCCACACAAAACCAAATTCAGTACTGCTCAGCACATTGTTTTGAACCCAGTCATCCAAAAAATCTTCTATCCATCTAATAATCCATTTATCCACTGTGTATCTAATCAACCAAACTGCACAGATTCTTCAGCAGTCCATGCCAAAGGCCTTTCTGCAGTTAGGATAGGCAGTACCCACTACTCTTCATTGTTAGTAAAGCTTGTCACTTCATTGTAGACAGTCAGATTGCTCGAGTACTATTTGCTCAAGTTATTTATCAGTAGCAATGCATGCAGAATCAAATTTATTGTGTTTTGATGTGGAAGGAAATTGATTAACCATATTACCAGGGAATCTGGGAGAACTTAAGAGAAAATTATCAGCAGGGCTTATGTGGTAACCTTTTGTATAACTCAGGAGCTTTTTGGTGAATCTGAAAAGTGTATAATCACAGGAAAAATAGAGATTTAAAAATAACTCAGCAGAGATTGGAGTCTTTGGAAGTCCTTGAGCCATTTTCCAAAAGAATGTTTTTTTTTCTGGAGAATTGTGTTTTCCTTAATCAGGACTTCATAAAAGAAATGATTTGTGCTGCTCTTTTCCCCTGTTTGGATAATATACACAATTAGCTAATGCAATAAGAAAAAACTACAGTAAACATAGATAACATCTTTTACAGGGTGCTTAAGGTCATCATCTCAAAGACTGAACCGTTACCACTCTCTGATTATATGTTTATATTCTTCAAAAATTTAGCAGCAACATAGCATCTAGATGTAGATATCAATCTTTATTTCAGTCAGATACAAAACAGTTTCAAATATGATTTTTAGCACAACCTATGCTATTCTTTTGTAATTTCACATGGGAGAAAATGAATGATCATTAACAATAAGCATCCCACTTCATTGTAAGCTCGGAAATGCATAATTATTCTACAGCAATATGAAATCTCAACTGTGATTATAAAATGTAACAAAGACAGATGTGCAGGATTAGTTCCTCATAAAATTTAATTGATTGTAGTTGAGATAGTAATTCAATAATATTTTCTGATTTTCTTTTGTATGAAGAAAATAAAGGACTTACACACAATTTGCTATATATTTTTGAAAAATGTAGTTTTTCAAACCTGACCTCAATATTGGTACTGCAATACCAAAAGCAGTGACATGATTTTTTTTACATGAATCATGAGGAAATAAACAATTCTTCTGCTGATACAACTTATTAAGAAAGATTTTTAACACCAAGGGACAGATCAGAATAAATAACACACATTGTTAGTTCCAGACTTCAGAAACCTTCGCAAACCTAGCATTTAGAGATAAATGACCAAACTTTCCTTCCTGCATGAGGTGTGAGGAAAGGTCATCATCTCCTGCAAACAGCTTCCATTGAGTATGTTATCAGATGATAGTGATTTTCACCATTTTAATCAGACAATTCCTAAAGCAGGAAAAAAAGAATATACAGGTATCAGTCCTGTAGTCCCAAAGCAAATTCTAAATGGATCCATTCAAACACTGAATTCCAGGTTGTAGGAAGGTACTTTTGTCTTGATATTTACTCTATCTTTTCAATAGTTAAATAAACTTCCCAAACAGCCTCTGATCATAACCTTAGCTGATGAGCCAGGTGCTCATCAGCCATTGACCATAAATGTACCTTTTCCTTTATACATCTTTATGTCTTATGTTGATCTAGCTTTTCTTGTTACATAAAAGTAGTGCTCAAAGTTTAAGATTCCCAAACATATAACACCAGGGTTTGAAATGAAATCAGATAATTATATTTTAAAACATTACCTTTCTACAGCAAGATACCTGAAGCTTGTTTTCTCATCTCATTCTTCATGTCCACCGACAGGAGAAGAGCTTGCACTAGCTATCATGCTACAGAAATCTACACAGTTGCTGCTTTGAACTTTCAAAAGTCATTACTGTCTATATCTCTCTAGATATGTCTTAGAGTTGTTCTTGAATCATAAATTTATTATAGTATGGAATACATGTGAATTCATTTGCTCAATCATAAATATTTAGTGCATCTTTGGATGTCTTGGGATATCTAAGACGCCTTCATGGACCTGGAAGATGTGACGTAAGACACAAAGTGACATGTGAAGGTGAGCTGGCTTATCCATGTGTAGAAATGTGACAAGGATGTTCAAAGGCAAATTGAAGATAAATGCCTTGAATTTCTTGTCTAAATCCTACATATTCAAACACAGCTTGGTCATTTCAAAAGACCATTGGAATAAATAAAGGAAGCTAGAACCAACACCTGTATCATTCATTTCTTTGTTCCCTTCAGTACTACGCACAAGAAAAGTATTCCGATGCACACTTGTTGTGTTCTTTGCCTACACTATTTCTGCCCGGTACTCTTGATGATTCAGATATAACCCAATTATATGAAAACCAATGGCTTTGGTTTGGGCAGGAGAATAATTATGGACAACAACAACAATAATAATAATAATAATAATAATAATAATAATAATAAATAATAATAATAATAATAATAATAATAATAATAATAATAATAATAATAATAAACAAAAAATTGAGAAGAAAAATACAGGTAGTGTGGGGTTTTTTCACCTAGTGTGGGTCAGGGATTTTCAGCCTCCCTTTTTAGGAGTTACTGCCCTTTGACAATGAAACAGATTTTCAGAAAGATTTGAGCGTTTTACTTGTAGACATAAAAATCCATTTGGTACAGCTACCGGCAACCTGCTGTAGCTGACTCTGAGCATCGAGGCTAGGCAATCTCCAAACATGACTGCCAACCTCACCAATTCTATCAGAGATGTTTCTATTATGGGAAATATTTCTTTCAATTGATATTTTCAGATAGAATTTGTCTAAATTACTTTGATATGGCATTTTCTAAATGTAGTTTCTTCTTTTTTTGTTGTGTTTTCCAAACCAGTCTGAAAATTACCTAACATAAAATGCTTGTAAGAGGTTTTTGGGTAACTATCTGTGATTTATGGTTAAGAATCAGTGATTGAGGCAATAAAGGGAACCTTGTGGCTGGCTTAGTTAAAGTCACCTGAACCAAGGGAACCCCATTGATGAAGCTTTCTTGCTCCAGCTACAGGAGGCATCATGCTCTCAGCCTCTTGTCATGTTGGGGGACTTCAACCACCCAATATCTGCTGGAAAAACAACACATCCACAGCAGGTGGTCCAGGAGACCCCTGGATTGCACAGAGGAAAACATACTGAGCCGAGTAATAGACAGCCCTACCGCAGTGAGTAAGATACCTGCAGTCCTTTTGGGAATGGGCCAAGCAATAAGAAAAGGCCCCTAATTTTAGGAGAGTGAACTACAAGCTTCTCCAATGACTCGTCAAGAGAATGCTCTGAGAAATGGCCCTCAGGGAAAAGGAGCAAGAACAGAGCTGGTTGGTCTTTACAACATACTCCATAGAGCTCAAGAGCTCTCAGTCTGTAAGTGTAAGAAATCAAGACAAGAATGCAAAAGACTGGCATTGCTGAGCTGAGTCTGCTAATCAAAGCAAAAGGCAAGAAGGAAATGCAAAGACTGCAAAGTGAAAGGAGGGACAAGGATCCTGGGAAGAACATAATGGCATTACCCAGTTTTGTAGGGATAGGGTCAAGACATATGTGTAGCTGAACTTGGCAAAGAATGTAAGGAATAATAAGAAGCATTTCTACCCATATATCAGCCTAGAAAATTAGCGAGGAAAAGGCTGAGCTATTCAACAACCTTTTTGCCTCAGTCTTCACTGTCAATTTATATTCCCACAGCTCTTGAATGGATTAAGTTCATGGCAGGAACTGGGAGAAGATCAGGTTCATGACAACCTGAGGAACTTGAATGTACATGAGTCTACAGGACCTGACAAGGTGCAAGCCAGGGTCACAGAGGCATTGAATGGTTTGAGTTCTTTCGCTAGATCAGGTTGCTCAAACACCATGCTGCCTGGCCTTGTTTGTTTTTCCTGGTTTAGGCTTGAATTGTTTTTGTTTCTAAGTGGGCACAGGCAGTACTCCAGATGAGCTCTTGGCACTGGCTTTGCTAACCCAAATCTCTCATCACCCCTCTCTCGGTGTGTAATCCAGAGGGAACTCACTGATGTAGTTGCCAAACCACTTTCCGTGATACCTGAAAAGTTTTGGCTGTCTTGTGAAATCCACAGTGACTGGAAAAAAGAAAACATTGTGTCCCTTTTTAAAGAAGAAAGGAGGACTCTGTGAACTGCTGACCTGTCCAAGAGCCTCACCTCTGTGCCTGGCATGATCATGGAACAGTCTCTCCCAAGAGCTGTGCTAAAGCATGCGAAAGAAGGGAGCTCATTTGAGACAGGCAGCACCGATTCACCAAGGACAAGTCCTGTTTGATCAGCCTAATGGCCTTCTATAAGGAAATGACTGCTTCAGGGATGAAGGAAGAGCTAACTGCTTGCAGTACAGTCATTTAAATTAGCCTGACATTTCAACTGAATCTGAAAAAACTAGACAGTGGCAGCTGTAGTTGTAATTCCTGTGTGCCGCAAGATTAGTATGTCGTTATTAGAAAATAAAAATCTGAGCTTCAATACAATGGCTATATTTAYGTTCTTTCGAGACAACTGGATGAAAGACAAATATTACACCACTGCAAAAAAAAATAATAACCTATTTGTCTCCAGAGTTTTATTCACACTCATAAATTTATCTTCATTTCTGAAGGAATTATTTTAAGATTTTAACTTGTTTTGAAAGAGATCATTGGGAGATTCCCAAATGAGGTACACAGGGTTTTAAAATATTTTTAAATAATACAAGAAAGTGCTGTTACAATTATTAGACCCTTCCAGTCTACCCTCTCGATTGCTTATTCCCAATGCTACCGTAGTCAGCACACTAAGTTTTTCTTAATAATAATGTAATGCACAAATAGTGCAAAACATCTGCCATTGCATTTCATATGTGAAGTACAAGTAACTGATTGAGACTTGATTTTTCTGGAGCAGATTTCACAAAAGTAATTTTGTAGCTCCCAGTTTTGCATGGAACCGGCTATAGTAATTCCCTTTATTTCTACAGAATTTCCTGAAATGCAACATATGGTACATATATTAAAGAGAATTTTAGCTGATACCAGTGATAAACTTGCATAAGTTTATCTTATGCCCAAAGAAAATCTCTTCAATAAGAAGAAAAATGAAGAATGGTTCATGGAGAGAAATTAGGGAAACATATAAATTGAGGCTTTTTGTATTTACCTTAAAATTCTAAAATATAAAGTGACTGCCTGAATATTTTTTTGCCAAACAAATTTATCAAGTTATTATTTATCATTATTATTATTTATCAAGAATTGTTATGTTTTATGCACTTAAGGGCCAGTATTTCTGAAAAATTGAGAGGAATATCCCTATACTGCAAGTTTTATAAAGGGGATATGTAAATAGCAGATTCTGAAATATGTTATGTAAAAGACTAAGCTTTTTCAATTTATTGGAAATTGAAGCAACTATACAGCATTAATATTTAAATCACAATAGTAGTCATCCAAGGATACCTTCTTTTTGCATCAAAGTCTTTGACATAAAAATTGCCTAATCTTTAAAACCTTTTACAATTTTTGTCACTTTGATGTTTGCAGGAATGAGTGGTGAAACAGAATATTTAGAAGATATTTAAACTTAATCCTTTCTGATGTACTATTATGAAGCAATGAAACAATTAGCAGGCAACTAGTGAGGTGAAAGGTTTCAAAATATTGCAGTAAATCTTCCCCAAGAGAGACAGAAATAAAGTGCAATTATCCTTAATGATATTCAATAACCAAAATAGAAGCTTAAAATAAATATTTAAAGCTAAGTCTATCAGGAGGGAAAAAAAAAACCTACAAAAGGAAACCCTTGAAAATAATTTTGTCATGACATACAAGTATGTCTATTAATGACTTCACACAGCTGA
>CM019236.1:27715577-27726108 GCA_009741485.1 Malurus cyaneus samueli
TACACATCAGGCTCCTGGTCACAGCACCTCCGTGGGCTACTGGAAGAATTAATGTTATCCTAGCCAGAGCCAGGCATTATTCATCATTTATTCTAAATCATCTACGTTATGCCTACTCCCTACATCTTCCAACTATATACATAGATAATAAGACAGAATAATACATATAGTATAGATATATAGATAATTAGATAATATAGATATAATATATGTGTGTGTGTGTGTGTTATATATATGTCAGAGATATACACAACATAGTATCATTTCCACGGTCAGTGACTATCCCCTCAGGATATCTGTTGAGTTAATTTAGTCCGTGACTGTGGGTTCTATCCATCCTAGATGCACTCCAGGGCAGGGCTGGTTTGCTGTCGATTTGAGGGCTACATGAGGCACTCATGACTGGTGTGTACGGAGAGTTCATTCCATTCTTCACAATAGTTATGGCATGCAGTGGCAGAGTCATTCAGCAAACAATGTTACATACAAATTCACCACTCCAGACTGTTCACACAAAATCAAGCCCTTGAGGTACACAATTTTGTTTCCCTGTCCCCTTATTACCCACCAAGTGCCCCCAGGTCCTTGAGCAAAAGCAATCCCACAGATGGGTTTTCCTTGCTTGAGGCAGGATTAATCCAAACTGCTTCCCTAAACTTACTCATATGCACCACAGGGATTGTATCCTCTTCTACAGCACATGGAGGTTTGGATAGGGCAAACCTCAGCTCAGTTGGAGGAACCTCTGTGTAACTAAGAGTCCTTGTCAAAATTAAATCCCAAAATTTGAAGGTCCACCTCCCATTGTTTTCAATGTGGTTAACCATCACTATACTGAGAGTGTCCCTTTCATGTAGAGGCAACTCAATATATGCATTCACTTCTCCTCCTCTCTGAGGATAGTCCAAATTTTCACCTTCAGGCCAGTTCATTATGATTCAAGATCTTGGGTGGCTGGGGTTTCCTGTTCAACTCCCGTATGATTAGCATGTTCTTACTTCTGTAAATATGATATGTGATATGTGAAAGGACTTGCCTCTGAACAGCCAGCCAGCTGCAGTGAGGTGCCAAAGAAGCTGTGCTTTGGTACTAATCACTTCTGAAGCAGCTCAAACCTTCATAGCTGCCAGCATATCTTTTTTAGAGTCTGGGGTGAACACCACAAATTCTTTGTATTCCCACTCCAACATCAAGAGGTCATTCTAGTCTTCCCAGGTACTTTTCCCAAGACTCTGGAAACTCCAAAACTCCACGAGCTGGCTGCAGCATAGACAATATTTTCTTCTTCTTCCTAACTGGCTAAGAGCTATGCATGAAAACCCCTTTTAATTTGTTCAAAAGCTTGCTGCTTTCAGGCCTCACTAAAGTGTTTCTTCCATGTACACAAACGAGAGGGTTGCAGTCTAACTGCAATCTGGGAGATGCTCCTCCAAACCATGGTGCCTAGGAAAGCTGAGTTTCCTTCTTGCATATTGGTGGGACATAGCAGCTGTTCTGTTGACCCCATCCATTGGAATCTGACAATATCCATGCTGCCATTTTGCTCTTAAAATCTGAGTTCTGGCAGGTCTTAACGTTTTTTGTTTATGACAAAACTGTTCTAGGAGGATTTGGATTATCTCTCCCTTTCTCAAAACCTTCCTGCCTTGTTCCTTGTACAATGATGTTCATCAATGTACTGCAAATGTTCTGGAGCCTCAACCTTCTTGGTGCAGTCTGGATGAGTTAATGTCAAACAGTGGGGCATTGTATGGTTTTTCAGTATAATTTTAATAAGGCAAAATTAAACTGCCACTATGTCATTACATATATCCAGGGGTCCCCTCTGAGTTAATTTAGTTCAAAAATGCATAATAAAAATAGCTGAAGTGAGACAGTCTTCTAGAAGTGAAACCTGTTTAAGGAAGCTCAAACAAAAGAGAAATGCTGACATTCTGTGAGACTATACAAGAATCATTCTTGATTCTTGTATAGTCATAGTGCCACATGTTCTGTCCCTCTATTTTCCTGCAATTGGAGCAGGCATATGGAAAGAGAATAAGAAGATGAAGAGACCAAGAGACTGTTGTTGCTAATGAGGTGTGAATGATATCAAGCTGTTACCACACATTTTGCCAGGAAAGAGTCCTCAAGGGACAAGAAAAGTGAATAAATTTTAGAATCTCTTCTATGCAGGACTGTGTTGCGATGAAGGGTTTATCGTAACAAAATTCAAAAGTAACTAAATTAAAAGACTAGACCTCCGGCAGTAGGTAACACTCATGAATGGCTATCCATGAGCATTGCGTTCAATCTTATTAAACGCCACATCCTGTCCCAGCCAAGCTGCATCTTAAGGGTTTTTATTTGAAAAGGTTGACATTTCTCCAGAGAGCTAAACTGTGAAATTGTCATCTAGTAAAGAATCGTTTTAGTTCGCTTATTCTGATCCACCCAGTTGACCAACGGCAGACTCTGTCTTAAAAAAAAAAAGAAAATCTACTAAGAAAAAAAGAAAAAAAAAAACCAAATGACAGGAACGCCCCAGCATTAGATTTACTTTTACATTGCCAGATTTTTTAAAACAGATTTTTAATTTGTGGAGGTTATTATTATTATTATTAGTTACTTCTTAAGCTGCTTGTAAAGACCAGGCTTGAACAGTCTTATAATGATATTCTATAATCCTACCTGTACATATTTTACCAAAGAGAGTAGAAAAAATTCCATTGACCATTCGGCCCTACATTTAAGATAACACTTTCAGAAATTAATTAATTAAATAATAAATATAAAATATAAGTCATCTAAATGCTTGCCAAAAAAACCTAAGATTTTATGTTGATATGAAATAAGTCTTTGATACTTTATCAATAAAGACACTAAAGTCATGCAATGGGATGTGATTCTCTGCTACAAGTAATACAATGATCTAAAGTGAAATTGAATTCAGGAAATCCCTAGCCTTAATTATTAAAAAAATTCAATTCAGATTTATAGAAACAGGGAGTGATCATAGACAGAAAACTACTCAACTTACTAATAATAACTGATACTTATAATATCAATGAGTACCCATCAAAAAAAATAGTTACAATTCAGTTTTAAAACAGCATGGAACGTTAAAATTTACAGAAAATTAAATAACCGATTGGTGATTAGAATTTAATAAGATTGCAAGAGGTGTGGTGTTAATTTATCCAGCATTCTGATGGTCATAGCTCTTTGATGTCCCAGGACATATCAGTATATTGCTGTAACAAGTTAATTGTGTTGGATAAATATGACATTATAAGAATATAAATTAATTTATTTATATCTCTTTTCTCCTTTGGTTATCCCGTGGAAGCGCCTTCCGCTCCACCCTGGCCATCTGAGCAGGCACTTGAGAACTCGCGATTGACGTCTCTTAACCCGGTCCCCTTTCTTTTGTTGCTTACCTGACTGCCGTCCAGGTGATTTGTGATGCCTTGTTGCACTCCCTGTAATGAATTGAAAACTATGTGTTCTTGGCTGATGTCGTCCCTGTGTGCGATGCCATTAAGACCTACAGCCTCTAGAACACTATCATTTATTACTCGATATATACAATTACTGTAGACCCAATAGCCCATACGATCGGAGAACATCTTTGCTTTATCTGTCGTTTAAACTATTCATCTCAGACTTCTGGAAGAGAAAATATGATGCCAAAATGCAACGAGTAAATTTAATAGTATCACCAGATCTGTCACCAGCTGTATAATGTGAAATCATATTCTTAATGATACTGAGTGGTTTATAATATGCATATGTCTATTGCATTCTGGCAATGTTATACCTCTTGAGAAAACTGCACGTTTCTTGAAATGCCAATTTATGTGAATAGAGACGCAAATTTTTCTAGGGTCAGCCAGGAAAGGAAAATAGGGGCAAATCACTGACCATGTCAGTGTGTGGAAAGCAAAACTTTACCTACATAAGGAGTTAATTAATATTTCCTTAGAGCACAGCCAAAGATCTCGAGGGTTCAATACATTAAATTAATTAGTGAGATGTGTTCGTGATGTCGTATGTTTGTAGATGGGAGATTGTGTACGTATCCGTAGTCTCTAATTGGGGTGTCCATGGCAACATAAGGGATGATCTGGTTGTGAAAGAATATATAAAATTCCAAAATTAATCAGGTGAGTCATTTAAGAATTTTTAAATAGGAAGGCGAAAATCTTTCTCCGACATTCAACCTATTTTATTATGATGTGCGTAATTTCAATGAACTATAGTCAAGTACACCAGTGAGAGATCTTAGCATTTGATGCTCCAGTCACTATGAAGCTTAATAATACTCTGAAATCTCATTCCCAGAAGTGCACGAATAACCGCCAGTGCCCACAACATTAAATGACCCTGATAATATTTTATAACAGTTTAATTAAGTTCAAGAGTCATACACTTTGTCTTGAGGTTCAAAGCAGTTGTAATGCATACAGATACAAATGTTTATGTGGAATATCATGAGTTAGACGAGTGCGAAATGATAGTTTGCTCTGTTTCTGCATTAAAAATTACTATGGTTCGAGTGTTGTTTTTTTTGAATAAGGATGTGATTGATTTTATGCGTGTTTTTATTAAACTTTTAAGCTGCAGTATTAGTATATAATAACCTGCCGTGACTGTGGGATGAAATAAAATTGCATGATGCTATCCTGTCCTGCAGAAGATTTGTGAGGATTAGAATTCCTATTGCAGTCGTTTGTGTGGTTTCTTCTCTCGCATGTGCAAGTATCTTAATATAAGATACAGGACTATAAAAAAATATTACATTGACATACATTACAATTAAGTTATTCCTTCGGATGCTTGAAAGTCGATTTTAACTTTACAGTGCTCTGGAGTGAATATTTTACGCGTACTGATTATTTTCAACATAGTATTCTGGAGGTGTATTTTGTTATTTTGCTCATTTTTTATAATGGGTCTGTGTGTTGGTTTTGCAATTTGGATTGGTCTGTGGTTGGTTGTGCCTTGGGTTTGGTTGTTTGAGTACATGCTGTGCTCCTAGAGGTTCGAGGTGAGTTTGCGGACATGGTACATATGATCGTCCATGTGTGGCTAAAATGAAATGGCGAGGGTCCGAGGAGAAATTAATATTATGAAACTATTGTGGTAAGATAATGAATCAAAACTAATTTAAATATGAACTGAAGACTTAAGCTTGGGGACCCTGACCAAAAAGTTTTTCTCTAGTTCTCACTCCTCTATGTTAAATCTAGATTTTGTGACCAGTGTGGATGGATATTCAGTTAGACCTGTTTAAAATTGTAGCATTGCTACAATTATTCTTAAAAAATCATTCTCTTGTAATGGTAATAGGAGACTCTCTAGCTTCCCACCGGACATCCTGGTTCTTTAAAACCACCCCTATATTAGAGACTTAGTATTAATCAACGTTTATAAGTCTATAACCGCTCAGCTAGGCTAACCTGACACCTTTCCTCACAAGGACAAACCAGTACTCTAAGCACCATACTTAACTCTGCAACCGAAATTAAATTTGGATCGTGTAGTGATGATTTACTTCTCGTTCTCACTCGTTCTGCCACCTGAGACAGAAGCAAATCCAAGTTACTGATAATGATATGACAAAAAATGAATAGGTGGAGAATCTACAGATGATCATCTACGTTCTCCTAATCGAAAAAAAAAAAAATAATAAAAGATATTATGAAATAAAAATTAACGGTGGTGAGGATAGAATAACACTGGAGCGAATAAGCAACTATAATTGCGGATTCACTCTACGTTGGAGTAAGGAAAGACATTCAAAAGAGAATAAAAGGAAGATGTTATGTGCTTAGAATATATCAACTTGCTTTAGACACGTTTTTTTTTGTGATTTTTGTTTGCGATCAAAAATATGCTGTTTGGTGCACGATATCAAAGCATTTTGAGAAAAAAAGACAGCCAAACTCCAAGACTATTTTCAGAAGAATGATGCGAAAATATCAACGTACACAAACAATATTTAGACTTCTTTATTAAGATTTGTTAGTTTAAAAAATCAATCTTTTAATTTTACACTAATATAATTGCATAGAATATTAATGTTGCAATTGGATGTATCTGTGTGTCGATTGCAGCCAACTACTCAAAGAGATATCTTTCTCCGTTGGTCTATTAAATGAGTAGTTAGCTTGGTGCTATCACTGGAAGAATAAAATGTTGTATTATCGCGCCAGGTCAAATTGACAACCACTCTACATATCGCTAGAGTATCTAATTATAAATATATTTTATAGCAAATAAGCCATGTTGGCTTCTAATCGCTATATATTTCTGACCGATACAAAAATGCTTGAATTTTTTTTATTGGAGCGTATTTTACAGGTTATATGATATGAGACACTCCGTCTACTAACATTCAAAATTGTTTTGATTTTTACCTTAAGTGATGCTATATTCTGATTCTAAATATTTAACTGTAACCTAACGTGATAAAAAGTGTGTGAATAAGCTCTCGCGGTTCACACAGCCTGATGGTAGAGTTCTCTTCTATGAGGCATTCGTTTGTAGCTCTTGGCACTTGAGGTATAATAAAGTCTTTTATGATGTAACTTTCTTCAGCAAGATGTCTTGGGTTAATAGACAAGTGTAAGAGAAATGCGTGTGGCATGAAAATTTTCCTCTAAAGGACAAGGGAATTCCAGGCAATCCGCACTCCACCAATATTGAATAAGATTTGTGATCAGAATTATGAAAAAAAAAATATACTCATAACGTTTTTTAACACTTACAAGGGTTGGGCCAGTGGTGCTCGATATACATATAAAAATGTAGAGTTTCAGTCATTCTACCTCAAACTCATCAAAACCTAAAAATCTGTTCTATTAACACTTCTAATATTCTGTCTGCTAAAATAAATGTGTATACATCATATTGATAGCAGTCAACTATATTGTGTACAGACAAAATTATATATTTAATCTGATTGCATATTATAATTGTAGCTGTGGTGATTGAAACAGAAAACAATTTCTTGAATCTCTTTCAGATTGTGTAGTAGAGTATAAGAAGAAGGGAAAAATAACCAAACATCTCCTTCAATTTTCTTTCAAAGATCCACCTGAGAGCACACCCTGGTCATGCTGTTCTCTCTAGTAGGACTTCATAAATATTATTTTGTTCAGAATATGGAAAGTACGAACAAAAATTTAAAACTTAGAAACTTTTTCTATTTTAACTTGCTTCTAACATATTTATTTCCTCATAAGCAACCCAAATATGCTCAACTAAAGAAAACAATGGTGTGGGTAAGATCTTTATACTTCTGCAGTCCTTCTAACAACAGATCCAGGTGCGGGATTTAGAGATATATGCAGATTGTAATATTTATCTACAGAGATATGCTTTAAAAATACTATTTCATTTCATATATACATCTTCTTGTGAAAAAATATAAAAACCGGAAAATGAACCTTTTTATCTTTTCAGAAAGTAGCTCTGAATTATGGATTTAATGAGAACTAAATAGGTGAAATTAAACTTGATGCAGGAGACCTAACAGCAATAATTCAAAAATTTCAAGCTCTGCCAGCACCCACTGTCTCTTCCCTCTAGAGAGTCATGCAGTGTTTTGCTTATAGCGTTGCTTCATGCGAGTAAGATCATGGGCTTGAGACACTCATCTAAAAGGCTTTTGAAACCCCATTTAAACGATGTCCTCAAGAGAAACATAGTGTTTTTTAAAAACATTACTATCCAGAAAACTCTGGGCTATACATGCAGCATTTCCATCATGTCATGACAGGCCACCCTGAGCTGTCAATAGTGTCTGCTGTATAAAAAATTACATCACTTCCAAGACACACTTCACTTTACACTTGAATTCTACTGAAAGTATGGTGTATCATGCACTTTGCTCTTGCATGTCTTGCTACAGATTTCTGTACATTTCACGTTTCTAGTCACCAGCGATGAGACTTAGATGAACTGTAGGTAATCTTCCATTTCTATACATAGCTTTAACAAATTCAATATTATTGCAAATGAATTTTTAAACATAAAGGGAAAAGAAATCAAAATTCTAGTTTGGACAATATAAGCATATTTTTCTGCTGGGATGTCCACTTACTTGTTAATCCAGCTCATTGGCAAGTGAAATCAAATGAAAACCTTATGCATCTCCTAAATATCTGTAATAATTTTTCATTCTCTTAGGGATTACACAAGAATATAGAATTCCACAGTTTTATAAAACCACAACAATTTATCTTTCCAAAGGAAAAAACATATTTATTTCTATTACTATTGAAATTACTAAAAAGTGTTTGTGCTCTCGTCACCAAAAAACAGGAAATAAACTGTCCAACCAATTTACTAGGATGGAATGCTGACATTATTTTACTAGCAGTATTGACTGCATGGGGATTTCTCCTCAAAGCATGAATGCCCACTAAATCTGTTCTTCTTGAGAGTACCTCAACTATGTGGTCATGTTTTAATTTAATTCTCTTGTTCTTTGCTCTGACGCCAAATCCTGTTTTCAAAACTAAGATACCTATTAATACACATTAATAACTGATATAAATAAACAAGGAAGCATTAGCTGACACAAGAGTTATTAGTCCCAGATCTAGGGACTTAACACACAAGGCTACATTAGTCTGGCATTCGTACTAAGCACTGTATGGCACAAAACTTAAGTATTAAACATGAATACGCAACTGTGCTAAAGCAAAAAAAAAAAACAAAAAAATTCCAACATCTTCCTCCCACTTCTTCTTAAAGAAATATAACTTGTTTGGCAGCACTCTCACAGCTCCTGAGATCTATCCATGAACTCAGTTCTGCTCATTCAGTGTTACATATTGAAAATAACTGTGTCTCCCACAGAATGTTTAAACCTATTTTGGATAAACGACTTCAGAATATCTGAAAATGAGCCTGTTATCTCTTAGATATAGAAGGATAAGTTCATAATATTCAAGAAAACTGACATACTGAATATCTGTCAGCACTCTTCAGTGAGACAATCTGTGGGAAAAAAAAAAAAAGTCAGGGTTGTCAAACTAAGTGTACTCTAGATTGCCAAGTGGTTGCAATTCTACAAACTTCTTTTTAACTCTTCCAATCTCTCTTATAGACTTGACTGACAACTAATGCATTTCACACTTCTCACTGGCTACCATCAGATGCTAATTTTCAGTTATGTTTGGCCTAGAGTAACTTTGAACCCAAAACCCATTAACGATGTATTTAATTTTTCCCTCCAATCTTCTGACATTACTTATCCCTAAAAGGCAAGTACCTGCTGTCTTGCCTAAGGAAGCAAAAGGTTACAAGTGCTCTGTACCTGAAACATTTAGGTTTAGCTCGAGGATGATGAGTGTTGGGGTAACCCAAGAAAGGAGTTATCAATCCTGTTTCTTCTTCAACCTGTGTTGAAATTGTCCATATTACATATCTTTGCAAATCTATTCCTCTGTGATGTCAGTTTTTCTAACCCCAAATGAAACTGTTAATCGGGTCTCTCACTCAAAGTCATACCATTTTACTCTATCCATTGCTACTTAATGTTTGTGTTTCTACTCTGCTAGTTATGTTTCTGTTTTATAAAGCAAAAAAAAACAAAATGAGAATAAATGAAGAATGAAGAACAGTGATAAATTTAAGCAGGCAAAGAAAAGACCTTTTTTTCCTCATAAGCTAGAGGAACAATTTACTTATGAATTACTGAACAACCCAAAAAACAAGAACAGATTTTCTTTCTATTATATAGATTCTTACATATAAACAATACATAAACATATAAATTCTTCTTATGCTTTTTATATTGATTATATGAATATGTATGATATAGATGACATTTATACACAGATAGTAGAAATATATAAATAGTTTATAAAAAATAGAAAAATAGAAATAATAGAAATAATAGAAATAATAGAAATAATTAATAGAAATATAGAAATAGAAATAGGCATATATTTATGAATTTTCCCTCATCTAAGAATTCGGAGTGCATCCTCTAGTGCTCTTACAGACTGTGATTCCAAATATTACATGAGTCATCTGGGCTCAACTAGTGACAAAAACCAATTAACTCTCTTTTTTCCATTCTATTTAGTAAGGAAAGTAGCCCTGTGGAGAAGGACCTGTGTGTCTTGGTGGATAACTGACAGCAGATTAAGAGGAGGATCTATCCCTCTCTTCAGCCCTGTGAGGCCATATCTGGGGTCTGTTCCCAGTTTTGGGCTCCTCAGGACAAGAAAGGCAACTAATACTGCAGCAGGTCCAGTGGAGGTATGCAAAGATGATTAAGGGACTGGAGCATCTCTCTTGCAAGGAAAGGTTGAGGGAGCTGGGTCTGCTCAGCCTCAGGAGGAGCTGTGTTTGAGGAAACCTCATCAATGCATACAAAAATCCTTAAGGCAAGCTGTCAAGAGGATGGAACCAAACTGTCTTCAGTGGTGGCCAGTGGCAGGACAAGAGGCATTGGGCACAAACTGAAACACAGGAAATCTCACCGTAATATCAAGAAAACTTATTTACTATACAGGTGACTGAGTACTGG
>CM019236.1:27737340-27751508 GCA_009741485.1 Malurus cyaneus samueli
AAAAAGAAATAACTGGCAATATTTTTTTGAAATCTTTATTTTTATAAAATTATACAGACCTTAAAATGGAGAAGTTTTTTGATCATAGAACAATCAAAAGATTATATGCTACTGCAGATTAAGCGCATGTGGCAGCAAAACCCCACACAGCCACTTGGTCACTCATCCACAGTGGGATAAAGAGGACAATTTGAAAGGGTAAAAGTGAGAAAGATGATGTTGAGGTAAAGACAGTTTAATAGTAAAGCAAAAACTACAATGAACAGGCAAAGAAAATAGGAATTAATTACTCAATCAGTCCCAGCCAATAGGGAGGTACGCTTCTTCCTGGGGCCGGGTAAGAGCACCTTGGGAAGCCTAAGAGACCAGTGTGGCCTCAGAATACTTCCTGTTACTGGACTGCATTGTAGGGAGCGTGTTGAATAGCCACCCATAGTCTGAGGGTGATCAAAAAGACCAACAGGCCTTGGCATGGTTTAAGAGAATTTGTGGTCAAAAGTTATATTCTCTTTGATACTTCCAGTTGAAGGCAACAACACTGGGAAAAAACAGACATCTGAGTTCTATGACCAGTATTTATCCAGCCCAGGGTCCGGATTTTCTGTTCAGTTATTGAGAATCATGAAGCTCCTCTCTCCTTGCTTCTCTATCCTTTCCCTGCTTCTGTTTAATAGGAATATGCCCATGCACTGCCTGCTCACGCACTCTGCCACCTTGAACTTGCTGAAACTTTGATTTTATAATTCATGTAACTGATGAAGACACTAAGCAGTATTCACTTTTAGAAACAAACCTACAGGTACAGCACACTAATTGGTCTACAGTTGGGTTCATCACAATGATTTTGGCCTGTTAATTTCAACCACCCTTATTGCCCTTCTAATCCATAATTTCACCAATGTAACTGTAAGGATATTATGGGAGATCACGACAAGATCTTGAAAAATCAAAGTATAAAATATTCAGTGATTTCCCCTTATCCACAGAATAACAGGCAGACTGGCATGCTGTTCCATAATTTAAACCAAATGAAACATGAAGCTAGATACATTGATTTATGTCTTTGTCTTAACTGATCAGTGAAATTAAATAAAGCAAATCCTTCATTTTTATTAATTATGTCCGTGATGCTTATCTATCACATTTCCAAATTTTCTCTGTTACTTCTAGGAGGAATCCCTTTAGTTAATTTAGTGAGAAAAGTTAGAAAGCCATGACAATGGCAGAAATATTAGATAAAGCTCTAAGCAAGAAGTCAAACTTCCAGGAGAGTGGTAGCACTTCCTAATAAAGGAAAAAGTTTGTGCTGTTTTTGGTTTCTTCCTCTCACCTTTGGGTCACTTATACTACATTACATATTACTATTACATATTATTTTTCAGCTCTTTTTGCCTTGACTGTGGTCAGAATGAGATAATCTCAAATCAATGTCATAAGTAATTCCTTTCCCATTATCAGATATCAGATTGACTTCCAAGATCATGAGCCCTGTGTTCCATATTTATGCCCTTCACTCTTTTCACGCTTATCTTAATCAATGAACATATAATGTTTTCATCGATAACTTTTCAAACTTGCACTTGTGCAATAAGAATCCTTTTTTTTTAATACACTTCTATGTGAGTGTCTCTTTCAGGAGTATCTTTGTTCATACAAGATGACAAAAACAATTATCTATTAGCCATCAAAACAGAATAATACAGTTTGATGTACGATAGAATTTTTACATGCACACCATTAGATAATTAACCACCCTGAATTTACAGTAAAGTTATTATTCTAGATGTGCACTTTAACATCTAAACCACATAAAACACAAAGTAAACACATTAATCTTAAAATTCTCAGAGTTCCCACCTTTTTTGTTTTGAGATAAACACTTTATTTGCCAAAAAAAGATGATGTTTAAGATCTTCATTAATGATCTGTTCTATGGGACAGAATGTAATTTCATCAAATTTGCAGAAGACACCAAAATGGGATGAGTGGCTGATAAACTAGATGGGTGTGTCATTCAGAGGCACCTGGACAGATTGGAGGAACAGTCCCTGAGTAACCTTTAAAGTTCAGCTAAGGAAAATGCCAAACCCTGTCCCTGGGGAACAATAACTCCAGGGACCAGTACGGGTCAGGGGCTGATAAGCTGGTAAGCAGCTCTGTGGAGAAGGACATGAGGGCTCTCTTGAGTACTAAGGTAAACATGAGCCAGAAACCAATTCCTGGGGAAAACATAGACCTCTTGTTCTTCATTAGAAGGGACATTGCCTAAAGCTTGAGGGAGAATGATATTCCTGTTCTCTCAGCCCTGGAAAGACATATCAAAGTGCTCTGTCTGGTGCTGAGCTCTCCAGGACATGCTGGAAAAAGCCCAGTGAAGGGCCAAAAAGATAATTAAGATGTTGGGGTCATATGATGACATATGAAAAGAGGCTGAAAATCTTGGGGAGTTTAGACTAAAGAAGTCATAACTCAGGCAAATCTCATCACACTTCAATGAGAAAATGACAAAAAAAGAGTGAAGCAAACTCTTGTAAGTGATGCCTAGTGACAGGTCAAGAGACAATGATCAAAATTAAAAAGACATTGAAATTTCATATGAAGACAAGAAAGTACTTTTCCACATTGCAGATGGCAATAATGTTAATATCTTAGGTAATTAGATACTTAAACTGAGAGAATAATAAACACATGAAGCTGAATTACCCTATTCAAACAAGTCTCCAATCTTTGTTTTGAAGTGATCAATAAATTTGCTCAAAAATTAAAAATGTGAGCATGGAGAACAAGCATTAGTAATTTTCTGCACAAGACAACAAATGATTGATAGGTGAATTAGGAGATAGTGTACAAGAGAAAGGCAACTGAGGCATAAACAAAACCTCAAAAACTAAGTCTTAGAAGAACTCTGGACACCAAATGTTAGAATGTGTTAGGTACTGTGAGACCAAATGTGCAAGAGTGGTCACTGAGTGGCAGTCTAATTTCTACATCACTGCAAAATATGAAAAACATAAACTAGAATATTCCAGCAACTGTGCCAAGAAGCTTGAAGTATTTTCAGAAGATGTCTTGCAAACAAGAAACTAGAAGCTCCGCTTTCTCACTAGAATGGAATAGAATAGAAAATTTCAATTCCAGTTGGAAGGGATCTGTGATTATCATCTAGTCCTAGTATTTGACCAGCTCAGGGCTTTGTAGAAGTTAAAGCACAATACTAAGACATTGTCCAAAAACGTCTTAATATTAACTTACTCAGGGCATTGGACAAACTTCTCCAACATGAGCCCATCCCACAGGGAACAATTTTCCATAAACTGCTGCAGTATGCGTAATTTTTTTCTTGGGCTGCACTCTCAGAAGCCTATTGCAGTGTTTTACCACCCTCTTAGTAAAGAAATGCTTCATGTAGTTCAGTCTAAATCTCTCCTGGCACAACCATTGGTCTTGGCCGATTCATCCAGCCTGCCCAGATCCCTCTGCAGAGCCTTTTCACCCTCCAACAGACAATAATTTCCAGCCAGTTTGGTGTCATCTACAAACTGACAGAGGTGAAACCTGATGCCTTTGTCCAGGTGATTGGTAAAGTTATGAAAAAGGGCTGACCCCAGGACTCAGTACTGGTGGGTGACCCAGCACTTGTGGGTGACACCAAATGAATGCAACTCCGTTAACCACCACTCCTTGGGCTTGTACACCAGCCAGTGTTTTACCCAGTAAAATATTGTGCTTGTCCAAGCCATGAGCAGTCTGTTTCTCCAGAAGAATGCTGTGGGAAATGGTGTCAAAGGCTTCACTAAAGTCTAGATGAACAACTGCTCTGCACTGATGCAGCCTCACCTTGAGTATTGTGTGCAGTTTTGATCACCACAATATGAGAAAGATATAAAGCTATTTGAGAGCATCCAAAGGACAGAAGTGAAGATGGTGAAGAGCCTTGAGAAAAAGCTGTGTGAGGAGTAGCTGATGTCACTTGGTCTGTTCAGCCTTGAGAAGAGATTGTGCTGGAGTTTCACTGGGCAAAAAACTGTTTCAAGCTCACTTATAAACAGCAAAATACTTATTAATCGAAACGCTGTCATTCACAGTTTAGAAAGGAGAAGACATAAGAAAATCCTGAAAACAATAAATAATTCTTTTATTGTATCATAATCTTCCCAGTAAGTTCTACTTGGAAATTTCAACCAAGTTCTGCTTTATCAAATGTAAAGAATACAATGCATGAAAAATAATGAAAATTCCAGAATAATATTCCAACAAATACCCAGCTTTGCTGTGGTACTAAAAATGCAAAGAAACTTCATTTTTTAATTGCTAATGTACATGTATGTCATGCTGTTTGCTATTCATGTGAACACTCTGTGAAGACAAATTTAGGTATTAGATGGGTGGGAATGGGCTGATTCTTTAACAAGTTAGATCCTGTGTTATTTAACAGACACCTCAGACTAAATTGCTCCAGCTCCTTATTTGTCACTATCATCTGAAGGAATTGGAAATCAATCATACACCATGCATTTTTCAGTTTCAAGAAAAATGTGCCAAAAGTCACTAGTGATATATGGGATGACTATGATGGGGTGAGAAGAGCAACCATTGCTGTGTATTAACTATAACATTTGTCTGCATTTAGGAATAAGTGTTTACTTTTTTTTTTATTTTATTTTTTTGATAGTAGTTCTTATATAAATGGATCATATAGAAGTTTGAAGAAATATAGGGAACTCCTAAAGCAATGCATTAAAAATGAGTACTATTTTTATACAATACTAGATAGAAGACAGAAGTAGGCAGAGTAATCATTTACCATAATTGTAAAATTTCATAGCAAAAAAAGTATTCCACTGCAATCTAGTGCCACACCCATAGCTTTGAGTTCTACTATTTTTTCCATATCATGTTTCTGTGTTATCTCTTTCATATGATCTAAGCACTGGATTCCAGGGAAAAATGAGAGCAGCTGTTAAACTCTAAGAAAAACTCTTTCACACTGTGGAAGAGATCACAGTAAACAGGTGTGGGTGACGGGGCACAAGGTCACGCAGACACCAATATGATGAGCATGATCCGTTTATTTCTAATACAAGCTCCTTTTTATCTATTTCCATAAGCCAGCCTTTCTATATGATTAGCGATGCCTTTCTATTATTAGCAATTATTCATTGGTTAATTTAGCAGTCTGTCTATTACATCTCAACATATGATTGGTATATTTGCAAAAGTGTGTTTTTGCATGCCTTGCAGTTTTAAATCAACGTTCTCAGCATTTTGCACTTTCTTCAATAATCCTATTTATCAATTGCTCTTTGCTTTTGCTTCTTACTATGTTTCTTTTTCATGGTCAGCGCGAGGTACATGTTACCCTGCTGTAGTCACGTCCTCCTCTTTCCCATCCTCTTCTATCTCATTCTGCTCTATCTTGCAGTTTGGGTTGCTCAGTGACAGCAATTCATTACCTCGTTCCCATAAGAACTTGTCTAACAGAGATTCACCTGACTGAGATCCTTCTACAAACAGGTACATGAGGAACATATGAAAATACCATGTCTCAGGCTCTCCTTCCTGAACCAGACTAAGGAGGTGGGAGAGGAAGAGAATTAGATGCTTTTTAGGTGAACCCCTACCTACATGTAGTTTTTACTTGAAAAGCATAATCTAATTACTAGTCATAGTTCTGTATTCATAAAGTACCTACCAATTTGTATTTGACACCATCTTCAGGAGTCATGTTACCTCTCTGGGCCTGAAAAAAGAATTGTAAAACTGGAGAGAATCATTAGGAAAAAGGGTGTGAGACAGCAGGAAACAGTGTGAGTGTAGTGGGTTGACTGTGGCTGGAGGCAGGCACCCCCCAAATGTGCTCTATCACTTCCCTTTGCAACCACACAGGGAGAGAAAATACAATGAAGGGCTCATGGGTTGACACAAGAATTGGGAAAGGTCATTGACCAATTACTGTCACAGGCAAACCAGACTCAGATGGGGGATATTAATTAAGTTTCATAAATTGAATTTAACAAAATCAGAGCAGAAGAATTAAAAATAAAATAAATCTGAAAAACACCTCCTGCTGCTTACTCCTTCCCAGGCTCTTCTCACTCCACGTTCTCTGGCTCAGGGAGACAGGGAGGGAGTCATGGTCAGTTCATTACATGTTGTTTCTGTGGCTGCTCAGGGAGAGGAGTCCTTGCCCTGCTCCAGTTTGATGTCGTTCCCATGGGAGACAGTTCTCCACAAACCTCTCCAATGTGAGCCCATCCTGCAGGGAACAGATCTCCATAAACTGCTCCAATATGTGTAATTTTTACCTTGGACTGCAGTTCTTCAGTCACAGCCTGCTCCAGTGTGAGTCCCCCACAGGGTCATAAATCCTACCAGAACACCTGCTCCACCATGAGCTCATCTCTCCAGAGGTCTGCAGTTCCCTCCAAGGAACCTGCTCCAATGTGGACTTCCCATGAGCTCACAGCTCTCTCTCAGGCATCCACTAGCTCCAGTGTAGGTCTCCTCCATGGATTTCTGGTGGATCTCTGCATACTGGTGGTGCTCCATATCACTTCCTCATCACTGTCTGCACCAAGGGCTGCAGCGGAATTTCAGTTCCAGCAGCTGAAGCACTTGTTCCCTGTCTTTCTCTACTGACCTCTGTGTCTGCAGTGCTGTTCCTCTCACATGTTCTCACTCCTCTCTTCCCTGCTTTTGATGTAGCTCAGGGTGTGATTGGCTTCATAGGCTGCAAGTGTGCATTGATGGGTCATGTTTAGCTTCTCATCAACCAGTACCCCAAAATTCTTGATCTATTCCTTCTCAGCTAATATTGATACTGGGGATTGCCCTGACCCAGGTGCAGCACCTCACACTTGGTGGTTTTAAATCTCATGACCAAAAGGAAAGTTACAGGAATCTTTGAGAGTGAATTTACTGTTTAATGTTGTGTTAATATTTCTAATACTGCCCTCCTGTTTGTGAAATACAAACACAAAAAGGGAGTGCTTGGTTCTACTTCTCAAGATGCATTAAAAGTATTATATCTCCATATATCTAGTGCCTAAAATAAGTTAAAATAAAGCACAGGACATAAATATATGTAACATTATTAAGCAGATAATTCCTCATGTTCCTAACAGAAGTGTTTTGATACCATGACTTTTATGTCTGACACTTCTACTACATATATCACAGTTTTAATGGATGAGTTGGAATTGCTGATCTATATTTATGTGATTCTGATATCAGATGGGTTTAAATTCACTGGCAGTTATTTAAATAGAAATGTGCTTAGCTTTTCTGGCGTTCACCTCTCAGCTGTTAGGTCTTAAAACTGAACTTCAGCAGTTTTATTCAAACACTTGAAAAATACTGATGTACAGCATCTAAATGGATTAGGAAATGAAATCTGGGCTGATATTTCATTAGGTTTATTTCCATTAAGAAAGGGAATACAGAAGATCTGAGAAAGAGTAAAATGTTGTATTATAGCTTCTCTTTTCAGGAAATTTGCATTTTAACATATATAAAATTTCAAAATTGCATTCAAAATGAGGGTTTACGCAAAATTGAAAGCCAACCAGTTACTCTGGAAACTTGAAAGTGACAGAGGTACACTCAGGTGCACAAGCTTCAAGTGTCACCTACAACAGCTCCACAATAAGCAGAAGAAAAAAAAAAAAAAAAACACCAAAAAAACAAACAAAAAACCCAAAACCCACCAAAAATCCAGGTGAAAGACCATGTATAAATCTAAATATTGATCACAAACCATAGATTTAAATATAACACCCAAAAATCATCATCAAAATCTGCTCACTGAATGAAGGCCTTAAACCAAACCTGTATTTGCTGATTAGATTAAGATTTTGAGAAAGGATCAATTAAAATCTTCCACAATAAAGGAACATTTGATAGACCATTCAAAATGAGGTGATTATCTAAAACTTTTCACATTGCGGCAATTCTTGAGGAAATTGTAATAGAACTAATAAATCAGAACATCTTCATGAAACCCCTGTCAGTGGTGGCAAACACAATTAAAGAATTGTTGTGTCTGAAGATTGGATCTATTAATTTGAAATTTAAAATCAACACAGACAAGCCTACAAGTATGTAACTGAAATGTCCAAAACCAGGTTACATGATGGAATCATTGAATAGTGAACTCCGGAGAAACACCTCACTATTGTAAAAGTGATCAATATTCTAACAAAAGAAATATGAAGTAGTAGGGTTTTAAACTCAATTAGATGAAAATAGAACAAGGAAACTACTTTTATTTTCACTCACACAAGCACAATTTGTGTGAAGTCAAATGTATACATTGGGAGAAACTTGACCTGCATGATGGTATAGCATTAATGTGTGCATATTCCACATATTCTATTTTCTTCTTTTTTTTTTTTTTTTTTCTTTTTTTCTTGTTTTTTCTTATAGATCGAGTATTTTTAGAAACTTTTTTCTCTTGAGATATGACAACTCATTCACTTGCAATATTCTACATGTAATTCAGTCATTTTACTTAACTCATCTATCTCTTAATTAAGAAGACATATAGTGGTCCCAATTTGTGAAATTGAGTTTGTAACATTAAAATGATATAGTAGATTAATAAACAACTGCATGAAAAAAAAGAAGGCCCTCTATAACTTTTTCTAATGGCTACTTCTGAGATTACCTCTTCTTTCTCAGGGTTGTGCTACTTGTCATCCCAAATTTGTAATCTGTGTCAGACTGCATGGTCTCCTTATTCCATCTGAAAATGCTATAGTGAAATATAATGCTGTTTATTAAGTGCTTTCTCTAGAGAACCAAATATTTTATATTTCTTAATGGTCTTTGTTTTTTTAGATACCTCTGCCTATGAAGAGAACTTGGCACGAAAATTATATCTTTTCTTTTTTATAAGATATGATTGTAATAGTTATAATACTTTAAACAGGAAGCATTTCACAATTCTTCGTCTTTGAATTAATCCCAGTTTAACAATAAGGAGACTGAAAGAAAAAAAACATTATTTGAAACTCTTCTGTTCTGTAGTCACAGGACTGTATTGCCTCTCTTATCAGAATATAATGTATTAAATTAATTGAAGCACTTCAGTAAAGAAACAAAAAGTTTTTTGTAATTAAAAACAAATGTGTTCATTTCAAAATAGAACATACTGCCAAATCCAGGCGTAGTCAGATTTCAACATTGTCCCCCATTGGTATTTAAATATTTTACTTTATTGATAAAAAGACTCACAACTTGTTTTGCTTTCCCAGTGAAAGTAAATCCCTTGGGAGTATGGTGTAGGATACATATAAATTTTAAGTAATACTGTCAGATCACACAGTGCATCAGAATCTGTAGAATCAGTTTTAGAGCACTGATGTTCACATTCAAACTTTCTTCCTTCAATACAGTAAATAACTACAAAGTTGGCACAGAATGTGTATAAGAGGGGCACAAGTCAAGCACCATCCAGAACCATCTTTCCAGGAATTTTTCCTAAATGCATTCCAAGAGTTTTAGACAATTTCTGGGATGTGAAGAGGTAAATACACAATTTTTAGAAAGAGTTCCAAAGTATCTTGGTCTTCTTCTTTCACCCAGGAACTCTGAATTTCTTCTTTGATTTGTGACCTGGGAATGATCTACCATTTCTTACTGGTGGGGCTCTGATGGAAAATTTGCTGTCTCAGCCTCCAGTGAGTGGTTATTTTATACTGTGTTTTAATGACACTCTCTTCCATTCTCTTGTTACCACCCACTTTCACTCACACACAAATAAAAGGTTTCTTATCATCTACGTCCTTGACACCTACAATAGAACATGTGGATTGATAGTGGGAAACACTTTTTAGACATCTGTTGTTGGTTTCTAGTTCAGACTGACATATTACTAAATCATATTAAGTGAAGTGTAGACATATTTATTTCAGTGATTTCTATGTGCTTCAATATCAAAAATGAAAGCACAGCATTTGCCACTTATTCTGTCAATTTTCCTCTGTTGGAATATATATGGAAAGAACATATATGATATCTTTTTTAATAAAACTATTTTCCATGATTTGATAACCTAAACTTATGGTATAATGCTACAGAATGCATTCTGAGACAACCATTTGCTTTAGGATTCAAATTCTATTTGAACATATTATCTGGGAAAAAATTTGTACTTAAATTTCAAATTTTGAAGTCTTGGCTGGTAAAATTTCTGCAGATATTAAAATTGGTATGCCTACACTCAGGAGCCACAGAAAAGCTGAAGGCCTACACAATCATTTTATGTAGAATTAGGATTGTTTTTCTCTACTTCTTGACAAAAAAATGATTTTTTTTTGCTGTTAGATCTAAAAAACAATGAAAGAAAATGTTCAAGGTTTTAATCAAGGTTCAGTTAAGTGGAAAGTTGGTATATTATGTGAACGACATAAACCAAGGAGCATCACTTATTGTTAGATTGTTGGTAAATTTTATGAAATGTAACAATCCATAAAGTACTGTTACGTGGTATAATGAATGCTATTTAAATGATAAGGTGATAAGATAGAAGATGTACACAGAATCATGGCCAGTCCTGTTTAATAGATTTATTGGCTAACTGGATGAGGAAATTGAGTGCACCCTCAGTCAGTTTGCAGATAACTCCAAGCTGGGTGTGAGCTGATCTGCCGGAGGGCAGGAAGGCTCTGCAGAGGGATCTGGAGGGCTGGATATGGACAGGCCAGTGTGAGGTTCAACAAGGGCCAGGGCCGGGTCCTGCCCTGGGGTCACAAAACCCCAGGCAGTGCCACAGGCTGGGCAGAGTGGCTGGAAAGTGCCCAGGAAAAGGACCTGGGGTGCTGGTGACAGCGGCTGAACTGAGCCAGGTGTGCCCAGGTGCCAAACTGCCAAGAAGATCAGTGGCGTTCCAGGTTGTCTCTGATGTGGTGTAGCCAGCAGGAATAGGGCAGTGATTTTCCCTGGGTGTTTGGCACTGGTGTGAGACTCCCCCTCAAATCCTGTGTCCAATTCTGGGCCTCTCACTGCAGGAAAGACATTGAAGTGAAGGAATGTCCAGGGGATGGTGAAACTGGAGAAGGCTCTGGAACACAAGTCCTTATGAGAGGGAGCTGAGGGAGATGGGACCTTTTAGCCTGCAGAAAAGGAAGCTCAGAGTAGCCCTTATCACTCTGTAAGTAGCAATGTGGAGGTCAGTCTCTTCTCCCAAGTGATAGAAGAGGAAATAGCCTCAAGTTGTATCAAAGAAGGTTAGACTGGATATTGGGAAAAAAAAGTTTTTATGGAAGGCTTGTCAAGCATTGGAAATGGCTTCCCAGAGAAGTGACAGCATCACCATCCCTGGAGGTGTCTCAGATGTGCAGATGAAGGGAGCTGGTTTAATGGTGAAATTGACAGGGCTGTGTAAACAGTTGGACTAGGTGAATTTAGGTGTCTTTTTTTAACTACACATTTGTATAATACTTTATGAGCAGTGTCTCATGTAAAGTAAACACTGATTTCTTAATTTCCCAAAGTGTTAATGAAAGTATTCAAGAAGAGCAGATGTAAAGCTTTATCCTGGGATGGATAAAGCACAGAAGCAGAACAGGTCACGGACAACTTTGGAGCAGCAGAGAACACCCCAGGGGTGCCAGGGTGGCTCTCATGGAGCAGGACCCCAAGGCAGCACTGAAGCCACAGGAACATCCCAGGCTGGACTATCAAGTTCACAGCCAGTGGATCTGGGGGAAAGCCTTGCCCTGCTGTCTGAGACCTGAGTGCTGTACCCAACCTAAGGCTCCTTCGCACAAGACAGACACTGCCCTACTGCAGAGACTTCCAAGGAGTTCCACCAAAGTCCTGTGTGGACCCACACACAGGCTTGGGTCATAAGGGGCTGCAGAACTGGGTCTGTTCCTTCTGGGAAGGAATAACACCATGCAGGGCCCTTGTTGTACACAGATACCTGGTAGAAGGGAACAGAAGACAGAGCTGTGCTGTGCCCAATGTTGCTTAATGGTACTATAAAAAAAATAATATATATGTATATATGTATATAACACAAGAAAATAATGACTAGATTTAGAAAAAAAAAAAAAAAAAAAAAAAAAGCTTTTCACTGAAGTGTGATTTACCTAGTACAAATAGCTTCAAAAGGCTGTGGAATTTTCCTCCTTGGAAAATCGGCAGACTGCTTTATTTCTCTCTCATACTTAGTGGTTCAGAGTTGGTGGTATTGCTGTGGGAACAGACCAGCACTGCTTGCCCAGAGATGTGATCACATGCTAATTTCCTAAGCAGGTTGCTTACATCTGGTGAACTGCAGTTTCCTTTTTTACATTTCTGTTCTACAGCCAATTCACACACTTCACATTCACATGAGCCGAGGCCCAGTGGCTCTGATTCTCCCTGCCTGTTTAGTGAGATTTTCAATATTTTTTTCTCATATGCTACATACTTGAAGTGAATCTTAGCCTTTAACATTCACATTCTGTAAACTTTCAGAAGACAAATAATTTGCCTCTCTGTATTGGAAGTGCATTTTTGTTTTCCCATTGGAGCTCTGAAGCACTGGAAAGTGCACCAAGAAAAAAAATAAAGTTGGCAGCTGTGAATAATGGATAGCATTTACCTTTATACTGCTTGGCTCTGAACCCTTCTGCTTTTCCTTTTAACTGTCATATTTCATTCATCTAAAGCATTTACCTACAGATCTACTACTTTGTGATATAATAAATTTTCTAATTTATTAAAATATAAACTAACAAAAAATGTTGAAGTTAAATAAAGAGAAAATCTGTTGAGAAGCAATGGTTTATATTTTCAATAGCTGCTTTAGGAGTACTGCATGCCACCAGTCAACATTAAGTAATCTGGTGTGTTGATTTTAAATAATTCTAGTTTGGATGAAAAATTTAAATTGTGTTGATTCTAATATAATTTCCAGCTCTTAAAACTATCTTTCCAGACTTAACAGTAAAAGGTTTTTGCAAAATATGCTTTCATACCCAATAGCACACCTCCATGAATGGAACTGGCCAAAAAAAGGTTTCTTGATATAACCTAGGGTACGATGAAAGGGATGATAAAATAAAAGCATCTTGTCTACTCTGCAGTCTCAAGAGTGACTGTTTGTGGTTCACACACCTGCAATTGGTTCTGATTTTCTCATGTCCTAGAATTCTACTATATTTTTACTAGTTTGTCTTCTTATCCCAAACAATGACAAAATAGAGTTATAAAGTCCTTCAAAATGTTGTATTGTGTGCGATTTATGCTAAACCATAGTTTTGCAAAGTTAGATTTGTGACACTAGCATCAATCTTTAAAAAGAATACTGTTTCTCCCAATGTGATTTTCTTTTTTTTTTCTTGTATTTTTTTTTATTTTATCTTGTCTCCTCTTTTTTCACTGATTTCAACTAAAAGAAGTAGTTGCATTGTTACATTGTTACATACTAGACTAGGATTACATATTATGTACTTATAAAACTATATATACACAATATTATATATTGCACCATGCCATGGAGGAAGTGATGGAGATTCCTGAATATTCTGTTCTAATGTGGCTGAATGGCAGAGTTCTGAGGATTGTGATCAGTGGTGTAGAATCCAGTTGCAGGCTGGTGTAGTCACTGTTGTTCCCCAGGGAACAATACTGGATCCATTGAACTTGCTTCTCAATGACATGGACAAAAGGATCGATTCCACCCTCAGCAAGTTTGTTGATGACGTAAAACTGGGGGGAAGGCTGATTGCCCAAAAGGCTGTGCTGAAGTTTGCATGGAGAAGAACCTATTAGATTCAACAAGGACAAGTGCAGGGTCCAGTACCTGGGGAGAAATAACCCCAAGTACCAATACAGGTCTGGAGCTGACCTACAAGAGAGCACTCTGCAGAGAAGGACCTGGCAATCGTGGTGGATCACAAGCAGGGCTATTGTGGCCAGGAGAGCCAATGGCATCCTGGGGCGCAGCGGAATGTGTGTGGACAGCAGGTCAAGGGAGATGACCTCCCCTCTAGTTCACAGAATCACAGAAACAGAACAGTGACAGTCACAGGCTGCAAGGGACTACAGTGGCTCATCTGGTCCCTGCTCAAGCAGGGTCATCTCACAGCACATTTCACAGGATAGTGTCCAGGTGGTTCTTGAATATCTCCAGAGAGAAAGACTTCACAAACTCTCTGGTAAATCTGTTCCAGTGG
>CM019236.1:27770108-27798821 GCA_009741485.1 Malurus cyaneus samueli
ATACCACACAAGCATGTACGTGTGTGTGTGTGTGTGTGTGTGTTGTGTGTGTGTGTGTGTGTGTTGTGTGTGATAAACTGATTTTCAAAGAAAAAAGTGCAAAGCAACGATGATTGGGGGAACTGTTGTTTAAAAGTATGACAGTATTTTTTTGTGTCTGAATATAGAAGGCAGCTGTGCTAACTGCATTAAATAATAATAAATGTAGTAAAAATATGATAAATTAAGGGAAGAGGTGTAATGTAAAAAAACACCACACACAGAAACATAATTTGGAAAATCCAGGAAATCCAGCCCAAGACCTCAAAAAAATAAAAAAATATAAAAAAAAAAAAAAAAGAGAAGAAACTCAAAACAATCCAAAAAACCACCTTTGCCATTATTTTAAATTGGATCATAAATTTTATGTAGTTGTCAATTAAAAACAGCAACTGAACTGATAGGGACTTAATATTTAAGAGGTCTTCTCAATATTATAATCTTTCCAATCTATAAGTAGAAAGGTAAATAGTCTAATTATCCTTGAATAATAATAAAGTTCTATGATGTCTATTAGGCTAGAATTCTCCTCAGTGTTGTTTGTAAGCTGTATGTATGGCGGATTTGTCAGGGAACTTTTCTTACATTGTTTATTGGACTGAAATTATATGCATAAAATGATGCAGAACTGAAGCAGACTTAGAATATACAGACAGCCATTCTCTGCAAGAATCCTTGTAAAGTTGGATCAAAACGATGTTTTGTTGAGTTAGAAATTTAAACAGACTATGGTATGCCTGATTTAATCATTTGTTAAAGCTCTAAAAACAGTAACAGAAGGAAAAATTATACAAACCAATGATGAAAATATATATTCTTTGAAAAATATATAACAGAAACTTACCAAACCTTATGTCAAGGTCATGTCCATGCAACCTTAAGGGCAGTATTTATGTTTTATACAAAATTAATAAATTGTAAATTAAAAATACAATTTTAATTGTATTTTTGTAAATTAAAATGTACAATTAAAATAACTATGCAAATCTAAGAAGTGAAAGTAATTATAAAACATAAACCCAAACCCTCTTTTTCACTGACCTACTTCTTTCACCATCTTTTCTATTTCTCTCCTACTTCTGTTCTTAATTTAAAAATGCTTTCATATCTTTATTTAGCATTGCCTCATATGAATTAAAGAAGGAATATAAAAGTTTAGGAATTGGCCTCTCTGCCACTTAAATTTCCCAGAGATTCCTTCACACAAAATATAATATTAAAAAAAGACCACACCAAGGAAGAAAACAAAAACTGTCTGTTTCCTGACTCCTTGTGGAGAGATGAGTCCGTCTGTAAAGGCAGCATACAACTTAAAATTTGTGAAGCGCTTGTTCTCCCCTTAAGATATTAAGCAGCTGACTCAATTCGATAAGTTTCCTAGCTGTCTTGCTCACCTTTTAGTAGTTTGCATCAGTTAAAGCAACGTCAAAAAGTTGACATGGAGAATGAGCTTGAATTATGTGCTTCGTGTCCTATTTCTAGTGACGTGAAAGTGACATGGAATAATCTCATAATCGTGTTTGTGACATAACATTTAATCATACCAAAATATAATAACTTTATTTTTTTTTAATCATTCCTTATATTGGTATATTATCTAGAAACCAATATAAGAACTGCCATGGTTTGGGGTGGAATGTCATGGTTTTAACTTGGTCCGATTTTTGGTGGTGGGAATGGACTAAGAAACCACAAGATGGCTCCTGTGAGAAAGTCCTAGAATCTTTCTCCTTCTCCCAGCAAAAGGAGCCTGTCCCCTGTGTTTTAGAGCCAATCATTATGCTCTGAGGTTGATAGGCAGGCTGCCATCAGCTGGGCCAATTGCACAAGCTAGTTACATCTTGTGATGACATATCGCCTTGTACTTAAAAGAATCAAAACAAGATAGGGGTGGCCCATGTAGTTCTTAGATTGTTAGTATTTAGTTTTAATATCAAGCACTGGGAAAAACAGAGCAGGAGGGTGAGGAGATGTTAAGAAGAAAAATGGAGACCCAAGATCACAGTAAGGAGAAGATGGGATGATTGCTGTGCTGCGTGACTGTGGACTCAAAAGACTATTTCATCAATAGAAAGAGAAGGACTTCTGAGGAAACCTGGCAGTCGAAACTGTTAGAAGCAAAAAGGGGGAAGAGGCTTGGCCCCCGACATTTGAAGCGAGTTATGCTAGAAGAAAAATGATTTCTGCAGGGAGAGAGATGCCCCTGCTGTGTCTGGAGTAAGTGGATGTTAGAAATCCTGTGCTCTGCCAGAGATTTGTGATAGTGGTCATATGCTGCTGAAACAACGCAGTTGGCCTTGAAGGACATTCTTTTCTTTCTCACGAGGTAAAGAAAAGAATCCCTTGCCATCAGCGGTTATACACTGACTGTTCTGGAAAAGAACTTCCACAGCTTGGAGCTGTAAGAACAATCTCCCTATGATGCTGGATAACACTGTAATGAGTGTGTTTGATCTGTGTTAGACTTTCATTCCTGTCCCCTGCTGTGTGCGGGAAAACATGGGGGGGTGGAGAGGAAGACCTGGAAAAAGATGGTCCTGGAAGGATAACAGGTGTCTAAAATGTCCATTTTTCTTTTTCTTCTCTTTGTAAATTTGTCCCTATCTTTGTTCCCCTCCCAGTCCGTAGTATTCTATAGTTGTAGAAATAAATCTATTTTGCAACTTAAGTTATTCAGCTGTCTGACCATTCTCTGGAGCACATGTATCTTTTCCCAATTATGTTATGTTATCTGAAAGCCAAAATTTTCGTGATACTTGGGCTTTGCTCTCCCCTCTTCCTCTTCGGTGGGGTAGGGAGAGAATGTCGTGGGTGAAGTGTTTTTGACTTTCAGCCAATCCAACCACGACATTTTAGGTGCCGTGACTCGGATTGGAAAATCAGGTTAAACCCATGACAAGAAAGACAACACATCTATTTTTTCATTTTAAAAATAATATTTTTGAAGACAGATTTTGCAGAGATAATCTTAAAATCCCAGTTTACCTGAATTCCTCTGAGTGCTGTGACACAAATTATCAGATGCATTTCAAGATGCTTGCATGCTGTGAAAGCACCTTGACTCTAGGTAGCATGTTTAACATCTTATTTGGAAAACTTTAACTCCGAATTCTTATTTGCATATGAATGGATGGACACATATACGAACAAATATGGGTGTGTGTATTTAAAGGCACTTGAATGCCTTCAGATTTGAAACTGTACAGCTTCTGATTGCATTTGTGCTTTATAGGTAGACACCTATGCACGCATACAAACAAATGTGTATTTATACATTGCAATGTGATAGGTAGTATTTTCTATAAAAGTTCTTTACCATTTGTTCTTTTAAAGTAAATTTTAAACATAAGTGTAATAAAACAGGGGGAAACAGTACAGCAGATTTATCTTTTAATACTCTTCATACGGGGTTCACTAGTGTGTGAAAAGTTATGGGTAGACATATTACATGCCATGTCATGTAAAAGGTTGTGTGAAATCAAGAGTAAGTCTGGGATCCTTTACTGCTTTTCTTTTTTTTTTTTTCGTTCTTTGTTGTTTTTAAAGTTACAAAAACTAACTCCTGCTGAAAAACTCTATCTCTCTTAAAGAGTAAAATGTACCAACCTAAAATTTTTTCTTTATCTGAAACATAAATATAACAATTTTTTTTTATTACTAATGAATAGACCCAATGAAAGTTGAACATCTTGCATAAAATGTAAATGAAAAAAAAAAAAAAGAAAGTCTTTATATTAAAGATACATTCTTTTAAAAAAGCATACTTTGAAAATATTGATTAAAAAGTCTACAATGCCACAGCCTTGGGGCAAATTATCATTAGAATGACGATATGCCAATCTTGATGATATCCTCTTTTGTACCACTGAGAATGTCATTGCATCTCTTGGGAACATGACTATTTCTGAAGTTAAAATTGGCTTTAAAAGAAAAGGTAGCATGAATCCCATTTTCAAATTGATGCAGCTAAACATACAGTGTGAATAAATTTCTTCCAACATAAACCAGAGACCCACATTGCAATCCTCAGGGTTTTGTGATGGTGATTACAACCTTTTCCTTATAAAGGACTTTACTAGTTTTCAACCAGTAATTATACGTCAAAACTTGCTTACAGACTGATACGGGGTTTAACATGACCAAGTGCTGGGTCTGCTCGTTGACCACAATTTCCTGCAACACTACCAGTCTGAGGGCAGCGTCTGGACACTGGCAAGGCAGAAATGGACCTGGGGGTGCTGGTGACAGCAGCTGAACATGAGCCAGGGTGTGCCCAGGTGGCCAAGAAGGCCAATGGCATCCTGGCCTGGATCAGCAACAGTGTGGCCAGCAGGGCCAGGGCAGGGATTGTCCCTTGTACTGGGCACTGGTGAGGCCACACCTTGAGTGCTGTGTTCAGTGCAGGGTCCCTTAGTTAAGGAAGGACACTGAGGGGCTGGAGCATGGCCAGAGAAGAGGAACAAGGCTGGAACACAAGTCCTATGAGCAGTGACTGAAGGAGCTGGGGTTGTCTAGCCTGGAGAAAAGCAGGCTCAGGAAACACCTTGCTGTTCCCTATAGTTCCCTGAAAAGAGGCTGTAGCCAGGTGAAGGTTGGTCTCTTCTCCCAGGTAACTAGCAATACAACAAGAAGACACAGCCTTAAGCTGCAGACAGGAAGTTTAGGTTGGACATTAGGGAGAGGCTCTTCACTGAAAGGGAGATTGGGCACTGGAATGAGCTGCCCAGAGAGGTGAGGTCGTCACCATCCCCAGAGTGTTTAAGAAAAGACGATGTGGCACTCAGTGATGTGGTGCATTTGGCAAGGTGATGTTGGGTCATAGGTTGAACTTGAAGATCTCAGAGGCCTATTCCGACCCAGCTGATTCTGTGATTAAAAAGATTCCAGATGTATACCCTGATGTATTGAAAAATACATCAGGGATAAATCTGAAACTTTTTTGTCAATTACGGGTAACTATTTATTTCCCTTTAACAAGAAATGGAAAAAAAGGAAAAAAAAAAAAAAAAACAAAAAGTGATGATGGTCTGAACAGTTTTGGATTTTTATAAACATGAGATATATTTTTCTGGATATTCCCAAACCTCATTATAATGTTGATGGCTTACAAATGAAGTTATTTAGGTGTAATCTAATGATTTGATCTATAAGTTCTTGTCAGTCAAGTCAACATAACATGCTTCCTTAAATATGCAGGTATTTATATCTTTCATATGCATTATTTTCACTGGACGTGAAAAGAGCATAAAATAAATGAGTCACTAGTTTATGGTGTACCTTGCAAAAAATGTAAGAGTTATGAATTGCCCAATAATTTCTAAAGAACTTTATAAATGCCATATGCAGTATCCAATTTATTGCTTTACACACTGGGAACTAGAATTGAATCCATTCTTTGTAATGTATTTTATTTTCTCCATATTTTAAATTCATTATGAAAGCAGAGAGATGGTTACGTTAGTCAGTGCAGGACTGAAAGTGCTGTTAAAGTACAAGTTTATCAGAGATTTGATAATTTAAAATTCACATTGAAAATAGAGAATTAAAAATAGACTGAGTATTTAGACTGTTGCTAGGCTATGAGACACATGTTTAAAATGATAATCTCCTGCTATTTCATCTTCATCCAGCTTCTGCTCATGAATGAAACAGATTTTCCCAGAAGATAATCTTGTTGAAAAGTATCTCACGAATTGTCAACGTTTGTGCATCCTTAAAGAGTTGAGCTCAAATCTGATCAATATTTGTTTGACGAAATTGCAAAATAAGCAAAGTTTATTTTTCCATTCCATGTACCATTGTGATTGGAAGCTAAATTAGAAGCTTTCATGTGAAAATAAGTGTCCATCATGGGTTTTCTCAAGACTTCCTATCTCTGAACAAATATTAGGATAAAAAAAACATATCTTTCAGGAAGTTTTATTCCTTTGAATGTGTGCATATTGTGTGCTGCTGAAGAATTTTCCCAAATCTTTTTTCTCAATAAGGTATTGTATAGAAATAAAACCTGAAAAAAACATGTAATGAAATAAAAACTTATTTTATAGTTAATGGGATGATGGGTTCCACAAAAGAATGATTTCTTGTGTAGACAGAGGAAATTAATGAAGGCTCTCATTTTCAAAATTTGCTCATAGATTCACCTGCATTCACTTGGATTTGAGTCCAGTTAAGTCTGATCTTAGATAAGTATTTCAGATTTTTAAGGAGCAAATGTGTCCTGTAAACAATATACACGACTGAATGTACTGCTAATCTTAAGCAAAAGGCTATTAAATTATTTAAATAAATATTTATAAATAAATAATAAACAGAAACAATAACAAGAATAATAAAGAATAAATAATAATGAATAATGAATAATGAATAATGAATAGTAATAATAACAATAGCTTCAATTAAATATAAATAAAATTCAAATAAATTATTTGAATAAATGCATCTAAGAACACAACATAAAATCTAGGACTCTGAGTCAGGTCAAAGATTCAACTGTCTTAGCATAATTTTTCCAGTAGTGCTTGATGTGCAACAATTTAAATGATTTTTCTTCTGAATTGGATTCACTTTCTGTCAGCCAGATTGCCTATTTCACTCAGCTCTCTGTGCTGCACGGTAGTGGAAAAGTGGGAAAGGATAATGAAGAAATCCAAGAACACTTCAAATTTTGCAGTTTTAGACTTCATTCCTGGACAGTTTTTATTGTGTCAAATTCACACATCTTTTAAATATTTTTTTTTAAAAAGTTGCATTTTAGAATGTAATTCCTTAGAAATTTTAATTTAATTTAAAAATCAAAGTGATAGAGAGCAGAAAAACTAAGTATATGTCATGTGCTAGAATATATATTTCTGTCTACTCCCAGCAGTTCTTTCAAGTACAATTGCTTCCTTCTGTCTACTCTGGTTCACTTGAATTTGTGTACTGATAAATTGCTTGCAGTGCATCTGAATGTACAACTTGAATAGGTGTGTGCAACTTTAGGATATTATTTTTTGTTTGGTTTTGTCTCCCCATGACATATCAAAAGGAATTTATGTACTATGATTTGTCCTTTTGAGCACTGAAAACCCTATCAGTGTTAATCAAAATTTGTATCTGAAATGAAATCTGACATTTATTTGGACCAAATGTACACTCAGACACCAAGATTAGCCTTATGTTGGATCATATTATCAATAATGAGGAATTAGGGGGAAAAATAGAAGTAATCTGAATTCAGAAAATTTTGAAGCTTATTTATGTCTGCAAAAGTATCTCAACAGAAAGTAGGTAATTCTAGAGGTAATGACAGAGGATATTTCATTGTGTGACTGAGCAGAATTCAGCACCCCCTATGTCAGTTTTACATGACAGATTATTAATAAACTGCCACTCTCATCACTAGATACCACTTGGCAGTGACTGCCCTTTCTGAATTTGAATTTCTAGAATTTTGTTCATATCCTTTCTCTCTAATACACTTTCTTTCAGTACAAGCCAATCTCCTCTCTACACAGAAAATACACATAGTTCTTGTGCCATATAGATTATAAAAAATAAATATAGCAGAATAGGAGCACACAAATCAACCATACTCTCTTAACAGTGTAGAAAATGCAGACTGTAGAAGATAGGGCTATTTTCGTACCTGGACATATAGGAAAGGTTATGGGAAATATTCCAGTGGACAGTAGGTCAGACTTTTCTAAACAGAGACACAATTATTGTTAATAAATGAAGGGTTTTTTTACACTTTGGGGTGCTTTTTACTTGTTTCTAAAACCATTGCAAGCCCTTTTGCAGGTCAGTCCCAGTGAAAATATCACAAAATTTTCATTAACCTTAGAGATACATGATATGTTCTGTCAAATGAAATACCAGCGAATCCCTTCACACAGAATAGCACTTTATGAAGTAAAGAGTGAAACTCTTGCATAACATGAACAAGATGCTGTTGTTTTGAGGCCTACTTTGTTGCATGTTCATGCACTTGGAGAACATTTTATGTCAGATGTGTGTCTTCTCTCTTCAAATTCCAGAATATTTGGGGTGAAATAGTATGATGAACATGCAGTAGCTAACACAATCAAGAGAAATTTCTATGAGGGACTGTGTCATGGAAGAAAGCTAGCAAGAGCTTCCATCAAAACAAAACTCAGGCTACATACATTCATAGTAGCTAATTCATCTTACGCTAACCAAAAACATAGATGCAAATGAACACATCCCTATTTTCTTTTTTCTTTTTTCTTTTTTTCTTTTTTTTTTTTTTCTTTTTCTTTTTTCTTTTTCTTTTTTCTTTTTTTCTTTTTTCTTTTTTTTTCTTTTTTCTTTTTTCTTTTTTCTTTTCTTTTTTCTTTTTTTTTCTTTTTTCTTTTTTCTTTTTTCTTTTTTTTTCTTTTTTCTTTTCCTTATTCTTTTTTCTTTTTTTCTTTTTCTTTTCCTTTTTTTTCTCTTTCTCTCTTTCTCTTTTTTTCTCTCTTTTTTTTATTTCTCATTTTATTTTCTCTTCTTTTTCTTTTTCTTTTTTTTTCTTTTCTTTTTCCCCTTTTTTCTTTTTCTTTTTCTTTTTCTTTTTCTTTTTCTTTTTCTTTTTCTTTTTTTTTCTTTTTCTTTTTCTTTTTCTTTTTCTTTTTCTTTTTTTTCTTTTTCTTTTTCTTTTTCTTTTTCCTTTTTCTTTCTTTTTCTTTTTCTTTTTTCTTTTTTCTTTTTCTTTTTCTTTTCCCTATTTCAGGTAAAGGACTATATGATAGAAATATAAAAGAGTGAGATTAGACCGTGGTCAGAGTATCATTTGCAGTTCCTTTACTTCTACGTGAAAAAAATAAATTTCTCTTAATTTTTAAGACATCAGATCATATCAACTCTGCTGCCCATAAGAAGATAATTGAAGTAATTTTCTTCCATCTATACCTCTTTTTGAATGTACAAAGCTCTAGGATAACAGTAATCTGGGAATGCTTGTTGAAATTAATATAATTTGTGGGAGCTAAATGAAGGCATATCATCTTTAGAAAAGTTCTTTTATGTTTGTACTGATGCATTTTGAAAGAAATTCAGAAGAGAGGGACCAGGAGGAGCTCCAAGACAATGCAAGGCTCTCACATGCCTCAGTATTTCATAGCTCACGCTACCTGGAGGTTGCTTCTGGGATGCAGACAGGGACATCTTTCATCTGAACAGATTGCTCAAAGCCCCTGACCTTGAATTGTTTTTGTGATGGGACACTCACAATTTGGGGCAACCTGAGCAATAACTCACTACCATCATCATAAAAGAATTCTTCCTGATGTCCGATATCATTCACTATTTAATCTTCTAAGTTATTTAGAAAGAAATTTAGTCAAATCTTTCTAATGTCTACTGGGTTTCTTTTTTGTCATTCCTGGAAATTACATTTCTACATCATTTTCCATAGGTGTCAATCTTGGGTTTATAATCTCCTTCCCTATACATTTGAAAGCATGCCTACTGGGTGGAGAAAAGTTGACTGAAAAATACGAATCATTATACCTTTCTTTTTAATTGTTTGGGTTTTTTGGCTGTCTCTCTGCAGCCTTCTTTATATTTATTGATTTCCAAACATTTTAAACATGGAATCTTAGGTACCTTAAAGGGCTATGACTACCATTACTGTATTTTTTATTATTTTTTCTTCTTCTAGTTGTCTTAATAAGGTAAGAAAATACTGCAGTTCTGGGAAATTTTCACCATTTAGAATAAAACCACCTCTTTCTCCAGATACTGTTGGATACAGCTCTTCATCTGCAATTTAAAACTACAATTATAGTTATTTTCATCCAGTTCAATTAAATTTTCTGTTAACATTTCAGAAACCATGGGAGTAAAGTTACTGTTCTTTTAAATAATTTCTTCTTTTCTCTTCATAGTTAGATTAAAAAAATCTCAGAAGAGGACAATATTTCTGTTTAGGTGGAACTACCTTAAATCTTTTAGTGTGGGCAGGGAAATAGTGGGGTAAGAGTGTGCAAATACCACTACATGCAGTATGCATATTTAAGCAATTTTAATGTGCATACAAGAACCTAAATTTCTCATGAAAAATATCTAAGGCTTAGCTAGCCTCAATGATCATGTCATTCATGTGGTCTGGAAGACCTGTGCTTGGAAAAGAAAAAAAAAAAAAAAACAACAAACCAAAAACCAAAAAAAAAAAAAAAAAGCTGAAAGGAAACTGGGACAAGGTAATAAAATGTTGCGTCAGTTTCATTCTTTTGATGCCTGAACACAAGAGTTTAAAGCAAAGGAAATATGTGCTGGCATGACATGTTTCCAGATAAGGAGCTGTTTCTGAACGGATATTGCAGGTTTCAGCTTGAATCTTCCCCATCCACCAAAACCATGAAAATGATTCTGTATGATAGTGCAGAGGTGACACAAAGGCTTCTTCACAATGAGTTCCTTCACATCCAGCAGGACATCTATTGGTCCAGGTTTGTCTATTTTTATTAGTTTAAATTAATGTAGGGCTTATTTTCCTAGGTTTTTTTTTTAACCAATTAGAGAAAAAAAAGTAGATAGAGACTGTGAAAAAATGTAGTAGATGGTACTTCTCTAGGACAGAGGTCTACCCCATCACAAGAGAGAAGACCACTCTCCTCCAGATTCTAACCTTAAGCAAATTATTTTCCCAGGGTTAAACGTTTCTCCTTCTCCCCTTATTTGGGATTGTTGAGCCAGTATTCCATTAGCTAATCTTTTAAACAAAAGCAAAGGCAAAGAAATGCTTTGTGTAAAAATTCTGTTTGTTATGTCATGCTACCTCTATACTTCTTTCCAACCAATGCAACCTACTCATTCACAGAGGAAATAGAAGAGACACTGATAATTAATAACTTTGAATTATGTTCTCACTCTGTTGCCTGGTCTGTTCTGACTTATTATTATTGCTCTCAGGCAGCTCTTTTTCCATAAGAAAGGATTGGCATCTCAGTGCTGTAGTGATGGACCTCAAGAAGTATCTTACTAACTGGGGGAGACTGTCTCACTTTGTTTCAGCCTAGCAGGACAATCTGAAAATAAATGTCCAGAATACAATATATGGATGTAGAGTGACACTTCAACTTTACAAGCCAATATCAGTTGCTGTATTAAGTTAATTCTAAGGCAATTCACTGTTAATGCAACACAGCAATCTAAATCTTTTTAAGTACAGATCTTCAGAATCAGTATCTGATTCTGTCATAACCTCACTGTCATAAGGCTGCAGCTATTGATCAGAAAAGAATGATGGCAGAAGATCTGGCTTGGTGACTTGTGTTCAAAGCATGTCGGGTACCATGCACAAGGTGAAAGACGAAAACAACCCCTTCCGCTCAGTAACAGCTGGTGCACAGCATTCACCTTGTTACAGACCACGGGGACTCTGCTGAGATGTGTGATCTATCACAGAATATTTGTCATGTCTACAGCAAAATGGACATTTTTCTTCATTAAGACCCATGGTCATTTTTACAGCCCCTACATTTATGCCGTTCTTTAAGCATGTACCGCATAATTACAGCAAAAGCAGCAGCATGTTTCTTTCACTTTCTCCTGCTTGCATGTCTAAAACGTATCTAATTATAGAAAACACTGGAAGGAAGACTAGAAAGGAATGCTGTTGTGGGTATTAGCTGAAAAGCAACAAGTTTTTGAAATCCTGTACAAGTGCCTTACTGGATCATGCTAATACATTTGTACCACAAGCATAGAATAGATTGGAATGAAAAGGACTTTAAAGTTTATCTAGTTCCAGCCCCACTGCCACAGATAGGGCCAGGCTCACTAGACCAGGTTGCTCAAAGCCCCATCCAACAGGGCCTTGAACACTTCCAGGGATGGCACATCCACCTCTCTGACAAACCTGTCAACAATATCTCACCACCCTTTGTAAAACCCTGGTCTTATGCTGATGAGTTTATTTCAAAGGGTCTTAGTCTACTACTTTTCCCTGAGGTGGCACAATGAATAACTTGACAAAAGTTCCTGGGAGGTTAAAAAACAAACTTCACTTGCAAGTCTTAGAAGATCATAATTTGGCAAAATTTAAAACAAATATTCAATCAAAATAAAGCATTTCATTAAACATTGACTCTAACCAAACAAGCTTTAAGTTACCCAGATTTCAGGAAGAGGAAATTAGGAGTAGAAGAGGAGAGAAAGAAAGGAAGAGGGAGAGAAAAGAAAGATACAGCTACTGCCTTGAATCTAGCAGGGTCTCAGCTGCTATAAAATCCAAGGAAAGAAGGAATGTAATCACAGTCTTTGTGCTATAATTTTTATTGCTCCAGCTTCCTGTGTCCACATCATCTCTAGGTGGGGCTTCCTGTCATCTAGCCACTCTGGGTACCTAACTTAGGTACATGACATCAGTCAGTGTTCCTCCTCTAACTGTAGTAGTCATTACATCATAGAAGGCAACCAGATTGGTCAGATACAATTTGCCATTAGTGAAATGGCTGTCTCAGGTCTTCTCCTCGTTTTGTATGTGCCTTAACATTCCTTCCATGTCATCTTCCCAGACACAGAAGTGAGGCTCATTGGTCCATAATTCCCCATCTTCCTTGCTCCCTTTTTGAAAATAGGACAGGTATTTCATTTCTCATGGCTGGGGACTCTGACCACCATGAGTTTTCATATATCATGGAGAATGCCTTGGCAATTACATCACTGATCAATCTCTCAGGATTAATGTCATCAAGCCCCATAAACTTGTGCTTATTCAGTTTCACTGAGTGGTCAAACCTGTGTCTTGCTTACAGTGGGAGTGACTTCACACCTGCAAACCCCACCTAGAGACGCTGAATGTCAGTTTTACTTTCTGTAGAGAGTTTTTTAGCAGCCATTTTCAGATTGACTGTCTATTTTCTCATTGATAGCACTTTACAGTTATCTAATGTTGATAACTATTAAGGAAAAGTCTGGTTATATTCAGATTTTAACCCTTTAAATTGTTTCTTTGACCTCTAATCTAGACAAAATTTTCCTTCAAACAAGGTTGTGTTTGTAGAACCTTTGCAGAACAACCATGAAAATGGTAGTAACAGGAATAACAACTTCAAAGTCAGCATTGATTTCATAGAAAAAATTACTAGCCAGGAAGCCATCCTCACTCTTAATTAAATTGCTCCATTTAGAGAACTTGCAGTTCTAGTCAGAGTTGCTAGGTATCCTATGCAGTTTTTGTGCAATTTGGATTTTGTGCCAGGATCTCGCCATATTTTCTTAAATATAAAGTAAAATGCCTGGATATTTAATTATTCTTCAATAAACTAGAAGCAGAGATCTTAAAAGAAGGATATAAGAAGAGTTTAGGGTAAAATTTTTTTTCTATTTGAAGGCTTTAAAATGGCACAGATACATCAAGGTAACAGCATCCTAGTCATTTGCACAGACATATTACAATATTCAGTTATAGAGTCTGAGTGAATCATTTATGAGAAGTTTATTCACATTCATCTGCTCTTGCTTATAATTTTACTACTCCTGTGTTTACACATGACCTAGTTTTCTTTGCACTTACACCTACTGCAAGCATTTAGAGCAAAATCAGTTGAACACAAAACAGATTAAATATTTAAAGACACTCCTCATGGTACTTTTCTGCCCTATTTCACTAGTAAAAATGACCAGAGAATACTTCAAGCAGCCAGTGGATCTATTTCATTTGATGACATATATGTGCAGCATTTGCAGATGTAATGGTTTTTATATAAATGGGTTTAAAAATACAACTTCATAAATAGAGATTAAGTAGAAATTATCTAGACAACTATATCTTGCAAAGAAAACTGTATTGTTCTGTGTTTCTAGTCATTCATACTCTTGTAGTAGTTTGCCTAAGGCTGCAGGTTCATTTCATGTCTATTGCCAGTTTTATTCTCCTCAGTTACAGGATTGATAATCTACTTTCAAGACTGATCTGATTTTATAACTGCAGAAGGGCAGATAAACTAGTGCTCTAGAGTCCAAAATGCTGTTGTGGCTGTAGAAGAGTGCCAAAAGTGACTGGAATCTGAAACTAACACCCCTAGGTAGATGAAAGCACCACCTCTGAACTTTGTTTTGCAGAGCTAGAGCGAGGGTAAAGATGAGAGGTGCGTAAGGAAGGCAAATGTGCTAAAACCCCGACATTGCTGCAGTTGTTGATGGTAGGTGCCATTGTAACTCCACAAGAGCAGAGTGAGCATGACTGAACAAGAGATGGCAGCAGCTCGAAAGAGATTGTGCCTGCAGGAAAAGGGAGAGGAAGGCAAATACACGGTGGTACTCAGGAACTCTTGCTGTGATTTAAATTCTAACAGCAGCTGTGTGTAACAGGGGTGGTGCCATCTGATTGATTTGTGATATACAGGTAAACAAAGTGGAAACTTGTGTAAACTTCTACTGTGAAGAAAGAAAACTCTCTCAAAATCTTACCAGTAGACTGGATAGACACTATGGGGCCAGTTCAAGCAGACAGAGAAAGATTTGATCTTTTCCCAAGTACTGACTGCTTTAACACTGAAACATAACCAGTTTCATTCTAATTCTTCTTGCAAAAGCTACTTATATGTGTACAATAGTTTTGCAGCTGAACTTGTTAAGAAAAGGATGGTGAAATATCATATAATGAGCATGATAATCATTTGGTTATGGCTTTATGTTTATTTATTTCAGTGTAATCTGATATTTAATTTTCGAAAACAACAGATGCCTCAGGGAATTCAGACCCTCCCATTTCAGTGACTGTTTTAATGAGTGACGCTTCAGCCTTCCTAAAATTACGCAGGTCAGAACACTATCTACTATATGAGAAACATTCTATATTGATATTTATATCAGCATACTATTTAGATTTTTTTATTGTCTTGCATTTTTGTAATGTTAATCTTGCAAAGTACCTCTGAGCATTACAGAAGTGTAAATAAATATCTTAATCCAATGGTGTTTCATTAAATAATTGCTGTTTTATTTCTCTTTCTTAGAAAAAAAAAAATGTTCAGAGAGCAATCTGATTTTTTCTTCTGCTAATGTGAACACTGCACCATAATAATATTTTTCCTTGATTTTGTAAAATTATAATAGACAGCCAATTTGAATTAGATCTTGAAATCTGATCAAATGTTCCAGATGTTTTAGCATGAGCACTAGAGTTTCTCAGCGATCCATGTCAGAAATGCAGCTGTCAACAGTAAAGCACACCTGCCACCAGTGTGCTGTCAGCAAATTATTTTTCAGTTTTATTAGGGAAAGCAGTAAATAGCCAGAACAAAGCTTCGGCCTTAGACTGAACCTTGCAACATATTCTAATTTACAATCCCTAAACCAAAATGTTTTAAAAAGTTTACATGGAAATAACTTTGAGTCTGTGAAGTCACATACTAACAAATTTTGCTTCAGAATACTATTGGGGATGTCTTTCAAATGTTGTTCAGTAAAGGCTGTTAAGGTTTGCACCGGTCACTATGGGATGTTGAGGGTGCACATGGAGAGTGGCTGAGAATGGAGTAGGGTTTCAAACAATTTTTTGTCTTTATCTCAAGCAGCACTAGAAGTAAGAGCAATCCATGAGTCATTATCATGAAAATTATGATGGGTATGCAATTGGTCATTAGATGAGCATTCTAAAGGGAGATAAATTTATGTGCGGCAAAAAGCATTCAATAACTAAACTCTTCTAGAAATTCTTTCATTTTCTGTCTCATATGAATTATGACAAGATTCTAATTGATACCCTCTGTAGAGAGTAAGCCTTTAAACCATGTAATAGGTTTTTTTCTTTTAATATTCTGAGAAGGAGCTGAGGCATCATACATTTTATATGGGATCACAGGTTTTGAGACTTGAACTTTGTTATCCCAAGTGAATGATTAGAGCTCTTCTGCTGTGCCACCTTGCTGGAGGCTTTATGGCTTAAAACAAACTACATTTGTCAGTTATGTAAGATTGTACAATCAACAAGACCCTTGACACTTTTATCTCCTAAAATAACAAACAGTTTTCACTGTGGTTTCTTTCTCTTGCCCCCAACCCTTTTAGGAATTGTTGTTTATTTATTTATTTAGGTTTTACATTTTTAAATTTTAATAAATAGCTTTTAAAAGCAGGCACTAAGTGTCCATTTGAGATCCTATTTCAAAAACACTATTTATTTGAATGTTGTTATGAGACAACATAGGCTTTAAGTCATTTGTAGTCCTCTTTTGTTTAGATCATTAGGCTTTAAGTCATTTGTAGTCCTCTTTTGTTTAGATGCTTATAGTTTCATTTTTCATATTTTCCCATTCGCACTTTCTTCTGATTTACTACAAAGATTTGAATGATGTTAATTTATTTGTTCTTGTATCTGTACGGAACTGTAGACTGAAAAGGTCATAACTTTTGATGAATTTTCTGAACACCTGATTTGCAGAGAGCTTACTGACTTTACCCTTTAGACACCCTCTCCATGCTTTACATGTTTGTGAATATCTGCAGTTCATTCTTTAGAAGTAGTGTTAATAGTTGTAATAGAAGCTGCAGAGTACATGGATGCAGACAATTTCATTTTGCTCCCTATAACAGATTATGGAAAACTCAATTTCTATCAGAGTAGACTTTCATTAAGCAGACTTTTATCTTACAAATATGGAAAAGATTCATTTTTACATTATCCTGCCTATTGTCATTTAGCACTGAACAACCAAAAGCTCCCTTTTAGGAGGCAGATCCAGCAGCTGGTCCTTAGAAATTTTCACAAAAATGTATCCCTCCAGGACTGTATTAACTATAATGGATGATGAAATGCAGAGGGCTTCTGAGATGTAATTCACATACTGGGCCTTTGGTGACTAAGACCAAGAGAGATTGCCCTGTGACTGTCTAAAACCAGGTTCATATCACATTCAGCTTAACGCCACATAGGAAGGACAAAATATTATGTAGAGCTAAGATATTCATCAGCGCAATTTATTCTTTCTACAGTTGAGTGAGACCTAGCCCCGCTGGCACTTTGGCTCATGTGAAAACAGCCTAAGGACAGCTACTAGTACAGAGCACTCATAGGTACTTTTGCAGTAGTGTTGTCCTCATCACAATGCAACATGGAATAAAGAAAAATATTGGGGACAGCATATATTTGTAAGGCCACAGATTAACTAATCCACTGCTCTATCAGCTCTTTATACACCTGAATAAAATAATTTTGCATCAGAATACTAACGGACTTTTCTTATATACAGCAAACAATTTCCTCTTTAAGAACATAAAGGATCTTGCAAATCTATTTAAATTTCAAGTCCCCTTTGCCCAGTATACTGTGCAGTTTAGCATATTTCTTTCCCTTGTCATCCCCTGTAAAATTATCACATGGACATGACTGACATAGATAGCTAATCCAAAAGATTTAAAATAAATTTTCTTAATTTATACTGTTATGCGTATGTGTTCATATGCATAAAGATAATATTTATAGTTAACAGACAGTTAACATCTCAGTCACTTCCAAACACTGCTAAATAAGAAAATTGTACTAATTTTCTATGAAAATGGAGGAAATGGAAGAAAGGAAGGAGAAACATTTTGTAGAATCCAGAGACAAGAGCTGTATGCAATAGTGTCTATGAAGGTCTGTGTGGATATATGTCCACAGTTTCCTTGCTGATATAATCCTTGGAAAAGGACACTATATTATGTCTGGTGGACAGGACAATAGCTAAGATAGATTCCTTTCCAGAGAGCAGATTAAAACATATTTAACAAATTTGGAAGAGCTTATTGTGCAGAGCACAGAACTTGACATTTGCCTGATAGAGCTTTCCTCAAGAACAAAGATACACAATAAAAATATTATTCAAGTAGTACCAGTCCCTACTCAATTCTATGTAAATTCTATCTGAAAAGTTGGGGCAAAATAACTCATTAATGAAACTTTTTTGTATCTTGTTGCTAAGAATGATGAATTTACATATTCAAACAGATTTTCAAGGAAAGGAAAGTATATTATTTGGATTAGCATAGAATATTAGAAACAGAGTTCTAAATAATTCATGAAATACTAACTGCATAAATTTTACTTCTGTATTTTAAATTTAGATGAAAGTAAGAATATTTTTAGAGAAAAAAATACGCAGTATGTTGCATGCGCCATTAGAGTTACTCCACTGTTTTAAGAGCTTGAATTTTTTTGTATTAGGCTAGCTATTAAACACAAATATACGTCTTTGACTAGTCTCCTTTTACTTGACTTTGGTTTGCAAACATTATAGGCATTATCCTGTTCATTAGGAACTAATGCAACATAACAATACATAACTATGAATGGAAAAATATTCACATTTTTATGTGCATTTCAGTTATCTGATTCTAAAAAGAAAAAAAGGAAAAAAAAAAGAGAGGAAACAAATCAAATTTCTGGTACTAGCTGCCATTAATTTTAATTTTATATTTATTCACATAGTTTTGCTGGGATATAGGCCGTATGTTTCATTTTCCATAAGCCAAAATCTTGATCAATCAAGTAATGGCAGATTGACTCATGCGCTTACAGAGAGGAGTATTTTGGTACATAGCCAACCCACTGAACAACTTGCCAAAGAAAAATGTGTTGAAGGGAACCAAGAAAAGTAGAAACTACATCTAAAAAGAGGAGAACACCATAATTCTTTGTATTTATTAATTATTCAAAAGACAAATTGCCAGCAAACTTGCTGTCTATCCAAAGGAAAATGTTAATTCAGAATTTTCTGAATGTTAATTCGGAAATTTCTTACAGATCTGTGTGACTTTTGCTTTAAAAGTTTTCTGAAACTGTGTCATGATTTAACTAAATCCAACTGGAAATTAAGTACCAGGCAGCTACTCTCTCTCTCCCACCACCAGAACCACCCCATGGTGGGGAGGAGAATCAGAAAAGAAAAGTAAACCTCCTGGACTGGGAAAAGAAAAAATTAATAATTGAAACAAAATAAAGATATAAAATAAATAGTAATATTATTTAAAATAAGCAACTAATACTAAATAGGATGATAATAACAATAGTAATAACAAAGTAAAAATAAATTAATAATAGTAATAACAATAACAATAGCAAGAATGACAAGGAGAGGGAAAGAGAGAAACAAAACCCAAGAGAAACAGGTGATGCCCAATAGCACATGAAACATCCCTTTGATCAGCTCCAGTCTCCCATCCTGGTCGTGCTCCCTCTCATCTTTTTGTGCAGTTCCTCATTTACAGAGCATGAGACCCTAAAAAGCCTTTGAATTAGGGCTACATAGCAACAACCAAAACATCAGTGTATTACCAACATTATTCTCATCCCAACAATACCAGGGTTTTATCCTTTGAAGTATGGTCTCCTTTTGTAAATAGTCTAAAAACCTAATGCTGTAGGTTGGTTTGTTGTGACAGCAGTGAAAGCTGAAGAAAATACTTAGGAGCAGAGACTGATTACTTGCCAGTATGGCCTTTAAAATCTACTGAAATTGTTGGTTTTGTCGCTCAAAGTGCCGAATGCACTACAATTTGTACTAAACATTTTCCTTTCTACTGTTAATATTACTAGACACAAACTTTAAATTAACAGTGAGTAAAGGAATTTTTGCCAATATATGTTAATCATTCGGTATCTTACTTCAGAGGGAAATTTTCATTTTCCCAACAAATCTTCCATGGATTTCATACAGAATACATTTCCAGAAAGTGTATTCTGTGCAATTTCCGTCTGAAAAACAAACGTCTGACATTTCATTGTGTGAAAAAGACTTCACTCTGTTTCCTAGCTTTTCAGCTTCTTTCTGACTTGACTGCAACCCAAAAAGGCAAAGACACACACCAAACTTTTTTTCTAGTCGCAAGAAAGTTTTAATTGAAAACAGGTGTGCCAGGTTTGAACACAGCCTCAGCAGATTAGCAGTTAAATTAGAAGGGGCTTTTCGCTTAACTTCCAGTGTTGATATGTCACTGTTCCCTGTCACTCTGAAAAGCGATAGGGTTTTGTTATCAGCGCTGAGCACAGCCAGCCTCCTGATGTAGAAGCAGACTAAAATAGGCTGCCAAGGTGATGAAGGCACCATGCACATGTTGCATCCTTCTGTGAAGGGAGACGTGGATGGGCTCTGTGGACACAATGCTCTGCTCAAACTGATCACCTCCCAGGGCTTGGTTTCCTGATAAGTAATAGAAAAAAAAATAAAATAAAATAAAATAAAAGAATGAACTGATGACAAAAATGCTCAGCGTAGTTCAGTTCAGGGAACATAAAGGAATTCAGAGACTGCAGTAACATTTCTCACTAATGAATTATTCCTTGCCATTCCTTGTCTCAGGAGAAATCTTTGCAGGATTAGTCATTGTTAAGAGTTCTGTGTGAGTCAAAGATCCAAGATTTAAGTGATATTCATAGCTTATATTAAGGTTTCAGATTAAAAAATGTTTGTGGGAATGTAATTTTCAGTTTTTATTATTAAGGAATAGCATATTTAATAACAAAGACACCTATTATATAGTTCTAGCCCCTACTGCTCTGATAGAAGATTTATTTGGTTACTTTTTCCCAACTTTATTTGGTTTGTTGTCTTCAGTCTGCAATGGCAATCTATATATCACTCATTTGATACTTTATTCTGTCTTATCTTTTCAGACAACTATCTTAATCTTTGCAACAAAATTTTAATGTGTTTTCTTCCTGGCATGACTCTCAGTATCTCATTTTTTATCTTGTCAACCAAAACTGAGAAATACAGGAAGAAGGTATTTTATGTCTACACAGCAATGTTATGGAAGGCCTCAGATCTCCCTCCCTGCAGCCAACGTGCGCCACTTTGTACAACATAAAGTTTATATTCTATTCTCATGTGCTCCGAATCTCTGCGTATTTGGAATAGAAGAGTTAGTGTGGATCTGACTTTTTTTTTTCCTTTGCATTTACAGACAATTTTAAATGAAGTAAATTAAAATTCAAAATTAGGTTTATGTGATCAAAATTTTTTCTTTTATCTATTGAATCTGTCTCATATTTGCTGCTGCAACAAGTGTTAATTGAAAAGACAAGTAATCCAGTAAATCTAAGATAAAAATGTGGAATATGACTAAATTTATTCTAAAGAGGATACATACAATTATTCATAACTTGTAACATGTGTGTTACTTCACACAGCATTGTGTTGATTTCTCATTCCTTGATGAATTCTTTGCTATTGGATAGTCTACCATGCAAAACCCACAGCAGATGTGAGTTCTGTCCTGGTATGGGCTTTCTTGCAAGAAGAAAGAGATCCATAATATACCCTGGCTCTGGAAGATATTCCCTTGAAGTTTATATCACAGTGCACTGAGTCATAAAATGACAGAATACAGGGTGGTGGAAGGCCTCCATCAGGATCATTGAGTAGGACTGCTGGCCCTTCACACAGCCATCCCAAAGAGTCACACCTGTGACACCTGAGAGCATTGCCCAAAGCCCTCTTGAACTCTGTCAGGCTGGTGCTGTGACTGCTGCCCTAGGGAGCCTGTGCCAGGTCCCAAACACCCTCTGAGTTAAAAACTCAGACCGTCACCGACTCAGCTGTTGGATAGACTTTACATTAATAAAGTCACAGTCTTGGATTGTTTTATACTCTATATGTTTCTTTTTCTATGGGAAGCTAAAATACATACATTTAGTATTTTATATATTATGGCATACCTTTATATTTTTATTTTTACTTTGAAGATATTATGTGATATAAGTATATTCTCTTACAAAATTTTGGTATTCTGGCTAAAGAGAAAATAATATTATTGTTCTTTTCAAATACGTATTTTGCTTTTTATTCACTGAATGGCATTGCCTTTTTTTTTAAACTGTTTTTAGTAAAAACATCAAACAGAATCAAGTAGCTGTGCTGAATTTTTAAAGAAATTACAATATTTTCTTGTATTTATTTGCAAACCCTTAAACTACATCGGTTGCAGATACAAATAAATAACCTTTAGCTATAGTTTTCCAAGCTTAAGCATTTGAAATTTAAACTTATAATCATAGTTTCATACATAAAGAATGTTGCTAGTTTCATTATTAGATCTGGCTAGAAAAGTGGTTCAGGAAAGCAGCATCACAACTGGAATAACAGTTTTAGAAATTTCTTGGCTGTTTTTAAGATACTCACCTAGACAAAACTGAGTGGTAGAAAATAATAGAGTGTCATTTTGTGGGTAAGATTTCATTTAGCGTCTTCATTAAATCAGCTGATTTCAGTATTTTTTATAGAGACAGAGAATCTCAAATATAAAAATACACATATTCTTTCTCTTTTTGTCCTTTTCTTCTAAGTATATTTCATTATTCCACATGAACTCTGAAAGTTAGATCCACAAAGCTTACAACAGTTCCTATTGTCAATTAATACACTAAGAGAGATAATGTCCTTAACACTGCAAAGGATTTGAACATATATATGAATTAAATTAGATTGATTTGGACATGATAAATTACATTGAATTAATTCTTATTTTTAAAAAGTGTGGTTTTTTTGTTTTTTTTTTTTGGTTTTTTTTTGTTTGTTTTTTTTTTTTTTTTTATCTGAAGGTCATTGCACACACTGTCAGTCAATCAGAGTACACAAAGTAGATGTTGTATCAAAGCAGAGGATGTAATGCTGCAATTCTACAATTCACTGAGAAACAGAATCCTGCACTGTGGGAATGGGAGCAGGAAATACACATTTGCAGTGGAACAGAAGCAATTGAATCCTTGTTTGTTTGCATTCTTACTAATTGAAAAACAGACTATAAAAGAACCCAGGGGCTATAATTGAAAAGTATTTGATAGTTTGAAGCTGGGGGAAGATGAAGCACACAAATAAGAATAGCCTGTTTTATTCAAGTTAGAGGATTGGGTGGGGGAGTGCTCTCTATTTCCTTTAAATTTTAAATGCTTTTTCTCTATGTTCAACATTTTTTACACAATTAATTTTGCAACATTTTAAAAGTGGAATTACAGTTGCAATACTTCCCAGCTTTGACTTGAACAATATTTAAAATATTAAATGTCTGTCTTGGAAAACTTCTGAGTTATTCATCTACTTCTATTTAATACAGCCCAAAATTTGGAGTATATTTATTTATTTTACTGCAGTTTTATCGGCATATATGGTAATTTTACACTTTAGTGAAAGGGAATTTGGTGAGAGTCAAAGAAGAAGGCTGCAGATTTTTCTTGTTCTGGTTGTTTTTCCAGAATGTATGGAGAGGACTAGAAGAAGAACCACGGAGTGTCTGAGGCTGGCCGACACTTCTGGATATCACCTAGCACAACTCCCTGCTCAGAACAGAGATAGTTAAATTGCTCAGGATGTGTTCTGGACAGGTTTTAATACCTCTAAGGATGGAGGCTATACACCCTCTCTGTGCAGGCAACCTCTGCCAGTTGTTGACCACCTTCACAAGAAAATGATCTTTCTTATGTTTAGATGGAATTTATGAATTTTCAGGTTTTGCCCATTGCCTCAGCCACTCAGCAGCTCTGGAAAGTGCTTAATAAAGTATCATTATCACATCCCTTAATATGATATCTGTAGTTCTGTGATGGAATCCAGGACACACTTTCATATCATATCTGCAAGACTGCACTGTGGATTCAGGTTCAGCTTACTATCCCACAGGACTCCTAGGATTCTTATCAGCGCATGATAAAAGTCTTTAATGTTACATGTAAAATACATTTTTACATTTCTTGCCAGAAGAACAAAACTCCAGTATTAACTTCCATGGTTACACTGCAGGTATCATCACTAGAACCAAAGAAACCACTTTTAAGGTGTGACTGAGATACTGTCAATAAACTTAATTTGATTTGCATTTTCTCAAGGTATACTTTCTGCTTCTTTCAAGAATGACCATGGTATGAGGTATAAGACTAAAACAAATCCTATGTTTTTACAGAATGCGACTGAAACCATTGATAAGAATGAATCAGTAAAGTATATCCAAGCCTTGAGAAAGTTTATTTGCCAAACCAAATTAATAGTGGCTTTATTGCATATCTCAGTCAGCCCTTCACAATCAGCATCTCTGGAAAGTGCTTAATAAAAGTAACATTTATACACACCGATAAAATATGGTTTCTTTGGTTCTAGTGATGATACCTGCAGTGTAACCATCATGGAAGTTAATACTGGAGTTTTGTTCTCTGGCAAGAAATGTAAAAATGTATTTTACATGTAACATTAAAGACTTTTATCATGCGCGGATAAGAATCCTAGGAGTCCTGTGGGATAGTAAGCTGAACCTGAATCCACAGTGCAGTCTTGCAGATATGATATGAAAGTGTGTCCTGGATTCCATCACAGAACTACAGATATCATATTAAGGGATGTGATAATGATAACTTTATAAGCACTTTCCAGAGCTGCTGAGTGGCTGAGGCAGGAATGGGCAAAATCCTGAAAATTCATAATTCCATCTAAACATAAGAAAGATCATTTTCTTGTGAAGGTGGTCAACAACTGGCAGAGGTTGCCTGCACAGAGAGGGTGTATAGCCTCCATCCTTAGAGGTATTAAAACCTGTCCAGAACACATCCTGAGCAATTTAACTATCTCTGTTCTGAGCAGGGAGTTGTGCTAGGTGATATCCAGAAGTGTCGGCCAGCCTCAGACACTCCGTGGTTCTTCTTCTAGTCCTCTCCATACATTCTGGAAAAACAACCAGAACAAGAAAAATCTGCAGCCTTCTTCTTTGACTCTCACCAAATTCCCTTTCACTAAAGTGTAAAATTACCATATATGCCGATAAAACTGCAGTAAAATAAATAAATATACTCCAAATTTGGGCTGTATTAATAGAAGTAGATGAATAACAATCAGAAGTTTTCCAAGACAGACATTTAATATTAAATATTGTTCAAGTCAAAGCTGGGAGTATTGCAACTGTAATTCCACTTTTAAAATGTTGCAAAATAATTGTGTAAAAAATGTTGAACATAGAGAAAAAGCATTTAAAATTTAAAGGAAATAAGAGACCACTCCCCCCAATCCTCTAACTTGAATAAAACAGGCTATTCTCACGAACTTTATTTTTGTCGAGCTCATACTACTCGCCAGACCCAGACTCTCAACCTAATCAAATACACATACTTCTTAATTTAAGAGATGGCCGACTCTCGAGTGGATTATCTTGTCATATTTTATATAGAATACTCCTTTATATTTTGATTTGCATTTCCAATTTAAGTATACTCAAGGTAATACTTTTCTGCTTCCTTTTCACATGCGAACTGGTGTATTTAGTCTGTATAACACATGGTCATCCGCCATCAAACAAATCAAACTAGTTTTTTTTTTTTTCCTTTTGGGTTTTTTATAGGTTATTCTATTTAATTTTTTCTTTTTTTTTTTCTTTGTTTTTTTCTTTTTTTCTATTCTTTTTTTGTTTTTTTTCTATATTTTTTATTTGTTTGGTTATTTTTTTTTTTTTTTTTTTTTTTTTTTTTTTTTTTTTTTTTTTTTTTTCTTTTTTTTCTCTTCTTTTTTTTTCTCTCTTTTTTTTTTTTTTTTTTTCTTTTTTTTTTTTTTTTTTTTGTTTTGCTTGGATATGAATATACACAGAAAAAGATGCATCTATGAATAAGTTCCAGGATTTTACATTACCTTGTTTCATAGTGCTTATAAGAATTGGAAGTAGCAATGAATAACAACATCGAAACCAATTTTTCTCGATTGAGTTAATGAGCCACTTCCAGTGATTTCAACCTTCTGGAAATCCAAAGAGCGTACTGATGACAACATTTTGTCGAAAACAATAATCACTTATGTCGCGAACAGAGAAAAATTAAAAAGTGGATATATTTCTATCTGTAAAAATTTTTGGGGCTGTAACATGACTTTTCGCCTTAGCATGATCAACTTATGATCCAAAGTGATAACTGTAAATTGTATATGTTTGGAATAACACTGAGAAGTGCTTTGACTATTATTATACTCAGGCTAACATAACTCCTATTTATGAAAATATATCCATAAATAGGGATCCTAAGAATATCGATTTATATATATATAACTGAACAATACATGCAATATTAATTTGCAGCAAGGTTTACAATTTATAACTTCATTGGCGCCCAAAATGAGCAACTGAATAAAATTGTAAGTTATAAGTGTTGTAATTTAATGCTGATGCCACAAATCCAATCAACTCTCACACACAGAAGTGAGCCTGTATTATTTTCATGCCTGTATTAGATTTAACAATAATATACACATAAAGGACTTACATGTATTGATTTACAATTTTTCCAAAATGAAGACAGAATAGAAATATTGCAATCAAGATATAATCTAATTATCATGTATTACTATCTTTTATTGCATTGAGTGAAATTAAAGGACAACGCCAGGTTAACAACCTAAAACACATTTCTAGGGTAATATAGAATTCTACAAGATTTAGTAAACCTGTCTATAAAAAGCATAAACTTGTAATAAAGTGTGTATTGATTTATATACAAGTGTTCAAGACTAAGTCGCGAACTACTATGACTCAAGCTTTCCCAATGTGTGTTTTCTAAACTCCCAGGGCTTTTTTTTTTAATTCACTACATTCTTCTTGGGACAAAATTTCTTCCTCAGTTAGAGTCCTCACAATGTGGCATATTGAATTGAAATATAGGAAGACAAGTAGAACATCAAAAATTTCCACTTGATCTTTTAAAAAAAAACATGCAATACAGCCTGTGAACAATCAAATCATTTAAAGTAATACCTATATTTATAGATTGATCTTTATTAATATTTAATTTATATATGAAAATATTGATAAAAGATACAATTGTTGTTTTTATTCTTTTTTTAACTGTTAAATGATAGGGGGTGGTCATATAAGTGAGTATAGAGAAAGACACAGATTGTATTATGCCTAATTTATCATTTCATGCTGGTTTATGTGTGTTTGTATGCCGTTTGTGCTTGAATTTTATTGTAACTTATATATACCACCATTTAATTATACCTAGAAAGCTTGTACTCAGCAAGAAGTTTTACATCAAATATCACTTCCTGTTAAATCCTTTCTATTACTTTATCCTTGCAGCACCAATATAACCACAAATCTATTTGAAGTTTAATGATTAAGACATCATTAGGGAAGCGAATAAAAAAAAAAAACAGTCAAACCCCCCAATCCAATGTTTTGTCCCATTCTGGAATAACACAAACCAGTTATTTGAATTCACCTAAAATAAAAATGATCAGTATCAGCAAATAACTGTAAATTATTTTCAGTTACCACTAAAAACCATGAGTACCTGGTATATTTCACAGTTTGTGACCCTGTCTGTGTGTGTAAGGCAGCTCTTTGGTTAAAGAATTATAGCGACCTTGAACTTCACTGACATTTATATTATAAAATCTAAGCCCTCAGTAATATTCGCTTAAACTTAATGCTATGTTAGACATAAAACAATAATAATTTGCAAATAAGGCATGTTATTCAGTGTATTTTTTCCCTCTTTTTTTACTTTTAACACTTTTTTTGTTTTGCTAACGAGTAAGATGAAACTACTATTGTCATTATGTAAAATAAGTAGGTGTGGTCTATTAAAAATCAGTATTTCATAAAGTGGTTTCTTGGATGTCTATATTGTGCGAGTGTGGTATAATTTATATGCGTTTAGTGAGTTTATGGGGCTTTTAAAGGCTTTAATTTATTTTATTTAATACTTTCCTATATCCTAAGTAGAAACACTCGACTAAACAGATATAACCGATAGAAAAGTTAAGTTGTCCCTTAGTAAGTTAAAAATGAGAAGTTAATAGACCTAAAATTAAATAACAAAATTAATAATATTATGTAATTAAAAAAAGATTAAAAACAGCCTTTGTAAAAAAGAAATTCAGCAAGTACCAGCTTACTTAATGAATCTACTGTTTGATTATTGAGTGTTTTTATCTTTTGCAATATCAATAAGATTGTACCATGCATGATATTTTACAAGCAAAGCTATTCCAATAAAAAGAATAAAAACAAATAAAGGTCCTGTTAGAGCGACAGAACAGCCATCTTCGTGAATACCCACTATAAAGACCCAAAAATTTTAAGTATATTCTGGGGTTTGAAAACAGAACCCACTATCTTCAGATAACCATATTTTTTAAAATGTGCCTACAGCCAATCAAGTTTACCAACAATTTATTTCCAAGTGTCTCTTCCTCCTGAAGTTAATTAATAGATTTTATCCTTGTATTTTCTGGTGGGTCTTTACCAGAAGTCAGCTGAAAACTCTCAAACACCAACCAAATTTTTGGCCAGTTTAATTGAGAGGTTTCACTATTCATGTGAAGATAGTATGAATGGAATCGTTAAACAAAGTGGTCATAAATACTCCAAAGTACAAAATAAACACACAACAAATAAAGGTATGCCGATCAATATATAAAATATAACGCTACTCCTCAGCTTGGTCCTCTCACAGGGTTTGTGTTGGAAAAAATAACTGATCCTGGAAAAACTCCTGTGTTGCTACAAGAACAGGGAGGCTATTTACTTATTACCTTTCGAGGGCAAGCAAATAGGGCTAAAATTGGGGAAATTAAGTATAAATCCTGTTAGTTAATTAAATCGGTATTAATTTAAAAAAAAAAAAAAAAAAACAAAGTAAAAAAAAAACCAACCCCCCCCCAAAAAAAAACAAACAAACAAACAAAAAAACAAAGCTAAAAAACTTATCCCTCACCTCTTCCCTTCCTTCACAGG
>CM019236.1:27811745-27848828 GCA_009741485.1 Malurus cyaneus samueli
AAATTAAATATCATAGACATCTTAAAAGGCATTGAGGGGAATACATAGTTAAAAATGTGTTTAGTATTTGTATGACCATCAGATTTGCTTAAAATATGTAAAGTTTGGCTTATTTAACACAGATTGATTAAACATGATTAGACTTGGAAAAAAAGTAATTATAATTATGAAAAATAAAAATGAGCCTACTTTATGAAACATGCAAGTGAAGCATGTGCCTCATTACAATAGGAGAGGCTTTCTTTGTGTTTTAAGATCGTCACTTCTTTTTTCCTTCTCTGCTTCCCCAGGATGCTTGCACAGTAGTTTTCATCTCTTATTAGGATCTTCCTAGGCCAAAATAAAGTTATAAGCTTCAGAGACATGACAGTGTCTTTGCATTCGTGTTGGAAATAGTACAATATTTTTTCCATGTAAGATAGGGGCAACTCAAGACATTTGCCTTATACAGTCATATTTTCAAACATATTACAAAATGAAGATCAAAGCAGTTTGACTGCTAAAACATTCAGTATCTCTTGGAAAGGGAGGCCGTTTCACTGTTCAGCCTAAAAAGACTGGGTAATTTTCTGAATCTGACAACATGTGTTTAATGTCAACATGTTACTTATGCTTTTTGAATCTTTTTCAGGACAGCTAGGAGAAATACTTGACTGCTTTTATTGCAATTCAGTACACTATCAGATAGCACATACACTACTTGTAAAAATAGTTTTGTCTACATGTGTGTGTATTCATATATATTCAATAACTAATTGTGCAGACTTTTTTTGCTTACTTTGCAGGTTCTGTTGGTCTGCAATTAACTGGGAATAAGTATTTCTTTATTTTCTTTTTTTTTTTTTTCTACAGTAGTTGCATAATTATAACTGTTAAATGAAAGATTATTCATCAGAGGGGGATGAGGGCAAGGGGATGGATTCTGGGGGCCGAGCAGGAGTTGTTTGTTTATTTGCAGTGTAATAGTCAAGATTCTCGAAAAGACTGTGGTACTAATAGAATTAATTGTAACAGGTCATAATAAATTTTTTAGGCTGAGCTACACAAAAGGAAAGTTACTAGTATTTAAACTGAATCGCATGTATTCCTTGGTTTAATCTTATTCATCCTGGCCATCTACAAGACAGATGCAGGGACAACAGAAAGTTCCAAATTTGAGGAGGACAGTAATGTTACCTCTAGGGTTTTTCATGACCCATCATAAATTGCACTGACCTGGTAAGTCCTTCAAAAGAGCAATGCCAGAATCGAAAAAGTAAAGATAATCAGGTGTTGAATTTTTTTTTAAAAATGTTAAAAATAGCAAGAGTAACTTTGAATTTCATCAACTGGAATTCTTTTCCTCAAGTACTGAAGGGATTTTTTTTTTTTTTTTTGTGCATTGTTCCTATCTCCTTATATCTGTCTGTTCTTAAAAATACTGGCAAACACAAATAACTCCAGCCAGCTACAGAATGTGCAGCTATTGTGTTGGGAATTAAAAATTGGACTCTGAAAGCTGATTTTTTGCTACTTACATGGTGGAATCTTGGAGACTGCCTTAAAAGGCTTAGACAAAGCTTGCACAGCAATTGTACTTATCGTTGTACTGCCAGAGGATTCTTAGGTGATGTGCTGCCATGTTCTCATTTATTCTAATACTGTAATTACTGGTAGAATTGGATCAACTGCAGTAATTATGTGCATGTAAGCGTCCTTTAGAAGCTTTGACAATGGGATTCCTACATAGAGTCTAACCTTCACAGCTGACAGGAAACTATACCATTCCATTGACCTCTAATGCTAGTATCACTTAAAATACTTGCTAAAACAGGGAATAATTTGGTGAAAGTAATGAATATGAATAAAAAGGGCAGAGTTTCTCAGCGTTGAGTAAAAAATTTTTAATTAATATCTCAATAAAGTTTTAAATTTTAAGAACAATATATTTAATTTTAACTCCTAGTCATCTGTGCTTGTTAAATTTATCATGGCAAAGTGTAAATGTTTAAACTTGAAAAACAGCAGAGAAGTGAGTTGCTGAGTCTGGTTTGTTTCAACCTGTTGAAATATTTTCCCACTAGTTTTCAGCCAAGAGCTATGCAAATATAAATTCAAATTCAAATAAACAGCATAAAAATTGTTATAATGTACAGTGCCCTCCTAGATGTTTATTGCCAGTACAACTTCTGATTTGTATGAATCAGGTTTCATTGTAGTTTATTAGCAATCAATGATGATTATTTGGCTCTAGTGTTTGCAAACTATAATTCATCATCCTTCTATCTTTTATTTATGAGACAATGTCAAATGAAAGAAGCAAATTACGCATTATTGTTTGGAAGCCCTCTGCACTCTACAGCATATTAAGTTTGCCATGAAGTGTCAGGGTTGTGTTCAGTGTCCTGCTCTGACTACCCTGTACATCCAACCCTGTACATCTCACACAGAGGAGAAAGTTGACTTTTTAGTGGAGTCTCATATTCTGGCAACTGTGACTCCAGAAACAGTTCCAAAAAAAACACTGACCCATTAAAGTCAATGACAGAATTGCCATTTATATCAGATAAGCCAAGATTTTATACCTTCTGTTTGCTGTGTTGATACCTTGGTTGACACCTGTGCTAAGCAAATAGGAAGCAGAAGAGAATAGATCCTTCTGTTCACCCTTCTCTCATGTGGAATAATTTCCAGTACAAAGAAAATATTTAATATTTTGAAATTGTAACTGTTTTTTTTTTCTTTTTTATTTTTTTTTTTTTTTGTAGTAGTCATCCTTTAGTCAAAATATTTTAAGAAAGGAAAATGACCTTTATAGTCTTGGATGTCATTACATATGTTACTGAGGTATAGTTATAGCTGAGCATTTTCCTTCTAGATTCCTTAAATTCCTGTAATGACAGTTAAATTTAATTATAAGTTTCATATTAATTTTGTATGAAAATAGGTTTATTTATAACAAAAAGCAGTTGCAAAATGAGACAAAAAGATAAATGGAATTAAGTGAAGCAGAGGTGAGCATGTACATTTATAAATAACACATAAAAGTATTTTGACCCAACAGAAGTTTTATTCTATTCCTGGTTATTAGTGGCTCCAGTATTGCATTACTGTGTACTAGTCTGATTGTTGCTCTCATAGAAGATCTCCATTTCATATTTAAAAGCTTTAAAGCAATTTCTTTTTCATTCTTAATGTAAAAAATTCCACTTATACTAATGCAAACAATATTTTATATATTAATATTTTTGTGTGGTTATTAATCAAAATATTATGGTATATATGGAGTTCTGATTAAGCTAGTTGTGATGGTCAAAAATTTTGTACAGGAAATGCACCTTTAAATTATCAATTTAACACTATATGATGTTATAATTTTAATATGTATATTACGATGAAGTAGCTTGTTTGATAGGTCTTATCAGTAGATTCAGACATAATTTGTGTTTTAATTTTGCCCACAGTATTTCTTTTCAAAAGCTATTGATGTACCTTAATGGCAGCATGATTTCAGGAAAAAAAAAATCATTAAATGAGACAATTATAAACCTTTTTACACGCTACTTATGTTTTGTAGAACTCCTCATTCTAGAACTCATCTGAAGTATACCAGCAAAGGAGGGAGATGTGAAGTTTCTGATGAAAATCACTATGGAGACATATGCAGGGTTCATTATCTAAATAGCATGTGAGACTGAGAATGAATTTGGCTTGCAGTTTCACTATCCTTTGTCTTTTCTCACAATACAGAATTTATTTTCAATCATGAATACTACTTCCTGAATCACATATTCTTGGCTCCAGCTAGAGACACAGTAGTGTTATTAGAGCTAAAGTGTGACATGCAGGAAACTCAGTTAAGATTTTCTGAAATGTAAAGCTCAGAGTCTGTGAGCCAGAAAGCCTTATGGATCAAGATTATCCTGTTTTTCGGTTGAATGATACATCCCTAAATGATCTGAGGTTTTTTATCACATATCTCTCATGGTCCTTCTGAATCCTGTCCTGCCTCTGTTCTCATGTCACCTTCACCCAGAAGGCACTGTTTCTTTTGAAGAATACTGTCAAAACTTTTACCTGCATTGCACCAGCCACACTTTGCATAAGACAAATGCCACAGGGGATCATGGAAAGGCTGAGACACCTCTGATATACTAAATAAAAAGGATTTCTGGAATTTTGCCCTGACAGTAGAGACAGTGGCTTGCCAGTCAGCAAGGCATTGTAAGTAATTCCAGGTTGCATTTGTAATGTCACAAGAGCATTGTGCTTGTCATGTGAAATTATTAGTGACAGCTGATGAGAAACCTGAAGTGGTGAAATGATTGAAAGCACACCTGTGATCATACTATCAATAAAAATTAAAATTGCCTGTCTCAACTGACTTTTTCTGCTGTCATGTACTGTGCTCCATTTCCATGGTAATGAAACATTTATGCTGCTTATGCTAGCTTTAGATAATGTATTCCCCTCAGGTGTATGTTTTTTATCATCATCCATTTTGCCGTATGAATGCTGACGTTGTAGGTGATTGCAGATGTGCCATAATCCTTACTTTCCACAAATAGTCTCTCTCTTCCCACTCTTGCTACTCAGGTATTTATAGCTCTGTCACAAAACCATTGATTGAATGGCATAGATGTCAGTATATTCAGTTTTTTGAAAAAGACTTAATAGATGAATTGATACAGAAAAGAGAAGAAAAAAATCGGAAGATTTTTATTTTAATATAGAACAGTTCATTCCTAACATCATTCTAAAAATAACTAATATATATTTTATGGAAATGATTATCATTTTTCAGAAATGTTTATTTAGAAGTTAGTAGGAAAAGACTAAATGGCTTAAAAGCCCAATACTTTATTATACACACTTTTTTAAATTTTTTTTTATTATTTTAAATATGTAATTAACCTCACACTGGTGATGTCATGCCTTGCTGTCCGAAATTACTCCCATCCCTCATGTGCCATGGTAAATCTTCCATAGGTGCTGTCCCCATGATCTTCCAGGCACAGAGGTGCGATGCTGACAGGTCAGCTGTTCCAGGGCCCTGTCTTCTTCACCTTAAAAGAATGAAACAATGTTTCCCTTTCCGTCAACCTGGGGACTTCGCCTGTCATACTTTTAAAATTACATGGAACCTATATTGTCAACTACATGAGCCAATTCTCAAGGAATCTGGATTGCATTTTGTCTGTCCCCATTACTCTTCTAAGGATTCCTGTTCGTTGATCCACACGTCTGTGCATTTCTTCTTGCCCATATTTTACAGACATTCCTTCCTCACAGGAATGATGGTCTCCTTCCTTTCTTGCCCAAGTTATAGCTCCTGTGCACAGATAATTCTTGGCTCTTCCACTTCTTTGTCACTCAGGGTAGTTTCCGAGGGTGGTCCCTGGGACTAATTCCTTGAAGAGCTGGAATTTTGTTTTCCTGAAATTCAGGACATTAATGTTACTTTTCACCTGACACATATACCTCAAGACTGCAAACTTTATTAATGCATGATACTGCATTCCAGGCTGCCTGCAATCTTGACGTCCTTGATTAACTCCTACCTGGGTAACCACCATACCACTTATCCATGCCTCATACCCACATATGTTAGTATGTGTTGTGTTTAGAATGCTGGCTGAAAGCATTGTTCCCCACCACCATGAGCAAGAGAAGAGCAAGGGAAAAAAAATTAACAAAAGGGTTTTCATGGAGTTGAGATAAGGAACAGGAGGAAACACTGGACAGACAAAACAGGTGCTACTATAGCTTATGAAGTAATATTTATTACTAACAAAAGTCAAGGAGGGAGAATTAGAAATAAAATAAACCCTCAAAGACACTGATCTTCTCCCCCACTCCCCTCCCTCCACTGACAGTACAAAGCAGCCAGGGGGGTGAACAGGTGTGGTGTTGGTCAGTTCAGAGTGTGGGGTTGTCCAGTCAGGGTTGGTCAGCTTCAGGGTGTGGGGTTGGTCAGTTCAGGTTTGGTCAGTTCAGGTGTGGGGTTGGTCAGTTCATCCCCGGATCGATTCTGCAGCTGCTGGGGAAAGGAGTCCCCCTTGCGTTGCCCTGGGTCCCTCCCCACGGGAGACAGTTCTCAGTTGAACCTCTCCGGCGCGGTTCCACTCTCACGAGCAAGCACTCCACACACATCTGCTGCAGTGGTGAGTCCCTCCATGGGCAGACAGTCGTCCAAAATGCTGCAACCGTGGGCTCCCACATCCCCTGGGTGCTGGCCCAAGGCCAGGCTGTTCCATCTCGGGAGCAAGGCTCTCTCTCCATGGCTCTCCTGCTGGACCACAGCCCCTCCTCGGTGTCCCGCCCGCTCTGGCATGGGAACCCTCCCTCCTCCACGGCTGAGGTGGATTCTCTGCACCCCCTCTGTGGACCCCATGGGCTGCAGGGGACAGCCTGCTCCACCATGGTCACCCATGGGCTGCAGGGGGACAGCCTGCTCCACCATGGTCCCCAATGGGCTGCAGGGGGACAGCCTGCTCCACCACGGTCACCAATGGTGCCAGGGGGACAGCCTGCTCCACCATGGACCCAATGGGCTGCAGGGGGACAGCCTCCTCCACCATGGTCACCAAAGCCTGAAAGGAATCCGGCTCAGGCGCCTGGAAGCAGCCTCTTCCCCCTCCATCTCCCACTGACCTTGGTGTTTGCATCCTCACATATTCTCAGCTCTCCTCCCTCCCCTCCACTGGCAAAAACTACTGTGGCTACCACTTTGTTTTTGATTTCTTCTTAAATATGTTTTTTTCACAGAGGCGTAACCACTATCTCCAATTGGCCCAGGTTTGGTCAGTGGCATGTCCGTCATCCTCAGAACCAACAGCAATCAGCTCTGCCAGACATGGTGGAAGCCTCCAGAAACTTCTCACAGAAGCCATCTTTTTGGCTCCCCCACTTGCAAAAACTGGGCCAAGCAAAACCAACACAATATGTTTACAACCTGGCTTAAGAATTTATCCTCCATGCACACTGGCTATCTCCTAGATTGCCTACTTCTGCCTTGCTGTTTTCGCAGCAGATGTCAGGGTGGTTGAAGGCCCCAGCAGAGTGACAGCCTGTGAGGGGGAGCAAGAGGGATTGTCAACAGGCTCTTGGTATAGAGGACACTCCATCCACCATCCTTTCATTCCTCTCTCTTCTGAACAGTCTGTAGCCATTGATGGCCACATTGCAGGCATGAGATTTGTCCCACAAATATTCAGTAACATCAACAAGGTCATAACTTTTGGGTGGCTCCAAGCTCCTCCTGTTTGTTTCCTGTGCTGTGTGCACTGCTATAAAGGCATTTCAGCTGGACTGACAGACTCAGAGAAACACCCCTAAAGTCCTTTGAGATATTTCCCTGCTATTTCCTTGTTGCCCTCTGTTACCTCAGGACCCCTTCCTCATTTTCATAAGACTTGATGCAAAGTCCAGAGTGATTGATACATCTCAGCAAGGCCCTCACTAGCAATCTGTCCCTCTAACCTTGTTCTGATGTTGCACAGTTTTCCAAGATCTGTATGATCTAAAGAGTGACCACACTCTAAAGCTGTGTGGTCACTCAGCTGTCTACTAAGGCTCCATGACAGCAGCCGGCTCTGGCACTGCCTGCAGCCTGTAACCTGGACAGCTGCGTGTTTCCATGGGTGCTCCTTTTGCATCTCCATGTCTTTCCTGGTGCATGCTGAGGACGTGGTTAGCTGTCAAGTGGAAAACATCGCTGTGTTTCTCCCAAGGATGTGGTGACCACCAACTGAGTTTGCCTTTAGTGCTGGTGAGTGAGTGTGCCCTCGCTGTGCAAGCTGCCACATGAACTGCCACCCCACACACAGTTTGCTGGTTTTGCTCAATGTGCTTCTGGTCACTCCGCTCACCAGAGGCTGCTTTTGGACATTACAGAGTGTCTGCTGTAGCTCTTGGTCTGGCCTGTGAAGAAGAATCAGAACTTCATCTCCTCAGGGCTTCAGTGCTTTTCACTCACAGGCCTTGAGTGCTTTTCTCATCACTAATTTCAAGGACTTGTTGCTTCAGGAGCTCTCCCTGCAGTCCCTTGGTGTGATCTGTGGCTCCAGATCACTAATTTCAAGGACTTGTTGCTTCAGGAGCTCTCCCTGCAGTCCCTTGGTGTGATCTTTGGTTCCAGATCATGTCTGCTGGAGCAGTTCACCTCAGAGTCTTCACTGAAATGTGTTATATACTGCAAACTAATCAAAGAAAAAAAAGTCTTCATAGATGCAAACATACAGTCTTGAGATAAAACTGAAGGACATATATTTCCTGCCATTCTTTGTAAGAATCATATTTCTTTCAGGACAGTAGCTGAGCTATAAGGTTTCAGAAAGACAGAAAAATTCACATATGTGAGCCTGAATTTTAACTGTTCACTTTTTGGATATTGAGCATGTCTTCTTAACTTACAAGACTCTTGAAACTACATGGAATTCACCTCTTACAAGACAAAATTATTAGTTACTCTGATGTTTTCCTTGGCAATTCTTTTTCTTCAATAGTGTTTAGCTGTAAAAATGATAATAATTTGTAATAAAGATTGCTGGTTAAAATATGTTTCAGTATCATTAAGTTTCCCTCTAATTTTTTCCATCAACCTTTCTTTCACTTTTTACAAATGTCAAGTAGTTCTATAAGAAAATTTTATAGCCTCCAAATACCACATTTTTATAAGATTGTAACTCCATCTTACTGTAAAAGAAATTTATTTAATAAGCAATTTTCTTCTGAATCAAAGTAATTTCGTAAATTAGCATTCAAACCTAATACTTCAAGGTATAATGGGGTACTTATAGGATACTTCTGAACTTGAAGTCAAAGAATGCTACATATTCACCAAGAAAACACAAATTGATGACCAATCTTGTCCTTTTATTTATAAAATAAGGAGAATAATTTTATAATGAGAAAATATGGAGAATAATTAAGTAATGTATTATTTAATATTTTATATATATGTAATATTAATGTTAAAATTTGAAAAAAACTATATAACTCAACAGAATTCTAACTTTTAATGGAACCATTTAAAAGGATGTTGAACTTTATGTTTTATGAGACTGTATGCAACATTCTTATCAAGAACATGGTGTTAAAACTTTAAAATGCCAAAGCTCAGTTTTTTTGAGGATCTTTGAGAAATTATGAAGGGAAAAACTTTAAATCTAATAAGTTTCATCAGGAAGAATCTAAATCTGTAAGACAAAAGATAAAATACGATAATGAATAACGGCTATAAAACAAATCAAGACGTGGACTCACCTAACATGACATAGAGCTTTCACTAAGTATTATTTTAATCATGGGGAAGATAGGAGTTATGATAGTAAGTTTTTTTTATGGATTAATATAATATATGAAATGCATTTCTTTAAATTACCTGTGGAGAAAAAAAAAAAAAAAAAAAAGCCTTATTCAGATTTTTTTATTTTCTGAATTTTTGAATTGTGCTTCTTTGAAGTCAAAGACAAGCTCCTACATATTTTAAATTTTTATTTGTCCCTAACTTTAATTCATAGTTTTTACACTATGATATTAGAGAAACTATATTTTATATTTCCAATTGAGTGCCAATACATAAAAAGGGAAATTATTTTCCACAGGTCTCATTTTGAGCTTTCTCAATCAAACTTTTCACTTTGTTCAGTTAGCAAACTGGAAATTAATTTGCATACACAAACATTTAAATCAAGAGGTTGATTTTCGGTGTTCTTTTACATGAAGAGAGAATTTTAAGGGAGATCCAGAAGGGTACTGGACCACTTTTGACCCATCTCAAGGATTCTCTGAGTAAATTTCAGTTTTTGGCTGTTACCACTACTTTTCTTCTCCACGCTTCCACCAGGCCCTAAAAGGTTATCAACTTGTATTGATGTGTACTTACTACAGCAGTGAATATCCAGTGAGATATTAATTCCCATCTCATCCAATTTCAATTTAACAATGCAGGGTCTCTCCTTTATGTTCAAGTTTTGTCTCTCCTGTGTCTTTTCCTTGAATCTTGGGTGATCATATCTCTCCTGATAACTTTCACCTCTTGCTTTTGCATTCATTACGGAGGTCCATTACAGTCTCATCCTGGGAGAAAGATTTCCTTTATGACAAGATGTTTTGCCTTTTTCTCTTTTAAATTGAATATATTCTTTTTTATTTTCCCCAAATCCTGATAGTTGTTTCTTTCTCTTTAATACTAAAGAGAGACTTCTTCATCATTTCCCTGTCCAGCTGAAGTCTTTGTGATGAACCTATAACAAATGTACACTAGTCTTTTCTCTCTCACTGCCACACACAGTGCTTCTCTGGGTCTTGTTCTCTAAAGAATGACACAACAAAGGTCATTGAAGTACAGTCCCTTGGCCTAGTCATGGTCAAAAAATTGTTAAGTACATTTTCTTGGTTTCTCTCATTAGGTATTGTGCACAAATTTTCTCCTGTCCTTAGAAAAAATTTCTGAATTCTTTGAAGCATTGTAGTTAAAGAATCCATGTTCTCTTCTGCACTGTACCTATCTTCCTTAGTATGCAGCACATATATTTTCTGGGTCATAAGTTTCAGATGAAGCTTACTGTTTTTGCTCATATTTAAGGTTCATTATATGACACTAGATTAAAAATAACCATGTCCTTTAGCATATTGCCAGGTTACAGAGATATAAATTACAAATAACAGCTGTGAATAATGGGGCAGACCTGTTGATAATTTAGTAATGGAAATAGCAAATTTTCTCTTGAAGGAGAGAAACTGTTTGAAAATTGCATCTCCCATTCTCATTTGCTGTTCTGCTCACCATTGTTGCTCCAACAATGTTCTTGAAATTGAATTTTCTGTCTGTGTTATTAAGTGTTCCTGTCCTGTCAGTAACTGTGAAATATATCTGCTGGTGGAAATGGATCAAAAACAAAATTGTGAAGCATCATGCCATGGTGAGCATCTACTTCAGTTTTTTCTGAAGTAGACAAGGAAATGTAAAAAGTTTAAATGTAGAAATCCTTTATGAAATCCTTTACTTTTATCCTTAAATGTAGAAATGGTCCTGATCTTGTTACTGAAAGAATATATTCTTTCTTCATTAACAGTGTCAAAAATGATTTTTTGGTTCATTCTGCTAATAACACTTTGCACATTTTTTTCAACCTACCTACTCATTTTGATTTTCTAAAATTCAGCCAAACAAGAAGCAAAATCACTTTTACTTCTCTCTATTCAGTAGAAGTAGTAGATCAAGTACGTTATTTGGACTCTATGACATATCTTACAACAAACATAATGCATTAAATTTTCCAAGATGGTAATAACTTACTATTTTATATACTAATGATACATTATGTCCCTTACTGAACACACAAACCTGGTATAATGAGTTACCATTATCACTAGTTAAAAGACATGTAAATGTTCATTTATGTTTTAGACAGCTAGCACATTCACTCTGCAATCTAACTTGGTAAAGAAGAACATTTCCACATTAAAAAAAAATTTGTCCCCTTCACAATTTTTCTATTAAGAGCTGCACAGTAGTTATCTTTCTGTGTAACTGTTTCAAGGGAGAGCCTTTAAAAGACAAATGTTATGTTTCTGTGGCTTGACAAGCTTTTTTGGCAATTGTTGGGTCATTTCATGTAATGTCAAATTTATTTTATAACAAAATAACATATTAAGATTTCTTTTCTTTTGAGGGATGAATTTTTTCTTCAAAGTGACAACATTATTGTGAGAGAGTTCACCATCTTGATAAGAATTGTTGGTTCTCATCTGATAATTGCTTTTTTCTGTATTTGCAAAATAGGATTAATCAAAAAGAAGATGTTTCATATCTAAGCATTAAAGTTCATATAATATAAACATAAGCAGTTGTGACATCTGTTTTATCAAAACATACTTTTTCAGTTTATGTATGTGCGTATATTTAACTTCTGAAAACTTTTTGTCATTATTTATTCAATTTAGGTTGAAAAGTGTTAAATTGAAAAAAGTGATAAATGTAATTTGATACACCAGATTTTCTATTACTTTTTTATAGGAAGTAAACAGTACCATTTTTTTTCTGCTATCATGAGGTATAATAAACATGACAAATCAGGTAGACTTTCTCAAATTTCAGTGACTTGCTTAGCTTTAAAGAAAACTCTTGAAGGTTCTGTCCTTGAGCTTTTGAACATGAAGCCACCAACAGGAAAGAAGTATTTCCAGGACACTTTGGTGTGTTTCAATCAAATTTTTGTGCCTCATGGTTTTAATAACCATATATTCCTTTATTCTTATAAAATGTAAGCTCCAGACATGTTACAGGAGGAAATTTTGTGGCCATATATGTAATTTTTTCAGTAGTAATGATTTTATGCAAAGTAATGGGGTAGAAAATAATATATAGGAGTGAGAAAACAATAAAAAATTTCAAAGCAATGAAAGACAGATTAGGCTGAAAAAGTGAAATCGTGAAGGTAAACTTCATTATTCTACAGTGTGCAAAAGTTAGACTCACTGAAGAGACAGTGAGATCATGTGTGTAGCCCTACTCCCTGGTTTGTCTACTCTCTCTTTCACCACATGAGGACCTATTCAGAGTCCATAAATTAAATCCTTTCTGAAATCAGGCAGAAAGCTGATAAAAATATAAATAAACCATAAGACATTTTTCTTCCTGTTTTCTGTCTGACATTAAGAAATGCTTGTTTATCAAAATAAAGAATATTTTATCTTGGGAAGGTCTTTGGTATTTTAATACATAAATTGACCCAAATTTGCAGAAGTTTAATTGTCCACTTAAAAGACCCGATGTAATAAAACGTATTCACCTCCCACACAAAGTATTTGTTTAATCTACTGCATGCAAAAATATGATATAGTCTCCAAACAAAATTTAAAAATTCTTACATTCATGAAGAATTCAAGGGTTGTTACTATCATTTGGAACTGCTCTCATCTGGCAAAGAAAGTAATATTATGGATCCAATGACACAAGAATTTGAGTGCAACTTACTCTAAAATGGTTCTATATGAATCAAAGTGTATATAAATGTGATTTTTGAAGACATAATATGATCTAAGACTCTTGCAGAGACTTCAGAGGAAAAAATGTTCAATTTCTAAATTTCCTAGAGCAAAACAGAAGCATCTGTACCTATTAAAACATAGGACTGTGTCTTGACCTTAACTGAGAGTAAATCTGCAAAAAATTACTTCTGTACTAGAAGAAGAGGGTATGTTTGGGTTTTTTAAACAACAGATTGAGTTTAAACATGTAACAGCTGTCTGAAACTTCTGAAAGTGTTTGATGATTAGAAAGTCCTGAAAGGAAAGCATCCATGATTAAAAGGCATCCAAGGCAGTCACAGATGTTTCCTCACAGTTTTATACGTTTCCTACATTCTAAAATGTATTCATTAGATCATACATGAAAAATCAGCTTGAAAATAGTCAGTTAAGGTTTCCAGTAAAACCCAAATTTGAACTGGTTCAGTGTGTGTAAATGCATCTGTCATGGATAGCATTCACTTACGTACTCCTGTCTTTTAATCACACTTTTCACCAAGGATGATTAATTCTGTATTTCTTATCTTTTGGCTAACAATACAAAACACTTACAGTGTAAATTGCAGAACTGTGAGCCATCTGTCTGACAAATGTGTTTAGTGACAGCTCTGCTCTGAACCTATACAGAGCTGTAAATTTCTACGACAAAAAAATGAACCTGTGGGCATCAAAAATTTATAACACTAAATTAGCTGATTCTTTATAATTTTGACTATAAGTTATCTGCCTCAGTTTGCCTAGTGTGAAGTGAAATTTATATTGCCTCATCTCATTAGATTATTCTGAAGACCTGCTAATTAATATTAGTAAAGTTCTAGGATCTTACAACAACAACACCTCAGAAAATTCCATAGGATAGTTAATCATTCTGCCTTCAGATAAACATTTGAATAATTTTTAGTAACAAAGGCCAATGAATAATATAGCGGAAAATACTGAATAATTGCTCAACAGATAACAGCTGGATATAATTAATTGCAAGCTTTTTCATCCCTGAATATACTTTTAGAAAAATAAACAAGTTTCTGAATATCTGGGTAAAAAGTGTATTTCTTTTTTCCTCCAGCTATAAAGTTTGTTTAAAAAAGGATCCTCTGTCTCATGGAAAGCTTACTTTAAAGTAAATACATAATCACATTCTTAATTGGACCCGCTGACTTTTCAACTGCTTTGTTTCATGAATTAACTTTTGCATGTAATATTTTCATGAAACGCTCATACAAAAAGAGTAATGTGTCATACCTCATTATTGATTAATGATGTATCTAAATTTTGCTTCTGCCTTTCTAAGAAGCCTGCCATTGTGAAAATTTTGGCATTTTCAGACAAGCAGCTAGAACTAATAATTTTTTAATTTTTCTCAATGTCTTCTCACAAATTCTATTTTCCATTTATGTATGCTTCAAATACACATGAATACCGAGACTGAAACATGGATCTTTGTATTTTGTTTTTAAATGAAAGTGAAGGTGTAACTATCAACATCAGGAGTGTTTCTGCGAATCAGTGAGATGAGAAATTGTTCTTGCAGGTTTTTCATTAATAATGATTCAAACTTTCATGAGACTATTTATGATTTACAAGGAATAATATCATATCACTCTATAAGACAACAAGATTTCTAAAACAGTGGTGTCTGAAATGATGTAAAACCACTAAACTCTTTTATTTTTATATATTATGAAAGGTGTGTTATAAACTAACAAAATACTAAATAAATTTTTATAAGTATTTTTTCAGCATTATCTTTAGTAAAGAAAGTTTGTATCTGGAGTGTTCAGCAAATAATCCCATAATTTCTGATTTAGAGAAACAGTCTGACAGAGACTTAGATGAAAACAATTAACTTATCAGCAGACCTCTTGGGAAATTCTATCATGGAAGAGTTTACTAAGGAATGGGGCATACTGTATCAGAAACAAGCCTTTCAACCCAGACCAGGGGAGTTTATAAAATAAATTTCTATACCTTAATTGGAAGACAATAGCTTGATACAGGAAATAATGAATCAAATTCTTTGGGGGCATGTAGAAGTTCAGACAAGATGATTAGAAAGCTTCCCTAGGGCTGAGAAGTTTTTGAAACATTTCTCAAAGCACAGGGCTTTGAGTTCACTGTGTGCTTCAGCAAAATATTTTCTAATAAGCTGTAGAGTAGATTTTGCAAGTGTGCTTAAGTCTGCTTTGACACTGCTCCCATGGAAGCATCCTCACGCTTAGTGAAGCACTTTTGAGCTCGTACTGAGTGCTCCCGAGAGTTCTACCTGAAGGAAAATAATGAACATTTGAATGGTTAATTTGAGAAGTTCCTTTTCATTTATATGCTACTTAAAAGCTAATGTCAGAGGTCATTATCAATCACAGAATTTTGGCATCTGAAAGTGTTTTTCTTCCAGGCTACCAAAGGGCTTTACCCAAATTCCTAAAAATGAGTTGGCTATTAAAATGTTACTAAGTTACTTAGGAGCCAGAGGCAGTGCAAATAGAAAATAAAAGGCCATATATATACTCACTAAATCCTAATTTTTTCAGAGAACTTTTCAAGTAATATACACCTTATTACTTGCTTTAGGGGAGGCAAGCAGCTTCCAGCTCCTGATTTCCTTTATTCATCCAACTTCCAGAAAGCAGCAATACACATGGCTCTGCAAAGCCTGGTCAATCAATTGCCACAGGAGGATGTGGACCAGGTAGAGCAGATGACAATACATATGGCCAAGGCCAGCTGAGGCAGCCTCATAATCCTGAGTCGTGTCCACAGTGACAAGGCAGGTCCAGCCCCTGGATCAGCATCAGATTCTGGATGAGCAGCGACAAGGCCAGGCACTGACACAAAAGAACAGAGGCCCCTCCCTCTAGTTGGGAGCAAGGACAGGAGCCTCTCTTGAAAGGAATTCCCAGTCAAGGAACTCAAGGACCAAAAGATCAGCTAGCTTCTTAGCAGAGATTTCTTTCAGAGTTCTTTCAAGGCCAAACACCTGCACTATTATTTAAGCTGGCTCTAAGCCCAGGCATCCAAACCCCTGGAGTAAAAAGAAATGCTCTTGGGGACCTGATGCTGTTTACCATGTATCAGCACCTTTGGTACAGCACTTGGCAGTGCTTTCCAGTTCCATCTGCTCCTTATGCCTACATATAGATACATTCAAAATCTTGCCATTAGCAAAACTTATTATGAGACAAAAACTTATTGTGGGTTGAGCTAACACTTGCTTACACAAATTTGAACAATATAAGTTTAATAACCATCCAGAGAAGGACAATGGTGCTGGGGAAGGGGCTGAAGCAGAATTTTTGTGAGCAATTGTACTGAGGGATGCTGGAGAAAAGGAGGCTGATATTATTGATCTCTACAACTATATGAAGAAGGTTGCAGCGAGGTAGGGGTCAGTCTCTTTCCCCAGGTAACAAGTGACAGAAAATGAAGGAATGGTCTCAAATTGTGCCAGGAGATGTTTACATTAGATATGAGGAAAAAAATCTTCAACAGGCTGGTAGGGAAGTTGTAAAGTCACCATCTCTGGATGTGTTGAAAAGTCATGTGTATATGGCACTTGAGGACATGGCTTAGCAGTGAACATGATGGTGGTTGGACTTGAGCTAAAAGATCCCATATGCCATTCTATGGTTCTATGATTCTAAGAATTAAAACTCAGTTATTATTGGTCCAGTTAAAAAACTTTAACACCATTTTCATATTAATGTGCAGTTCAAATTTTGGTGCTCCATTTTTGTTGTTTAAATTCTCATAAAAATGTCTTATTAGTAGTATAATTTAATTTGCTAAATCAGCAGCCTTGCTAGTTTATTTCCCATGATCCTCAGGAACTGTCCAGCCACAGCACATACAGAGCTAGAGTTCCAACACTTTCAGCAGCTGTTATTGACCCCTGCATCCTTGTTAAATCAGTGCAATGCAACCTGGGTCACAGCAAGCTCAATCGCATCCTAGTACTCTTCATTATTAAGACATTTACAGGACTTCATCTTTTGTCTTTTATATTACCTCATGGCGAAAGAAAAATAAGACCCATCAACCTAATTTAAATTGACATGAAAACTTCTGCTTAGTTTTTGCTTAGAATCATAGGGTGCTTCTAGTTAGAAGGGACCATTAAGGATCATCTAGTCCAACTGATCTGCTATGGGCTCATAGACCGGGTTACTCAAATGCCACCCAACCTGGCCTTGAACTATTCCAGGGATGGGGAGTCCACAGCTCTTCTGGGAGACCTGTTCCTGTGCGTCACAATTCTATGGTGAAGAATTGTGATTGCTACCCTTATTGTTAATCTAGATCTAACTCTTTGTTTAAAGTTATCCTCCCTCTCCTATGAGCACACACCATTTTAAAAAGTCCGTCTCCATCTTTTCCGTCGGCCGCTTTAACTACTAGAAGGCTGTAGTAAGATGTCCCCAGAACCTTCTATCTCACCCCTTTGATCATCTTGGTGCCCTCCCTTAGATCTTCTATAGCATATTCACGTCCCTCTTGAGTTGGGGGCTTTAGAGCTGGAAACAGTACTTCAGGTGGAGGTCTCATCAGAGCAGAGTAGAAGGAAAGAATCAACTCTGTGACGGGCTGGCCACTCTTCTTTTGATGCAGCCCAGGAGGCTTTTGTCTTCCGGGCTGTAAGCACACATTGCCAGATCATGTTGAGCTTCCCGTCAACCAACAATCCTGAATCCTTGTCTTTAGGGCTGCTCTCAATTCATTCATTGACCAGCCTGTATTTGTGTTTATGACTGCCCAGACTCAGGTGCAGGACGTTTCCCTTCGCCTTTTTGAGATTCTTGAGGATCCCATGTGCCATTCTCAAGTCTCTGAACACTTCTGAATGGCAACCCATTCAGTATGTTGACTGTACCATAAGACTTGGTGTCATGGGCAAAATTTGCAAAGATGCACTCAGTCCCAATGACCATGTCACCAATAAAAATATTAACTGTGCCATCCCAGCACCCGAGGAACACCACTGGTCTCCACTTGGGCGTCAAGCCATTGAACACAATTGCAACCATCTAGCTAATTCCTTATTCACTATTACATCAAACCCGTGGCTCTCCAATATAGAAACTAAGTCCCACTAGATTATGTCAGTTTCTTTTCCCAATTTTCCAAGCATGATTTACCCTTAGTGAAGCCCAGCTGTCTGTCACCAACCAGGTCTTTATTTTCCATCTACCTTAGAATAATTTCCAGAAGGATCTATTCCATGATCTTACCAGGCACAGAAGTGAGATTGACCAGCCTGTGCTTCCTCAGGTCTACCCTTCTTACCTTATTAAAAAATAGATGTTATCTTTCTGCTTTTTCAGTCAGTGCAAACTTTCAGACTGTCACAGCTTCTCAAATATGGTGCACAGTGGCATAACAACTTCATCCGTCAGTTTTCTCAGGACTCACAGATGCATCTAATCGGGTCAAATGAACTTGCACACCTTCAGATTCCCTAGATGGTCTCAAACCTGATCTTATCCTACAGTGGGCTGCCTTCATTCTCCCAGTCCCTGTTTTTTTCTCTTGGATGATTTCTCTGGAGCACTTCACAGTGAAGACCAAGGCAAATAAGATAATTCAGTACTTCCATCTTCTCCATCCCCGGCCAGATTTAATTATATCTAGTTTTAGCTTTCCTAACCTGATCCTTGGTAGCTTGGGCAATTTCTTTGTATTTCTGCAAGACTGCGTGTCCTTGTTTCTACCTCTGGCAGGTTTCAGTTTTTTGTCTGAGGTTGTCCACAATCTCCTTGTTTATTCATGCATTGCCTTCTAGTAATTTTGCCTGACTTCCTTTTTGCTTGGATGCATCATTACTGAGCTTGTAGGAGGTGATACTTGAGTTTTTACCAGCTTTCTTGAGCCCTTCCTCCCTCCAAGGCTATATGCCACAGTGCTCTACCAAGCAGATCCCTTAAGAGGCTGAAGTCTCTCCTGAAGTCCAAGGTAGTGAGTGTGCTGTGCACCTTCCTTGCTGTCCCAAGATTCTTGACTCCTTGTGTACTGGAGTATTGTACTAGATAAAGGCCTACATTTGGCTTATTTGCATTTTGCCTTATTACTTAGCTTGTCAGTATCATTAATTCTTCTTTTGAAAACTGGTTATTGCAATGTAATGCGACATGTTTTGTTAATGTTTCTCTGTTTTTAGAAAAATAATTATTCTTACATGATTGAACTTTGTTCAAAACTTATGATTTATACAGAATTTCTCCTTTGTCTTCTTTTTTTTTTCTAAAATAACATATTATAAGTGCAATTTTTACATATTAGAACACCAAAGCTCAAAACTATTTGTTTATTAAAAAAAATAAATTCAAAGATATGCAAAATTCTTTGTAAAGTTTTTGGGGTTTTTTTCAGCTACTTCATGCTGGTAAGCATCATCATATGTGACCATGATCTCCAACCAAAAGTATTTGATAAAACTTGAGCTGGGTCAAACAAGAATTTCCATATAGATACCCTTCAAAGAGTTCTTAAAAAAAAAAAAAAAAAAAAAATTATCAATTGCTGTCTGCTTTTAAATGCACGCATACACATACATAAACAGCTAGTTCTAAGGACCAGATTCACGGCTCAGGTTATCAGGCGTGATTCATTTCAGCCGAGTCAACCTTAAAATTGTCCAGGTAGATTTGCAGATATTAAATTCACCCCTTTAATTTAACTAAATTAGTCTGCAATGTAATGTAGTCTAGACACAATTTGTGCAGTTCTGTGATTTTTGGGAGGTGTAGCAGTTTGTTCAATAAAAGCAGTTATTAGGTGGAGACCAGTTCTTGATTGTCTCCCTGTGTCTCATGAGAAACTCCAGACACCATTGCCCCATGTCAATGATCCCATCAAAAAATGTCACGGTGTGAGGGAAAGTGAATTTTCACTACTATCTTTGTGGAAACATTAAAAGTGTGAGCTAGCGGAGCAAGAGATTCTTCAGTTTTCAAGCCCACACTACTTTCTCTTGTTCACCTTCTTAAAACTCATAGACCATGATAATGGCCTATCTCTTTTCAACAAAAAATCTACATGGTTCAAGTAGGCTCCCTGAATCTCTTTGGTCTCTTTCATACAACACAGTAGTTCCACAGTATTTTCCTAAAGGTAAAAGAGTTATTTTATTCCTTTGTTTATATCTACAGACCTCTCAGAAAGACAAACTCCCCAAGTCCTCTTCCATCCTTGCATGAGCTGCAGTTGGAGGTTTAACTTTCTGCCTGATATAGGAGTAATTCATCTAACCTCCTCTGGAGTCTAATCAGGTCATCAAAATTTGCACTGAGCGATGATTGGCTTGTCTTGTTTTGGCTTGGTTTAGCTAAGATAACTGATGAGAGCTTGCCACAGTATTTCAACTGTATTCCACTATTCTTTTTTTTTGTTATTACTGTATGCATAAACACAATGAAAACTGTGGTTTCTTATCTGAAAGCTTAGTTAGATTTTTTATTTCTATTTCTACTTCACTGAAGAATGTCGTCCATTCTCCTCTTGAGCTGGTGTTCCATGGCTGTGCTTGTACTTATATTTTTCACGTGTCTTGAAGAACTCTATTAATGAGAATACTAAGTTTTTCTGGAAATTTCTCTTTTTATTAATAGCTTTTATGTGATCCTATTTGCAACCATTGATCATGTGTGCATTTGAAGGATCTCTTCTTTTTATTTTAAGATATATTTATATATTTTTCTTTTTACAGTAATAATAGTGGTCACTGAGCAAAGCTATATTTATAGTTGCTAGCGAACCATTTTTTCCCTTAACAATACCACATACTGTTATTGCAGGTTTTGATTCACAGCCTCAAATAGGCTTTGAAAAATATAATAGAACCTCTTTAATTAAATCCCCAAAACTCACATTCAGGGATAAATAATAATCCATCAGCTATTTCATTCCCTAACAGGATCCAGAAGAACTTGACAGTCTTAATCACTTCAGGCATTTATACCTTCATTTTCAGCTTTGTTTCAGTTGAGCCATTTAGTGGGGTTTATCTAAATTGCAGTATCTTCTTTAAAAATCACACTTCATAGCTGTAACACAGAAAGTAATTTCAGGTGCAAAATGGAATATCTCTGAAGCACAGACATCCGTGGCATAAGCACGTTAGAATGAAAAGTTACCTGTCACTGAGTGATATTTGTCTCTGTAATGAGCTGAAGCATTGAAGAACTGTGCCTCTAGTAAAATCAGGAAGAACCAGAAGCAGCAGCAAAACAGAATTCTAAACTTGTTAGAGAACATTCGTTTTCCTTATTGCACAGGACCAGCTGTGGATGACAGAAATTGTTTCATTAATGTAAACAAAGCTTGAACTAAATCCCAGAATTGCTACAAGTGACTGGATAGTCAAAGTAAATGCTCATACAGTTACTAAACACTCATATCAATGCTGCTGTAGGGGTTTTCCCTATCTTGAGGGCAAAATAACACTTTTGTTTGTTTCTAGATTTTACATTTGGTATTATATGTTGTCCTTTTATAATATTTTCTACATTTAAAATATAGGGATATGACTTTACATTGTCAAATTCACATCTTAAATATCAATATGATGGCCCAAATTACATCTAACACAAAGGAGGAGTTGCAAACGCTTGGTTTTTTACTATTATTTTACAATAAAACATTTTTTCAAAATAGTAACTTCCATTTTTAATTAATTTTACTCTATTGGTTTTATAACTGAATATTTCCGTAACAATGATGACCTCTATGGTGGCATTTTTGCATTTTAGCCCTTATTATTATTAATATTAGTTATTAATTATTTGACATTGATAATATTAATCTTACTATAGTTCTGACTTGTAAATATTTCCCCAGTATATGTTTTTGCATTCCAGTGCTGCCAAATAAAATTCTTTGAGTATCAGTTTACATCTTCAAGAACACGAGAATATAGAAATATCTTTTTCAGAACAAACAGCTCATGAATGGATTCTCACAGGCAAATGAGAGAAAAGTTAATTGGAGATTGACTTCTTTCAGTTAGGACTTCACCTTCAGTAAGCATCTCCAAGAAATGTCTCCCTAAATAACTTCACCCTTGTCCACTTTATATCATACTTGCTTCATTATATAGTGAAAGTAATTGAGAGGCAGAAGTAGAAACTCATACAAGTTCTGTCAAGAGCTCATGGTAGAAGGGCATTCCTTTCCAGAACATAGCCAAGCATCATGATATTAAGAGAGGGGAAAATGAGTGAGTTAAATAAGTAGGAAATCCCATCTGTGTATTTGCAGAGAACAAGACCTGTGTTGCACACTGCTTATGCCTCCTTTAAACTCCTTAAACTGTCCCTCCTTACAAAAGAATGAATGCCATGTTAGTCTCCAAAGGTGATGTTGTTTTCCTAGACTCCCTTCCAATCTTCTTTGTGATTTTTGTACTTATTTAAACTATAGATGCAATATATGAATTCTGCAAAATATTTAAATGTGAGGATTGAAAGATTAATTTCTTCGATAGCTTATGGGCTAAGAGTGTCACTGTGTCAAATAAATTTCCTTGCTATCAATATTTTTAGAATATCATAATTCTCTCAACCTTGAATGAAAGCTCACCAGAATAAATGTAAATTTCATATCAATTCACATAATTTTCTGATCCTGTATGAGAACTGGTAAAAAATATGGATATAATCATTCCAGCCGCTCAAGGAGTTAGCCAATCGGAGCCCTGGGAAACTGCCCTCAGCAACAAGGGAGCAGAACTCAACTGTAACACAGCATTTGAGGAGTTCTCAATTGCCAGGTGTAAGCAGACAGCAAAGGAGACGGCTGTCTGAGCTGAGACCTGCTGGTCAAACTAAAGGACAAAATGTAAATGCACAGGCATTTCAGAGTAGAAGCAGAGATATACAGATATCTTGTGAAGAGTATTGGGAGAATTTTCCTGTTGTGTAAGAGTAGTGTCAGAAAGGCCAAGGGGTAGCTGAAGCTACAATTGTCAAGGGGCACCAACAGTAAGAAGGAGCTCTGCCAGTGTGCCATCCATAAAAAAAAAAAAAGTTAAAGAAGAGCATAACCCCTTTGATGAGCAAAACTGGCAAACTGCTAACAAAAGAGGAGGAGAAGGCTGAAGTGTATGACAGCACTTGACGGCATTTTGCCTCAGTGTTCACTATCAGCCTCTCTTCTCACACCTCTCAGGTATATGGACCACAAATTGGGGACTGGAGGAGCAAAGTCTTTCCCACTATAAGATCAAGTTCATGACCACCTGAGGAATCTGAGCATACATAACTCTATGGGACCCTATGAGACGCATCCCAGAGTACCGAGGGAATTGGCGGATGTAGCTGCCAACACACTCTCCATGATATTTAAAAAGCCATGGCATCCAGGTGAACTCCCCACTAACTGAGAAAAGGGCAACATTACACCTAATTTTAAAAAGAAAGAAGAAATGAGGACTCTGGAAGCTACAAGCTTGTCTAATATCTGTGCCTGAGAAAGAGCACGGAACAGTTCCTACTAGTAGTTGTGTTAAGGCGCATGGAGGATAGGGAGATGATTTGAGAAAAACCAGCACAACTTCAAGGCAACAAGGGCAAAAGCTGTTTGACCAACCTTGTGATCTTCTATGATAGAGTGATCACATCAGTGGACAAAGAGCTACGGATATAATCAAACTGGACTTCTGTAAGGCCTTTGACAGTCCTGACAATACCCTTCTCTCTAAATCAGCAAGATTTGGATTCAATGAATGGGCTGTTGAGTGGATGAGGAATTGGGTGGATGGCTGCATTCAGAGAGTAGTGGTCAATAGTTCAGTGTCCAGATGGCCATTAGTGACAAGTGATAAGTGACATTACTCAGGGGTCTGCTTTGGGGCCCATACTGCTCAATGTCTTTATTAATGGCCTAGACAGGGGGATTTAGTGTGCACTCAAAACCACTCAGTTGAGTGATGTGGTTGGCAATGGCAAGGGTTCAGGCACCATTTAGAGTGATCTGGATAATAGTTCCTCAAGGTCTGGCCCTTGTGAACCTCGTGAAGTTCAGTAGGACCAAATGTGAGAGGATTGAGGTAACTTCAGTATCAACACAGGCTGGGAGATGAAGTGATTGAGAGTGCACCTGTGGAGAAGAATTCAGGTGTTGGTCAGTGAAAAGCAGGACAAGACCCAGGAATGTATGCTTGCAGTCCAGAGAGACAAAATCCTGGCCTCCAACATAAGAAGTGTGGCCAGCAGGTCAAGGGATGTGTTCCTGCTCCTCTACTCTGCTTTAGTGAAACCATACAAATGAAGTCCTGTTTCCAGCTTGGGAATCTTCAAGAAAGACATCAGCCTGGGGGAGTGGGTCTAGAGGAAAGCCACACATGCAATCACAGGGACAGAGCAGTTTTCCTATGAGGAGAGAATGAGAGAGTTGTGGTTGCTCATATTGGAGGACAGAAGGCTCCATGGTGAACTTATTGCAATATTCCAGTGCTTAAAGGGAACTGAAAGTAAGGTTAGCACAGTTTTTTAGCAGTCTGTAGTGACAGGATAAGAGGTAATGGTTTTCAAGTGGAAGAAGGTAGATTGAGACAAGATTTAAGGATGTAATTTTTTTCAGCGAGGGAGATGAAACACTGGAACAGGCTACCCAGAGAACTTATGGATGACCCCATTCCTGGTAACATTCAAGGTCAGATTAGACAGGGTTCTGAGGAACCTAGTTTAGTTGAAGATGCACTTGAGCATTATGAGGGAGACTGGACTAGAAGATCTTTAAAGTATGCTTTCAAACCAAACTATTCTATACTCTTTAATTCCATCATCAAAGTGGACAGTCGTAGGCAGCCATTTGCTAAATGATTTTCAAGACAAATTAATATTGCAAGAGTTGCCATGTATATTATACAAAATATTTTTCACACTAGTTGATAGAAAAATACTATATTTTAATCCAGCTGCCTTAAAAGGACTGGCCTTTTAGCACAGGATTCTCAATAATTGATTGCAATTAGCATCCATACATTAACATAGACATTTAGTCTAAATTACTAAATCTATTTAGTAATTTTTAATTGCTCTGCACAGTGTATGTATTTCATCTAAGATAAAGCAAGTTACTTTACTCTGAGGCACTTGTAGCTTTGAAAAGAAAAAACTATGCAATAGAGCTGATCTGCTCCTAGTGTCATATTAGAGTAAACCAGGAATGGTTATATAAATTCAATGACAGCAAAGTAGGGCCAGCTACTTCAAATGCTCAAGTGATTATTGCTCAATTTTATTTTGTGATTAAAAACTACTTATTAAATATGCTTTAGGAAACACAAGAATTGCAATATGTAAGCCATCAAGTACTATATGGAAGGAGGCAGGTGTTGGTACATTTTGCTAGCACTTAAATATTTAGCATGATCATTAAATTTTATATTGCACATATGCATATATTTCCAGTCAAGTGAATGCATGCAATAGAAATTTCAGCACTTGTCCCACATATTCAGTTCAGGAGAATCTGCCCCTTGTTGGTAGTGAATGAACAAATGAATGAGCAAAAAGCTGCGTAAGTATGGATGGTGCATCTAAATCAAATGAGCTTTGGTAAAAAATAAACAAATAGAGATGCAAGTGTTGCTCTTCCCTGATGGCTTTTTATATTATCACCTCCCTTCTTGGAAAACGCTTTGCCTCTTTCATTAATGCATTTTCAAATAGTTTCTCTTTTCATAAGATATTCCTTCAAAATTCAGAATTGTTAAAAAAATTGGTTGGGAGATGAATGTAAATTTATGTATAAGACAGTTCAGCAGATTTAGCATCTCTAAGTTGTCAGTGTGTTCATGTTTGATTCAACAACAAAGGATGATTTAAAGCTGTGGTAATTAAAAGCGTATCTTTCATGAATGCAATTTAGTAACAAATTCCACTCAGGAAGTTCACAGACTGAGAATCTTTAGTTTCACAGCTCTCACAAATACTGAAGGTTCAGTCAGATTCACATGGCTCCAAAAACATGTAAAAGCTTGTCCCTCCTGTTTGTTCCCTTCAGTAGCCAAGTCCCTCAGTGGCTGCGAAAAATAAGCCAAGTATATTTTTTTTCCAGTGGAAAACTAATATATTTTTTTTTTATACTCCAGTCCATTCAACAAATACTGAGGCTGCTTCCATGCAACATGGAAGTTTCCTAGTTCCCTGAAGCTGAGGTAGGTACTGTGAAAGCTAGTTGAATCTGCTGCTCTGGAGAGGTAGCAATAAATAAGGGGTAATGAAGAAACACATTTTTATAGAATCAAAGAAGAATCCTGTCCCAGTGGGTAGGCAGTATTGAGGCGCTGAGTATGGTTGATAAGCTTTGGAAAATGGCTTTTTTCATGCTCCTTCTAGCACTGAAATCTGAGAATGATCTTAAAAACAACATTCTTGTGCCAAGGAGAGAGAGAGTGTCAAGGTACTTGGCTGATCTTGACCCAATACAGACCCAATACTATTCTTACATCTTAGTGATTTAAGTATCATCTTAGGAAGTTACGTAATGTTTACCTCTTGTCAGTAATTAATCTGATTTAATTTTCTCTTAATTACATGATTTTTGCATTTGATTTAATTTTTTTTTAATTTTTTTTTAACAAACAAATCTGCTATTAGTAGTCCATTCAATTGTGAAATGCATTAAATTAAGTAGAATTCAGATGAGGGTCCTAGGAGAAAGTCAATTGCTTGATGACCACGTTCCTACTCCTCTAGCCTGGTTCAATGACATTCAGAGTCATCCACAGCTGTTCCAGCTCCAACTGAAGCTTTATTTTGGATCTATGATTTATGTTAAAATTTATATCTTAATTAGGATTTAGGATTTATTACTTCATTCTGGATTATCTGCCAACCTTTTCACTTGGAAAGAAAAGACAATGACTTAAAACGTATACATCGTCTAGTTAGGCATTCTTTCCACAATAAATCACAATCCAGATTTTTGCCTTGACTTATGTCAATACAGATCCACCAGACAGACTTTGTGATCTTTACATTTTATAATAAAGTGTTGATTCATAGCACTTCAGATTTTCGACCAATGCATGCTCTTGGGATCAATTATCAAAATTCCTTTTGTACTCATGAAGACAAAAAGCTCTTACTTTTCAATAAGGTCTGAAATATCAAAAATTCATGCTGAATTAAACAGAGGAAAAAAATCCATTACCAGAGACTGACACAGCACAATGGCAGCACTCAACACTAATTCTGTTAGAGATTCATCCAGATAGGGTTATGTTCTGATGTCATCCTTTTGATATCAGCACAGACATGCATTTTTCAGCTGAATGATGTTACTGCCCTGTACGCTTTGTCAGTATCGCAAGACTCATGCTACAATAAAACTCTGGCCCCTGATATAAAGAAAGTTTTCTTTAAACTGTTGAACATCTTTCTGTGCTCTGTCAAGCTCCTTCTGACGCTTGCACCCAAAGGGAAATTCTTGCTAATATTCTCCTAGGCATTGTGAGCTGATTTGCTGCACTTCTACATCTGCATAATCCTATAAAAGAGTTCGAGAAAAAGGGAATAAACAATGCAGAATGCAGGTATTTCTCATTTATTGTACACAAGTGAAACTTCTGTTTCTTTACCATAAAAGAAACCAACTTTTAGAGAAAACAGATAAAGGATGAAGTGTAATACTTTACCAACTACACTTGTTCTAGCTGTTGAACTAGAGTTTTTCAGGAATATTGTCTTCATAAACTGTTTTTTAATGGTTTTTTTGTTTTGTTTTGTTTTGTTTTTAAGTATAGAAAACTAGAATGTGAATGTGATTAAAAGCCAGAGAAAAACATCACTTTGTGTATGTAACTTGCTTGTGCTATCCTTTCTCCAAAAATAAAGATTTTGTTAACGACTTCAAGATCTGAAATTTACATTTACTTAGCTCTTTATTTCTTTCCCTGCCTCTTAATGTAGTTTGTTTAAATGAATAAAGTGAAGTTTTGATCTCTATAAGAAACTCTCTAGCTTTTATACGAATTTGTTGTTGTCATGGAAAATTTACATTGGTTTTTACGTAATGGAAAATTATAGATTCAGTCAGTAAACATCAATATGTATTTGAGTCCATCAAGTTAGGCTTCAGGATTAAACACAGTGATTTCACTGAGCCATTAACAATCTGTTTTTATCTCCCATCAAGTCTTAAAGAAAGGACTGTATGCTGTGATGCCTACTAGATGAAGAAATTAGTAGAAAGCTGTAGCCATTCTGAAAACGTTAGCATTTCCATGTCATCACCATTCAAAAATTTCAAAATTGAAACTTTTATTAGAGCTGGGGTCAATATTTATTTCCTTTATAGGTCTCTTATCACACCAAACTGTCAAAATTCATCAAATTATTTTTAGGAAATTAATTTATGGATATAAGAAGTGTAGTGGTTCACTGCAAGCACCGATGATACAAAAACTGGAATGTTTTAAGTTGTTTTATTTTAGTGGAAATTGGTAAATAAGGTATTCTCAGCACTTGCAAAAGGTTACATCTGGAGTATTGTGTTTAGTTCTGAGCCCCTTGGGATAAGAAAGACAAGGAGCTACTGGAGAGGATCCAGTAGACGCCACAAAGATAACCATGGGTCTGGAGCATCTCTTTCATGAGGAGAGACTGTGAGTGCTGGACTGTTTATTCTGGAGAAGACTGAGAGGGGATCTCATCAATGCATATAAATATCTCAAAGGTGGGTGTCAGGAGCATGGTGACAGACTCTTTGCTGTGGTGCCCAGCGACATGAGAGGAAGTGAATGAATGAGGGGCAATGGCCATAAACTAAAATAACAATTTTCACCTAAACATGAAGAATAACTTCATTAGAGTAGTGGTGGCAGAGAACTGGGACACACTGCCAAGGAAGGTCATGGTGTCTCTCTCCTTCTGTGGAGAAATTCAAAACGCACATGAATGCATTCCTGTGTCACTTGATCTAGGTGACCGTGCCTTGCCAGAGGCCTTGGACTGGATTATCTCCAGAGGTCTCTTCCAACCCTCACAATTCTGTGGCTCTATGAAATTAGGTTTTCTCATGTCCAGGTATCTTGCTACTTGCCCCATTATCTATTTTCACTATCTTTTCTAAATTATCATCAAGTATTTTCGAGAGTCTGTCCTGTACTTAGTAACTGGACAATGATGGAACTAATAGGCATGGTCCAACTATAGTGAGTGTTGATTTACATGTATGATATGCAAATCCAGACAAGTGTATTTCTTACTATAAATTATCTAGCCACTTTTGAAAGGACATAACCTTTAATCAAAGTTCTAGCTTTGTGCATAGTTTTCTATGAGGTAGGCACTTACTAAAAAATTTTTTTGTCTAATATAGTCTTCCCTCAGCAAGATTACTTCTTGTCTGTTTGGAATTTCTTACAGTGATTGGATGTAAGTGACTTCCAAGATACCAAAACCTTGGTACCTGCATCCAATACAGATTGTTTCAGTCAACACAAATGAAGTTGCACTTTTTTATAAGAATACTAGAGAGCTTTTAAGAAACAATTGTGTATCTTTTGTTTGGGGTTTGGGTTTTTTTGACCCTTTTTATTATTTGTCTTTTTCCTGCTGCATGTTTTGAAATTTAACTTTGTCAGTTTAATTCTTTTATTTTATGTAAACTGTTTTTCAATTCTAACACCTTTGTGTATGTAGAGTCTAGTTTTGCTTTTGCATCAAGCCACAAATCTAAAGAACAGATTCAAGTGATCTTCCTAGAGTTTTGGGGGGCACGGTATAACATTAAACAGAGAAAAGAACATTTCAAATTTAAAGATACATGACAACGAAGCACATAATACACATAATAGAGTGTAGAGTCTTAAACAAATAAGGGAAGAAGAAACATTTGAGGATCTCACTAACACCAAAAATATTAGAAGTTTCCAAAAGAAAATAAACATGTTAGAAAAGCTGATGGGAAAGACAAGATAATGTAGCTGTTTGCCAGACTGAGGAGTGTCATCTTTAAGACATAAATGTGGATTATATTTCTTCTTTTGTTGTTCATATAAATATTTAATCTCTTACTCTTTGGAAATACTTTGTTTCACAAACATGGCTGGGTTTGTGATTATTATTATTATTACTATTTCAAAATTCTTGATCTTTTCTAATGTCTTTTTGACAAATATGAATCTGCAGTTCAGTGAAGCTGTACTGCCGTTAGTGCACCATAACCATATTCAGAAATTCCCAAAATGTATATGACAGAAGCAATCTGTTGACTAATGCACTGATGACATTTATAAAACTTGACTAATAATCCTTTCTATCTAATTTTGGTTTTGTTATTTCCAAAGTAGCTTTGTTTTCAAGTTAAAATGAGTCGATGTTCTGCTCATTTGATCACTGGCTCACCAAGGTACACACAGTGTGGAAGCATTTTGACCATGTGTATGTGCTTTCTTTATTTGTTGGTAGAAAGGCTCAGCTGTATATGCACTTACTACTGTAACTTGATCTAAAAGAGGTTTACTGGTCATTACCACAAATTAAAACCTCAGTTGCACAGAATTATTTTTCAAACTTTTTCCATTTTGTCTTCACAAATTTATTATCTGAAGGGAAGTATAAAGAAGGTAAAAATAATTTATATTCTTATAATTTTAACAAAGCTAAATAAAAACAGAATTAAAATTCCTGAGTGTCTAACTGCACGAAAAATGTTTCAAATACATCTGAAAAAATTGTTGAAATAAATATTTATAGTAAACTAGGGCCACAACATTTTGAAGTAATATGCTTAATAGTACATACTTTTCCTCTTCTGAAAATCTGACGTTTAACATTATTACATGTTCAAACTATTCTGTGGCTTTATTTTGGGTTGTAAATTGTGTAGGCAAATACTCTCTGAATTATAAATATTGTATTACTGACAGAGAGATAGAAGGTATTTTCTTTATTGATCTAGCATTTGCTTTGAGGAGAATTCTTTATTATTCTGAGTAACAGATTGGTGCTTTAATATACCTAATATGTTGTTTGAAGATGAAGCACACCAGACACAAAAATATTTTTCTGACATTCACCTATAAACTTTATTATAGATCGCGATCATTAAAATATACTACAGTGTTACAGGCAAGGTGAGTGAGAATATTGTAAAGAAGGAAAAAACAAAAACATTTGTAGTTTAACAGGAGCCTTGTTTTCATTCTGGTAGGACTCCAGGTGGTATGATAACCTTTATCCTAATAACATCTGGTTTGGGTGAATGGTTAAATTATAGTGTTTGATTCCTCAGGCAAGAAGTGTCCTAACAGGGAATTGCTCTTAGTGTAGTGAGGCCTTTTGAGAGACTGGTATTTCAAAAATCTGACAGCGCCTTACAGTGGTAGGATGTCAGTCAGGTTACACTCCTTTCCTGCCAGAGTAGACAGAAGTCCAAGTATGGTTTACATAACATGCTTCTTTACCATTTATCGATTTACAGAAAGCAATGAAAATCTCAAATCTTTCCTGCACTCAACACATTAGGTCAATACCTTTTTTACATAAGTGTACCATTTTATCTACATAGATGAACTAGAACTGTATTTTTCAGTTCAGCCATGGGCTTGTCAACTGGCATACTTTTTTGTTTTAACAAAAGAGAAATGATAATACTCACAATATCATGTAATGGACCATATTATTTAATGCACCTGTTCAGATATTATAAAACCCTGGGATCTAATATTAAAATTTGGCTTCTTTTCATTATATGACTTTGGTGGTTCAAGAAGGACTGCTGAAAGCAGTTCTCAATATTCTTCTTATTTCTAGGATAAGTCACCTTCATAACTTATATTTATGAGCTTTTATAATTTAGGTTGGTTGAATTATTTATGTTTCCATATTTTAAATAATTTTGAAGAATGATAGGCAAGAACACTACACGAAGCACTGAGATTTATTTCTTTTTGATGCATTGAATTTAAACATTGTACTTTTAATAAAAATAGTAGCTCTTCATAATAGTAAATAAAAATATTAATGGAAGACTATGTTGATATCACAAGTTTTTTATAAAGATAATACATTTATCATATTTTATATTTTTTATGTAGTACATCTCATGAAGGGCTGTGTTTATAACTGTTCTTTTTAAAAAAAATGTAAGCTGTCACATGTTCTGAAACTTAGCTTGAGTTCGCAGTTCTGAAAGTTGTTTCACTCTATATCAAGTTGGAAAAGAGTTATAATTCTTATATATTACCATAAATTATTGATTTGGCTAGACCAAGTATCTGCTATCTGAAACATAGACAGCTCTTTGGGCTTTTTCTTCACTGTATCAGTTTGAGCAAGTCTAGAAAAACCTGTCAGCACCATCAAAACAAAGAAAAAACCAAGGGAACAGAAAATTTGACAAGTGTCCCATTGAAATTGACAAATTATAAGAATACTCCTTAACCTTTGTCCTTAAGAGGTCACTGTCTTTCCTCTTTCTATAAAACAAATATAGTTCTCATGTTTACTACAGGACCCTCAATAGTATTCATGACCATACCAATGTATGAGCTAACAGCTTTGTAAAGTATGGATATCACTATACTAATACTGCTTATTTACTGTAAGGAAGAAGAATGTTTGTTTGGCTGTGAAGATGATAGTTATCACCAATTGTAATAGCATTAAAAATGGAGGCAGGTTTTGCTGAGAAAATTATTTTTAGCCATAACGACACCGAACCACTAAATCAATTTGTTCCAAGTCTGATATATTCATACAGTAATGGACATTCAGTCATTCTATATCAGTCTTACTCTCTTATATTACCATAAAAACAATAACATACCATGGATGGGTTTATCCTAAATGAGCACTACTACTCTTTTTTTATTTAGCTGCAGAGTGTGTGTTACATGACAATAGAGTTTTTTGCTTGATGATAATTCAAACTCTTCTTTTCAATTAGCTTAATCCCTTTACCTTCAGGTTTACTGTACACCAAATAAAAACTCATCCACTCTTAAGATAGATATGTTGGCTCTTAAGAAAAATGTTCCCATATAATGGTTGATCTGAGTTTGTTCTGCAGCTGTACGCAGTAGTTTATAAAAATGAATGGTAACGAACTATAATGTTCTGGAGTGTTCTTTGCAGTTATCATTATGGGAGGTAAATAGCTAAACAAACACACACTTTGTAAATGTCTCCTTCAGGGGTTCAGGAGTCCGTTTGATATTTTGTAAATCTAATTGTTTATCTCAGTCACCAGATTTGTTTTCCCCATGTTCACCACATCTGTTGCAGTCTGTGGGGCTTTACATTGCATGTAAAGGTGTTGTCTCTTTCAGTGCTGTCCTGGGCAAATGGAAGTGTTGAGTATCACAATACAATGTTCAGTGCATCAGTACTTTTCTTAATATATTATCAAGCCTCCAAGACTGAGCTAAAACTTTTCACCTTATAACAGCTGTATCTGTGATGCTAAATCAGCAAGCAAGAGGGAAGTGAAACAAGAAACACTTTTTTATGTATATATAATGACTTTTTTTTTAAGGCCAATGCTAAATGAAGAATTGTTATTAACTAGTCATTCACTTCCTCGTGATGTTCCAGGCTAGAAAACAGTAAAATAACACATAAGAAGGGGAATAAAGTCAAAACTATTTACATAGATTCTAGTGAGGATGTTTTAGTTTTTTGGGGGTTTTTTGGTGTTTTGTTGTTTTTTTTTTGGTTTTTTTTTGGTTTTTTCTTTTTAGTGGGGTTAATGCTGTAATGGTGGTTATTGCATGTTGTGCTGAAACGTTAACCCAGCATCAATAAGTATAGGAGTGAGGTCTATTTGTTTCATTTTGCTTAAATTCTTTCCATAAAAGATTTGATCAAGTAAGGCTTAAACAAGGCTTTCCAGTCCATGTTAATAATCTCGTACTTATTTTAAAACCATCAACTGTTATGATTAGATTTTAGTAAGTATTGTTCTACCATGAGGGTTAGCTTTAAATTCGCCTGTTCATTGATGACAGAGAAATTCTGTGTTTAACAGAGTCCTCCTGTTCAGTCCTAAACTCTGTGTAGGCTTAAGTAGTCATCTCTCTTTCATCACCTGAAAAGTCTTATTTATTTATAATCATAGGATGTTAAGTGGTTGGAAGGGATTTTAATCCAGCCTCTCCCTCATGGGCAGGGACGCCTCACACAAATCCAGGTTGATCAAGGCCTTATCAAAGCTGGCTTTGAACACTGCCAGGATTGGGGCAATTATTGATGGGTATTAGATTCCATACGGTGGCATTTTGGGTAGCTTACCATATTTTTTGTTAAATACAAATAATACATCTAGCTTCCTGGGGACCCTTTTATACAACACAGAAGCATCTTTGCAGGGTCAAGTGTATGAGAAGGGGAGAACTGCAACTGTTTCTGGTCCAAGCCTTGAAATCCAAACTTTGACCTGCACTTCAGAAGTCATTGGTCAAAGTAGTATGACAGCTTGTTCAGCCATTATGACAGCTAAAATGACCTTGAAGTCAAAAATCACTTTCTAAAGTCGTCCAAGTCTCTTGTGAATTGATTGCAGTCAAGCTACTGTCAGAAGCGCTGTCATCATTCTTGTCCTCTAAGTAGATGAAACTTTCTACAACTCTGTCATTAATTTATGCATAAACTCTGGTTCTTTTCAATAAAAATGGTAATCTTCATGAGCCAGTTTGATAGAAAAAGAGCAAAATTCTGAACTGTGACTGTGTGCATCAAGAATACATTTATCTGAGATGGCAATGTGCAAATGAGTAGAAACATGTCTTCATCTGTAAATACATAGGGATACTCATGCTCTAGCAACTTTTAGAAAATTTTATTCAGTTTTGAAAAATCTTATGGATATGCATTTTACATTATTTTAAATTAATATTTTTCTGGATTTGGGAGGAATTAGAAATACAGACAGTTATTGCTTTATGTAGTATGACACGAAATTTGATGAAATGCAGGGTTTATCAGGCTTTAAACAATAAATATATTTTTCATGCATAGATACTATTTTTTCACCGTGACTTTGTCATCTGACTAATTATGACATAGGCCAAAGTAGAAATACAGATGAAGTATTTATTAGGAAAAAGCTCTGTTCATTAGAACGGAAAAGAACACACTTAAAAATTAAGTTACATCAAAAAGGAACTATAAGTTTCACTGACAAAAATATTTTGAAAACTTATGTAATAGTTCTATGTGATTTTAATTTATTATGATAATAATTAATAGTATTTCTAATTGAGATATTCTTCATCACAACAATAACTATAAATAAAATAACAAGTATTTTTTATGAGCAATCAGTTTTTATATTTGTTATTGCTATGCATTGAGCTTGCAGAATTTACAGAATTATAACCATATAAAGCCATCATGTCTATGGTATTTCTGAAAACCCTAATAAATTTGATTTTGTAAGATAAACAAAAAACATTAAGAAGCTATAAGTTGAAGTCTCAGAAATAGTTCTGCAAGTACAGAATATTCTCAGAACAGTTTCTCTCATAAATGTATTTTAAAATGGTATGAATTTCCTGTAGTTGATATGCAGTCTTGAATGTTTTCGAATTGTATAGTTGTTATACATAGTTTTACACATAGTTCCAGCTTATTTTAGGAGTCAGCAGTAAAACATTGTACATGTAAATACGCAGACAATAATTTTGTCCTCAAGGAGAACAAAGCATTTACCCAGAAATGTCTGCCGTAATTCTGTCAGAAAAGAGCAGTCACACAACACCTTTAAAACTGTTTTTATATGACTGGTTCCCTTTCTAATTTTTTTTTTTTTAATTATCACACTGGATCATAAGTATCATCTGTAAAAACTGGATTATCTGTTTCTGTTTTCTTTGCTTTTCTTTTCTTTTTTTTTTTTTTTTTTTTTTTTTTTTTCCAGTGGGGGAAAAAAAAAAAAAGAAAGAAATACTAATAGTACAAGTTCTTCTTCTAGAAATAATGATACAAATATAATAAAATAAAGATAGACAAGCACACCAATGGTTTCACACTAATCCAAAGAACTCAGTCACCATTATATCCCTCTAGTTAATAGATAGATATGAAGAGGTTTATATATATATTATTTATATACAATACCTCCAGATACCATTTGTAGAGGGGTTTTTGTAGGGTTTTTTGGCTTTCCTTTTGTTATGCCTTTTTAAAAGCATTTTTAAGGTTATACTTTTTAAGGAAATTGGAATACATTTTCCATATGAACTGAATTAAATCTTTTAGTGAAAGAGGAAAACAAAAAGAGATGAGAAATTTTTTTTGAGCAAGGAACTTATGCTGGTTGTATGTTTCAAAAAATACTTCTTGCAATTTCCATTCACTGTTTAATATTTTATAATCAAGTATTGAAAATCCTCAATGGACTCCTGAAACATGACATTTTTTCTCTGATGCTTATGAATAGGTTTTACTTGCTCACACACAGCTGAATGTGGAAGCCTGAAAATAAGCAACAGAATTTTGCACAGTGTGAACAGAGATGACAGGTTTCTGTTAATAAAAATAGATGGCTGATACACACTTATCTGCACATTTAGCTACACTTGAAACAAGACATCATTAAGTTTTTTACCAAGCAGTTATATCACAGTTTTTCATCATAGGTCAAAATCCTAGAGTTTCAACTGCCTGTTAAATATTAGAGATTTAAGCAATGTTTCTGCCTCTCAGTATCCTTTAGCAAATCACAATTTTTCTGGTTCATATTGTCTTTGGGTTATGACAGTGTTCCTGGCAACAAAATGACCTACATGACAAGGCACATCGCATGTCTCTGAACATATGGTCTAACATCTTGTATTGCTTTAAGGACACCATTGTGGTTCTCTCGCATTGGCTGTGTTATCTGTTACAAATGCCACACAGTTGGCTAGGAAAAGGTTCAGCGCTCTTAGAGATTTTTCCATTGCAATGACATTATTTTTAGTACTGCTCTGATTAATGGAGAGCATCTTTCAGAACAAAACACACAGAAAATGCTGATATATTACTTTACGATATAAGACTAGATAAGAAATTATGATGTGATCAGTATGATTGCTAACATCTGCCATTATAGAAACACCATTTTCAGTTTTGTGTGCTA
>CM019236.1:27926600-27950077 GCA_009741485.1 Malurus cyaneus samueli
TTGAGGTATTCTTACCAAGCACCAAAGAGCAAGGTCACGCTTATGACGGTAATGAAACTCAGCTGCTTTTTCTTTCCAAAGCAAGCAGCTTTATCTGCCATTCCTCTGGACATGTAGAAATCCTGTTGTTCTTACAAGATTTGTGCCATAAGAAGCCATCAATTGCTATCACACTCAGTGAAGGATGTAGCTTTGAATTATTAACCTGCTATACAGCCACTCATTTATCTGAGTACCCTGTGTTGCTTAATTCTAAGGTAGCTCAAAGAACTTTCCACGTGAGCCATTTGATATGTCTTAAAGACAATACATGCAAAATGATCCATTCACACACTGCCCTTAAATCACTTATAGAAGATGGGATGCAATAAAGATTTTTCAGCAAAATTTTCACTCAGAATTTCAGCTGTGACCAGCATCATTCCACATCTCATGGCTAGCAAGCATTATATGGAGAAGTATATATTGACTAGGACCACTGAAAGAGAATGTGCTCATTTTATTTTATCTATTTTAGCTTTATTATGACACATATATATTTCATATTTCAAGCTGTCTTTAGAATTCACTCATTGAATTTTTCTGTTGCTTTCCTATGCAAGAGCCAGTCCTACAGTCCATATAACTAAAAAATAATATCTGATCTTCTGTTACTTTCTGGTTGATATATATGCTAGTAACTGGGCAAGGTACAAATGGATGTTTGATACAGGTCTCAGAACTTACCAAAATGCATGTCAGAAGACAAGTATTTTTAGCTACTGGGTTTCTGTCTCTCTTTCATTTCTGTGGAATGTGTTGACTTCTATAAATTATATCTTCACCCTCTTTTAAGCAAAATCATTTGTTAATCAACATCTTTGTAGTAACCTTTTCTCTCCATCATGAACAGAAAATAGGTGATAATTAGTTTCACAAGCCAGAGAAAATTTTTCTTAGTTACATATTTATTAAATATACTGAGCCATATGACTCACATAAAGGGATACCAAAAATATTGCACTGTTTAAAAAGTGAAGAAAATTAAGATAAAGTATCTAGATTTTATTTCTTCAATGATGCACATTTCAGGTGTCTTTTCAGACGCACAAAAATGTTTTAAAATTACTGTCACAATTCAACAGCAGGGCCACTTTTCACTTTTTGATGTTTTGTTTTCCCATTCTTTGAGATATTCCAGTGTATCAGCTGTTGTTTCAGCTGTGTCCAGTACCTGGCTATATGTGCACTACATGCTTGTTTTGTGAGAAATAAACCATCATAGGAAGTAAATTCAGCTTATTATTTCCAAGACCATATGCAACCAGAGTCTGAAATTATAATAAAGTATTACATTTCAGTAACATAGGAAGAGTGCAGAGGAAATTTTTAATACGAAGTAGAATAAATTGTAGTAACGAGTCCAGACTAGTTTGACCATCAGCTATTATATATTCAAATACTGGTCTAACCACAGCTGATAAGGAGGATGTTTTTTTGGGAGCGAGTCTAGAGTGTCTTAAATTCCATCACATATTATCAAACATTATTTTTTCCTTCTATGTCTCCTATCATTTTTACTATTGAAAGATTTTTAAAGGTTGTCTTTAAGTATCTTTGTTGGCCTGATTTTGGATCAATGATTATTCTAAATGTATTTCTAAATGAAATTCTTCATTTTTTTCTTTATGGCAGTAGGTGTAACTCAATCATAATTCTGTGTTATGCATGTATGTGTATATATGTGTGTATATGTGTGTGTGCGCCTATGTGTGTGTTTGTTTGTATGTGCATATATTTATATGTATATATAAAATTGAAAATGTCTCTGGAATGATTTAATTAAAACAAACAAAAAAAAATACTTACAATAAAAAGGTTTTTACTAGTTTCTGCAAAGATGCAGTGCAAGATCCTTCCAAGTTTTTGGAAAAATTTCTGTTTTCCCAAAGTAATTTCATGTTTCATCTCTCTGTCCTATATCATGGGTTCATTTGGTGCTGAAGATAGTGAAGACCATAAACAGTAAAGATCTTCTAAAGCTTCTTTAACTTAATCACTTAAATTATATGAACTTTCATTTAGAAGCAGTATATAGGTAGCTATTTACATATTTGTTAAGGGAAACAAATGAGCAATTTAAATCTGCGATAAAATGCAATTTTAAAACCCCCTATACCTACTGTTTTATTCCACCTTAATTCTAGACACCTGTTCTGGATGTTCTAGGTACTCTATTCTCAGCAGATTGCAGTTGCCACAAGACATTCATTACTGACTAGTTTACATCCATGCTTTGATATATATCATCATTTTAGTCATCAAAATTTAGATGACTAAATGTGTCATCTGTGCCTCCCTAATGTTTACCCTCTGGAATTACCTACTTGGATTTGTGGTGTGTTCTACAACTATCCTTTGTAGCACATTAAGGAGTGAGTTTTAAAACAACACGATGAATTAATGTTTATCATAATTTTTTTCCTTTTCTAGTCTCTTCTACTTTGCCATAGCGTGAACAAAACAGCAGGTCTCAGAAATTTATAGCAGCGAATTTTGCCACTAACACTAGGGATTGACCTAAGGTCTGCTTAGAACGCTAGCTTGTTTCACTAGTGTCGTGGGTTTAAAACCTGATTTTTCCCAATCTCCTCACCCTCCTGCTCTGTTTTTTCCCCAGTGCATCATACTAACAACTAAATACTAACAACCTAAGAACTACATGGCGGCCGCCCCTATCTTGTTTTGAATTCTTCTTAAGTACAAGACAATACGTCATCACAGAGGTGTAACCAACCTGTGCAATTGGCCCAGGCCTGATGATCAGCTCGTCCATCACCCTCAGAGCCATTATGGATTGGCTGTAAAACACAGGGGNAGAGAACCATATATTGACTTAAAAAATAAAAAGTTAATTTGTTTAAATTGCTTAGTTGCTGAAAAGACACGGGTAAAACTTCAGGTAAGTGACCTTTCAGAAGTATGTCTGAACTTCAATTTTCATGTATTTTAAAAATTTCTTTGTTCATCTATCAATTGGAGCACAGATTCTCCTACCTGTTATTCTCTCCTATGATAATACTTCACTTTATGTAGTGAGTTGTCATCAAAAATATTTTTATAAATTGCAAACTCTTCTTAGAGCTGGAGATTACATACAGGAAGAAAATGTTTATAACATGGTAACACTTTTCTTTTAATACAGTTTTTCTTCTTATCACACTTTTGAACTTGTTTTCTGTGAAATATTTGCTAAGCAATGTCAAATCTGTTCTTCTCTGTGCCCTTCTCTGAAAATCCTTTTCTTTCTTTCTCTTGTAACAGGAGTTGGAATTCACAAAGTTGAGGTAGGAAACTCATTTTATTACGGGGTAATTTAACTAATTTACTAAAGCCAAGGGCATTAAAACTTTATGATGTTATTCTTGTGATTTGCGTCTAGCAGTTATTCACTATGGCAACTTACAGAGAAGGTTTACAGTCAGCACAAAATCTCTTTCCACAATATAGAGAACTACTACTGTGGATTATTTTTGTTAGCAGTGTGTTGGGTAAGATTTTCATCTAAAATGATCAACCATTTTTATGTGCATATAAATAGTTCTGAAGTATAATGCCATATTCTAACTCCTGTCTTTCCATTGATGATGAAGTTTTCCTGTAATTTATATTTTACTTTTATCTGTATCCCAGGAAAACAGAAAGTTTTTAGGGAGTTGTAACTTCATTGGGCTGTGGAATACCCTCTTTTATCTTTCCAGAACTTCAAAATTGTCTTTAAAGAAAAAGAGTGGGAAGATGGTGCTCCTGACTACAGATAGTTCTGAACCTTCTTTATCTACACAGAGTCATGATAAAACTGAGTTTATCAGGACATATATATAGAAATCAACATGTTCTTCTGTAATTATGACTCACAGAATTGGAAACACCCATTAACTGACATATTAAGTTGTAGCAGTGAAATTGGAGGGAAAAAAAATAAAAGCTTTTTAATATATCCTCTCAAAAGTAAATTTTAAATGTCAGTATTTTGGCGATAATTTACTGTTCATTATTTGGCTATAGTTAATCTTATTTTATCACTAGCTCCTTAAAAGGTAAAGAATATTCATAATATCTAACTTCAGTTCTTAAGCTTCAGGTCTTCAGAACATGTCTATATTTTTGTGGAAAGCATGCAATCTACATCACCATCTGTAAAATGACAAAGGTTTAGGATAGAGTAAAGTACATTGATAAAAACTTCATTTTAAATGTAAACATTAGCCAAAAGTTAGCCAGGGACACTTAAATACGACATAATTTCACATTTCTGTGGACAAAAGATTATTTTTTCATTATTCTGTACATTTCTTTTACTAGATGTATTTGTTTTTTTATTTCTATCCTCTATCCTAAGTTCCTATTTTTTTTCTTATTGGTATATGAGGCATGTATATTTTATACTTTTATTATTTCAGAGCCTGAGGATTTCTTTGTGCATGACCATAATTTCTTTCTTGAAAAAACACAACAGATAACACCAGTAACATCAACGAATAGAATTTCCTCTGGCATGGAAGTGGTCACCTAAACCACTTTTTGCATCTATTTAAGAGCTGAATTTTTAACCTTACACACACACACAAACTACATAAATATCTATATATATGATATAGAGAACCTACAGAATTTTTTTAGAGAAAAATCTGTTTCCACCTAGATTTCTTGCATACAAGGGTAACAGTGTTTAGAAGCTTATATGTTTCTCTGCTCACAGCTCATTAGAGTCTGTTGCGTCCAATGACAAGCGAATGTCCCAGAGGTCCTTTTAGGAATCTCTCCACCTTACCGATGACATTCTGGCTTCAGTCCTAATAGTTTCCCTGTGACAACGTCTGAAAAGAGGCTTTAGAGCCTATTCTGCATGTTTTTTTTAAAGGGAAGCTACCTAGAAAAAAAAATAAATTCAGTTTTGGAAATGAAAACAGTCATAAGAAAAAGAAAGGAAAGGGCAAATAAACGTCTGTAGGACCTCATATCTTAAAAAAAAAATCCATTCTGGTTAAGAATCACTGTTGTTTCCTCTCTTACTGAAAAACTGAGAAGAGGAAGTAAGTAACAGTGCAGAGAACAGGATTTACACAGAGCACACCTTTGCTTCTGGATGCAGGGTACTGGTGGTGATCCAGCATTTCTCAAAAGACCAATTTGTTAGACACAATTCAGGTTCCCTCCAAATTTCTGGCTGTGATATCAGTGGAATGAATCTATATGAAAAAAAAAAAAAAAAAAAACCCAAAAAAAAAACCACTAAACAACAACAACAACAACAAAAAAAAAAAAATTAAAAAAAAAAAATAAAAACCAACCCCAAAAACAAACAAACAAAAAAGAAACCACCCAACCTTTAATGTTTTGTGATTTAAATGTGGGACTAAAGAGAATGAAAGAAAATGGAGTTTGGGTCAGTCATATGACCAGTTATCAACCTTAATAGATAAATTACTTGTCTATTACTCATCTTAAATCACTGAGCTGTGTCCTTCAGGTCCAGCAAAGCAGATTCCCTCTCATATGCTAAGCACGATCCAAGGCAGAGTTTTCCTGACTATGGGGGATACGTGGAAGCATTATAAATATATTTCAAACAGAATTTATGTTTCTTCATAGAAGTATATGTGTTCCCTCAAAATATTTTCTGTACGTCTATCTATATACTGGTGTTCTCTCTTTCCATATATCAGCATCACATGAACACAACAGAAATGGATATTGATGCAGAAACCAACACACATCTTAGACTAGGCATTCCAGGAAAAGTAAAAGTAGCTCTTATTTATTATTAACAACTGCTTTGGTTTCTAATACAAGAAATGGATTTAATTGTTATTTAAAACATTCAGGAAAGGGAAGGTTTAGCCTGCACACAACATTATGAAAATTGTTGTTTTCATGACTTTAGGATCAGGAGCTGTGTTTGGGACAGGAATTAATCCATTAGTGATGATGAAATATCAGCATACAAATTCTATACACAGTTGTATATGCATATCTATTTTTATCTCATGAATTCCTTATCCTTAACCTTTTAACTGTAATAAAAGCCATTAACTGATTCAAACAGTCTTTCTGCTTCTTCATCCTCCAGATATCTTTAATGTTATCATTCTCAAAAATACATTTACAGATAGGTTGGGGCAGGTGTGTGACTGAAAAAGGTCAAAATGAAATACCAGCATACTTAACAAACATATATTCTGCACTCTGTCACAAAAATCCTTCTGGTTGCATAGCAACAGCCTTTTTAATTACTACTTGCAGTCTAGATTTTAATAATTTAATTAGTATTTTTCTTCATTAAATTGTTTCACCCAATAAATTTAATATATTCAAGTCATTCCTTGTTTTTAAATGGTCCTTTTAACTTCCCTGCTTCATCCTTGCAGCATCTTTAGCTATGCAGTAGAGACTAAAAATCTCATTAATTTCATATCAAAAACCACAATCAAAAGGACTCAACTTTATGCAACAAGCAACGGGACATTTTAGGTAGCCTCTGTAGCTGAAGTTGTTGGAGTTCAGATAAGCATTAGTGAAGTCAGTCTGGCTTCATAAAACTAAGGCTCTCAGAGGCTTTCAGCAGTAAAACTTCAGGGGCATGATTAGAATGGCCAGCCTTTAGAGGCAGTGATGTTAGTGCTGTTGAAATATTTATCTCATGCTATTTAATCTTAGGTAGAAAGAAATACAGTTCCTTACGAAAATCATGAGCTATTGGCCTGTGTTAAGACATTGCTGAGAAACTGAAATGTACAAGAGCCAAATACTGTGAGAATAATTATGTGAGGGGGAAGGAGATACTATCTAAGCACCTCCAGAACGCATCCACATTTACTGTAAGGAGCAATAGCTGATGCACAGTGCATCAGGTCAAAGTGCAGGTCAAAGCTGAGAGCAGAGCTAAGGTGGTATCACTACTCACAGTGAAGCTTTACATGCTAAGAACTCAAAAATACATGGTGGCAGACACCAAAACATTCAGCTTCTGCCTACTGGGTGTTTTGAAAGAAAGAAAGGAAACATTCCCTCTTAAAAGTTTTCTCAGCAGTAGTGACTTCTGTAAGGGCAGGCAGTAAGAAATTTTTACTCAGCAGGAGCATATTTGTGGTATCTGTTGTCTTTGCCCATATGTTTGCCTACATTCTGAGATACCATCTCTTGAAGACCTTTATTTTTAAAGCTCTTTAAAATTTTAGAAGCATTTATGTTTTCATTATCCATTTATATTTTGAAGAAATATGCTTTGCTTTCTTAATCGCCCGAATAAAACTTTAATCAAAATTCAAATCTGTATATAATAAACTTAAATATCTGAGTATCAGAAACACATTGTTCCTATTAGAGATGTACGTGGTTTATGAGTGTTCTGACATATTTAGCATTTCAAATATTAGTTACTGAAACATAAGAAAGAATTGTTTGATGGGTAGATTTGCAGATCCAGAAAAACTCTTTCCCTGCTCAAAAATAAATAGTTGTATTTTAATGATTCCTGAGCAGCTGAATTTGTACTATAATGCTTACTGCCACTACCTGAGGTATTTATCCAACATAATTTTAATTATTTTTGTTTAAATCTGTGCAATGTTCACATCTTTCTTCACCATTCAGTCTTACATATGGACTTCTTGCTTTCTCATCTACATCGTATTTTCATGGCAATTTTGAGATTATCATGAATCATTTTAAGACATTTTACAGGTGATTTGTTAAAACAAAACCACCAAAGAAGACACCCTTAGCCTTGCGGGTAAAACATAAAAAAATTAAACTCCTTGGCTCATTATTTCTCTCATTACAACATGTTTCTCTAAATAGGATTAATAGAGTACCTACCACAGGTTTTCTGCACTGATTGCACATGAATTTGTGGATGCTAATATTCAAGGACATTAAAACAAAAATAAAAGAAATTAGATGCTTTCAAATAAGTGACACTTTAACGTTTGGTCCCATAAAATAAAATAAACATTACAAAAAATTAAGCCTATAAACATCAGGAAGATGGATAAGTTGACACACTATTCTGCATATCTCTGTTTAAGTAATATTATATTCCATTTCCCATGCTAAGAAAACAGCCATTACCCAAAGCAGCCACTCGTAAACAGCCATTGTGAACAGATTGCATCCTTGTTGGTGGTATGATAATTGAAATAAGTTTACCAGTCTTTTATGAGGAAATACCAGATGTATAAAATACCTATTAATCAACTCACTCAGTTTTGAAAATATCAGTTTTAGTACCAACAGCTACCAAAGAATAAATGGAATAAGAGAAAAAATATCAGAGAATTAACAAAACAGCTCAGTAACATGTTGCATTGCTTGCAGTGGTGGAGGTAAAAGAGGCAGCAGTCCAGGCTGAAAGAATTGTATGGTTTGGGCTTTGTTTACGGGCATTGATTTCTCTGTTTATACCGGTCGGCTTTTGAGTCTCTGTAATGCCTCCCTTATCAGCCTGCTTAAAAGCAACTTTGTGAACAATAGCAGAAAGAGACAGCTGCCCATCGGTCTCTCATAGATGTTTGTTTCTCTTCTGTAATAATTGTAACTGCAACTGTCAATGATTAGCTCTCTGTCTGTGCAATAGGCTCCAATGCCATTATATGTCATACAGTAGTGGATGAGCTAATATAACTAGCTTCACTTCCTGGGCAAGTTTAGAATTTTCATTTACTCTGTTTTCTTTTTGTTTGTTTGGTTTTTTTTTTTTTTGTTTGTTTGTTGGTTTGTTGGTTTGTTGGAGGAGGGGAGCAGGGTGAGGGGGTTTTGGTTTTTTGTTATTACTGAGGATTTCAAAGATACCACAGGAACATGGAAGAAAAAATGACATGGATAAAAGAGTCATGAATTTGAGATTCATCCGTGAATTTATCTGTGTTACCTCTCTTTAACTTTGTTTTTCATTCAGAAGAGAGATAAGGATCTCCTGGAAAATTTTTCTATTTTGATTGCAAAACTCATCTCTTCTCGGTCATACACTGTTTCTGCCTACAAACACTTCTGTCTATGCAGGAAGTGTACTTAGCTGGTGAAAGAAGTCATGGAAAGAGGATGAGTTTAAGCTGCCATTACCTAGATAATGCTGGCAGCCAAGAGCTGTAAGGTTCACTCGCTGCTTCACTTCTCTTTATCAGTTGCAGGAAACCTGCATTGCCTTGGCCTTTGTTCAGAGACTATACACATACAGAGCCTTTTTGCACTGCTTGGACAGCTACGACCATTTTGGAATAGGAACTCAGCAGACTGACCAAATTACCTTTCTGACTCAGTAAAGCCAGTTTAGCTTATGTCTTTTTCAGCCAGTGCTGCAGGTAAATGGGACTGGTTTGGCAAAAGAGGGGCAGCTCGAACTGAAGATTCTGTTGGCACTGAAAGGGGACTGTCTTCAGACCACCTCTAGATCTGTTCTTGCATTAGTTGCATTCGTAGAACACATCTTCTCAATATTCCTAGTGGTAAGACTACAATTTCTCCACCTTATGTCTCACATGCAAAAGCATCACCGTGAGATTTCAAAGACAACCATAATTGAGAACTCACTTTTACTCTACTTTTACTTAGAAGCCAATGGAAAAATAATGTAAGTGCAGGGAAGTAACTAAGGCTGTGAAAACATCTGTTTACATCTCAATTACTACTGTTACTTAGAAAAATATTTTGCTTAAGCCACATGAATCTTTAAAAGAGCACATGGGTACATCAGTTAGTTTGATTACAAATTGCAATCAATCTGTATCTGAATCTGAATGTTTATTTTAACAAAACTATGTGTACAAAAGGCAGTCTATCAACAGTGTGACTGATATCTTTGATTCATCAAAAAAAGGGAGCATATTTAAATGAAATATTTTTCTGGCAGCTAAACCCTGAGGAGGAAAAATATAGTCACATTTAGCTAACTACTTAAACAATTGAGGCACTGGCATTGACCAAGGACATGGAAGGACAAGGATGTAACTTTTGATAAACCTGCTCAGTGGCAATAAAGATTAGCTCTGTAAGACTCCTGACACAGAAATCAATACTAATCTGTTACTAAGGAACAGCTCAGCCAGTCAGAAGTTACATGGAAAGCTGATAGCCTGCCCTAAAGCCACATGCAGGAACATATGACATGCATACAGTCCGTAGAGCTAGAGAGTTACATAACTTTTAAACATTGTACTACCTCATATAAATTTTTTTTTTGGCACGCAATTTTTGAAGTTCATGGCAAGAAAAAGAGATGGGACTGCCAAGTTCAGTGAGTTGGACACTGATGATTTTAGACACTTTGAATACTGCCCTTAAGAAGAGAATCTGTCTCAAATTTCTATGCACATACACGATATTATAGCCTATGTAGGTTCACCAGCACATTGGAAAAGTATAGTTAAACATTTATTTAAACACTGACAGGAAGATAATTCATTATTTTCATCATTATATAATCAATAGTGTTTCTTTATAGCAAGACTATATAATTTATAGCATTTTGCCCCACCCATCTTGATTATCTTGATATAATTCAAATTGTAGAACTACTCTTGCAGCTCACCAGAGAAGCAGAGCCTGGAGCAGCAGCCTCCTGAGTCCTGAGCACAGAAAAGCTTCCTAGGTGGGATTGTGGTGCTGCTGTCCTAAGGAAAACTGCTGTTATATCCATCTAGTCTTCACCAGATTTTTGGCGCACCATAACCCCTTATTTATCTTGCATCTTAATCTCTTTATTTCTTCTGACTAATTTCAGTAGGGACTAAGCACATAGTTTAATAAAATAACAGTAGGAATTTAAAAGCATAGAAACTTCAGGAGTATTTACTAGCAAAATAAAAGACAGATAAGAAAAGTTAAGAGAAGGCATATTACATGTATAACAAATACAGTTTGAGTGATGTCAAGTCATTTACTGACCTCTTTCCCCTAACAATAATATCACTTCTGTTCCCTAAGTGCCATTACTTTGGCTCAGAGATATTCTAGAGCCATTCTGCAGGATAGCATGTGCAGCCATTGAAAAATATAATCCTTGCAATGAATTAAATGAAAAACTAACCAGAAAAGCAGTACATATTACAAGCATAATAGCTGGCTTGAAAGTGTATCCTGGGGTTTCAGATGATGTCATAATCTGCTACAGCAAATTTAATAGTATTGTTGCCTGGAAGCTAAGCCATTATACTATGTTTAATTTCACTAAGATGTAAATTACATGGTTCAGTGTTGCATAGTACTGGCTACTGCCACTGTAGATTCTTTTTCTTGCAGCTGTCAGGAATTCTAATATTTATGAGGATTTTGTTTCGCTGAGAGTCTACGGCTTATATAGATTTTTTAATAATAATTTTACCCTTCCTTATTTGCTATTAGTCTACCTCATCTCTGCACCCACATCTTTTCCAGAAATAATAACAGAATTATAGGCTGACTCTTTGAAGTATATCAGGAAATATTCAGTCCCTGAAGAAGAGAAAAGCAATATGACTTGAAAGTGTCTTCTTGCCTGTTATCACATTTGATTTTAGTGAGTCTTCAAGCCAAAAAGAAGATGCTTTCCTTACAGAAAAAATAGCTGGCTTGGGTGTATATTCCATCTTTTACAGAACTGCCAGAATGAAATTTGAGGGAACATTCTGTTTTGCCACATGATTTTACCAGAAAAATAAACCAAAAAAAAAAAAAAAAAACCAACAAAAAAAACCCCAAAAACCAAAACATAAAAACCAAAACAAACAAAAAAAAAAAAACCCACAACCTTACCTGCAATAAGTAGATCAAAACTTTTGTTGCAATCTGAAATTTGTAGCTGAGCTACATAGGAAAATAACCTAGCTAATCATCCATAAAGTGTAATACTGTATCTTTAAAGTAGTATGACATATTTTCTACCATGAAAAATAATGCAGTAATTGACTATTAGCATCCAGACATGAGTTTTAATATCAATGATTTATTGACAGCCTACTAAAAGTGCCATGTGTATGGCAATGGAAATGCTATGAGGGGCTCATTGTTTGTCCCTTCAAAAGCTGGTTAGTTGAAAAACTCTTATCCTTGCATATCAATATATTTCTGGGTGTGTGGATAATTTACCTATGTACACTGTTTGCCAATTCCATGTCTCTGACAACATAATTGATTTTAGGAAGGCTTATCATGTATATATGGGAAATCAACAAAAATTTAGATTAGGTTTTAAAAGCAAGCATTGTTGACAAAGGGATGATTCACTAGTAAGGTATGCTTGAGAAGACATAAATCAGCAAAAGCTGATGTCAGTTATAAGTGACATGCAATTAAAAATAACCTAATCTTCATTTTGAAAACCTAAAAGCAAAAATTAATATTCCAGTGGCTCACATTTACAAAAATGCGCTCACATTCGCTGCTGTCAGTAGCCTTTATTCATGTAGCAAAACCATAACCTCAATTTTAATTCTGACTGTATTTATTCGCTTATCTTAATTGTTGGGATCTACCGGCATCGACTTCTCATCTTTATATCACAGCTGTGGCTTAGCAGTCATTCAGTGGCTCTGTGAGAGAAGGCATACTTCTGTTGTTGCTCTGAACAATTTCTGTGATTACCAGTCAACTTAAAGCAGAAATGAAAGTGAATTAACTTGGAAAAATATTTTAAAACAGCCATAAGATCTCTTTGAAATTGTCTGAATTTGTCTTGAAATTATCCATACAGGAACTTTAAAGCATGTCTTGGGATAATTCAGATGGGTTTTTGTCACATATTTAAACAAAAAACATTAGTATTGTGTTTTAGGACAAATGTGAAGGGATTTTTTTAGGCTATTTGCTTTTCTAATCTGATTTAGGTAGTACAAAAATATAAGGATCTTACAATTTTAACTGAGGCCTCTCCAAAAAAAAACTGTAACCAAGCCTCTCACTGTCATTTCTGGCACCTGTAAATTTGAATGAGCCTACAGAGAAAAGGGTCTAAAATGCCTTTCTACTCTCCGTTTCTATTTCTTCTCTTCCCTCTACAGTAGCCTACTCAAAGTACAGAAAAGTTGTGGGGAAACAGTATCCTGGGAGGTTTTTTTCCCATTGTCTGCAGAGAAGCTACAGAAGTTACTTTTAAATTAGATAAATGTACACCCACAGTCACTGATGAGGCAAGCAATAAGGATTAAGAAATTATTTTATCTGGAAGATTCTTATGATAGACACCACCTTGAATAGTACAATGGCTAGAAACTTGGTATAAGCTTGGAACCTCAGCTGTGTAGCAGTGATCCAGGGCAGGTGAAAACATCAACTTCAGGATTCAGAGCATTAGAAACACAGCTCATCTACTCCTCTCATGATGAAGGAGGGTGTTGTGGTTTAGAACGCTGGCCAAAAGCCAGGAACCCACAGCACCTGCTCATTTGCCATCCACTACTAGGCAGAGAAGAGCAAAAGGAAAAAAAAATTAACAAAAGGGTTCATGAGTTGAGATAAGGAACAGGGAGGAAACACTTGGCAGACAAAGCAGGCTCCACTTAATAGCGAAGTGGAATGGTATTAGCTAAAAAGTCAGAGGAGGAGAATGAGAAATAAAACCTCAAGACGCCCGATCTTCTCCCCACTCCTTCCCCCCTTCCCACCTGCTGCAAAGCAGAGGACGGAACAGGGTGTGGGATTGGACCAGTTCAGGGTGGGGGTTGGTCAGTTCAGGTGTGGGGGTTGGTCAGTTTCAGGTGTGTGGGGTTGGTCAGTTCAGGGTGTGGGTTGGTCAGTTCAGGGTGGGTGCAGTTCAGGGTGTGGGGTTGGTCAGTTCAGGGTTGGTTCAGTTCAGGGTGTGGGGTGGTCAGTTCATCCCAATCGATCTGCAGCTGCTGAGGGAGAGAGTCCCTTCCCTTGCGTTGCCTGGGGTCCCTCCCACAGGAGACAGTTCTCAGTGAACCTCTCCGGCGCGGTTCCACTCTCACGAGCAGCAGTCCACACACATCTGCTGCAGTGTGAGTCCCTCCACGGGCAGACAGTCGTCCCAAAACTGCTGCACCGTGGGCTCCCACATCCCCTGGGTGCAGGCCCAAGGCCAGGCTGTTCCATATCGGGAGCAAGGCCTCTTTCTCTCCATGGCTCTCCTGCTGGACACAGCCCCTTCTCAGTGTCCGCCCGCTCTGGTGTGGGGACCTCCCTCCTCCATGGGCTGAGGGTGGATCTCTGCACCCTCTGTGGACCCCATGGCTGCAGGGGGACAGCTTGGTGTCCACCATGGTCACCATGGGCTGCAGGGGGAAGCACTCGACGTCAACGGTGCAGGGCGTGCTCACCATGGTCACCGATGGGCTGCAGGGGGACAGCCTGCTCCACCATGGTCACCATGGGCTGCAGGGGACGCCTGCTCCACCATGGTCACCATGGGCTGCAAAGGAATCCCAGCTCTGGTGCCTGGAGCAGCTCCTCCCCCTCCTGCACTGACCTTGGTGTTTGCATCCCTCACATATTTCTCAGCCTCCTCCACTGGCAAAACTACTGTGTGTCCTTCTTTGTTTTGATTTCCTCTTAAATATGTTTTCACAGAGGCAAAACCACTATCTCCAATTGGCCCAGGTTTGGTCAGTGGCATGTCCATCATCCTCAGAGCCAACAGCAATCAGCTCTGCTGGACATGGTGGAAGCCTCCAGAAGCTTCTTACAGGAGCCATCTTTTTGGCCCCCCCACCTCAAAAAACTGGGCCAAGCAAAACCAATACAGAGGGGAAAGCTGGGAATTAATATCTGCATGGAAAATGGTTGTCTACAGCTCTTATAATGCATTTAACCATTATATTGTAGCATTATCAAGAGACTACAGTTTTCTTTTGAGTGCTACGGCTGAAATTAAGCGAGAACGGTACCAATCCCTGAAACACAGTGGACTGTGAAATTTGTTGGATTAGAGGAACTGTTTCTACACTGCAAATGTATGGCAAACACTACTTCAAAATCTTCCTGCTCTCCCTTTCATTTGAAAGGGAAGAACCTGCAATATCCGAGGCAAAGAAGCATAATGTAGTTATGGAAGTAGTTGATTTTTTTCTCTCATTGCAGCTTTTCTCATATGTGCATTTTGGTAGTGTTGAGGGCATTTTAATCCAAATAAGGTGTCTGACACTCTGTTTATCAGAATTGTAAGAGGTGTGATTACTTAGAGCTTCATGCTCAGTGAGTATGGTATTACAAAAATAAAATGGCAGTGTAGAGCAAGAAACTGTCAGGATAGACGAGATCAGCTTTCCTCCTTTTTGGTTTTGGTTTTTTTTTCCCCTGTAGTAGGGAATCATTTACTAGAGTAGAACTTTGAAAGGAAAAAAGTAGGTACAGTGCAGGTAATATTTTGTTTATTTCCTGCTTTAAAAAAATAAAATTGTGAATCACTGATGCTTCTGTTTTATATAACAAAGAAAATATTGGAACTTAAGGAATTATTTGAAAGGCATATCAGTTACTGTGAAATGCTCAGGTGCAGTTAGCTTTTTTTCTTTCAAAACTAAATTTACAGAGAATGTAATTATATGGTGAGCATATACTTTTTTCCCACTTCACTGAAAATTGTATGGTACTTTCTTCAATGCTCATCTGTATCCTGTCTTCTGAAATCTGAGCTCTGAACACAAATTTTAACGGAATAAAAAAGTTAACAACCATGAGCATAAAACAGCAATCCACACTCATGTTCTGCAACCTTCTGCTCTGAAATGAGAATTATATGGGGTGCGTATAAATTCCAAACCATTCTGGTTTCTGTTTCTCCGGGTTGCATGGATGACATACAAAGCCCACCCAAAAATTGAATGATATTTAGTCCAAAACTATTCTCCACCTCAAAGCTGAATCAATGGATTTTGTCTCATTTTCCATTGTTTTTCACTAGAATCAAGACCTCTAAACTATGACCTGCTTTTGTATCAATATTACATTCTGAATATTGTAATATATTTAAACATTTGACATATAAAAGAGAGTTAAATAGTAGATATTGTAATGGAATACTACTGTGCATTTAATGATTTATTTACTTCAAAGTTCCCTATTTCAGAGGCACATGCAGGAATTTTTTATTTTTTTTTTACTTTCAATAAATTGTTGTGGATGGCCATACATACATATATAAACACATATACATTTATATATGAAACTGGAACTTGAGAATTAACCTTTAGATTTTTGTTCCTAAAATGGCTCCTTTCACATTCATAATACTTTGCCAAGCTGAAGCATTGAGGAATATGTAAAATTTGTTATTATTTGGAAAATGAAATTCAAAGAAACTTCTTTATAAAAAGAATTTTTAAAAACTCCAAACTTTGTAAGCATAAGCCCAATCACAAGCCCTATGTTTTCTGTTTGCATTGCTAATCTATCCTCATCTTATTGAAAATTCTGGAATTTTGCACATCCTTTTTAGGCTATTTCAGTATCACATTGCATTCTGTCAATGTCTCATTTGAGCCTAATGTTTTATTCAATATCACATGTATAGTACTATATAAAAGTAACGATTCTAAAAGATGAGCAAAGCTAAAGCATTTTTGAAATTTACTATGGATGTTATTTTATGTTTATTTCATAACCTTCATAATGTGAATTGGTAGACTAATTCTATTTTTACTCTGACTAGTTTGATTTCTATTTTATTAAAACAAGTTGTACTTCTGTATGAGTTTTGTTAAAGTATGCTAAATCAGCCAGAAAAATGTCTAATTTTGTCACTGCACCCCAAAACACCCAGTTGTTCTTAATGTCAAAAGTATCTAAAAGTTTTCCATAGGAAATGTTTTAAAAAACTATCAAATTTATGAGGCGCTTACTTTGGGCTACTTTACTATTGGCCCAAAGAAATTAAGAATTTAACAGTGACCAAAATGTGGTTTTTTTGGTAGGTGATGTAAATTGAGAGACTAAAACAGTTAGAGAGGATTTTAATGATGCTTACAGAAAATGTAATATTTTATATTGTACATTGAAATATTTCAGGTTTTCTTCATTTTTTCTTTTCTTTTTTTTTTTTTCTTTTCATCTAAAAAAGCGAAGAATAAAATCTTGTGTTAGAAACAGACCTTATTTCTTCTCTGTTTCTGGTACCATTCCCCATTTTCCCCCCTTTCATTATGATGTGATTTGTCTATTAAACCCCAAAAAGGTTCCTTATTGGACATGCTTTTTATCTTAGTGTCATGGTTTTACTTGGTCCGATTTTTGGTGGTAGGGGGAAGGGACCAAGAAACCACAAAGATGCTCCTGTGAGAAGTTCTAGAAACTTTCTCCTCTTCTCCAGCAAAAGGAACTCTGCTCCCTGTGTTTTAGAGCCAATCCATAATGGCTCTGAGGTTGATGGACAGGCTGCTCATCAGGCCTGGGCCGATTGCACAGGTTGGTTACACCTCTGTGATGACGTATTATCTAGTACTTAAGAATTCAAAACAAGGTAGGGGCGGTAGCCATTTGTAGCTTTAGGTTGTTAGTATGTAGTTTTAGTGTCATGCACTGGGGAAAAACAGAGCAGGGGGGTGAGGAGATGTAAGAAAAAAAAATGGAGACCGAAGATCACAGTAAGGGGAAGATCGGATGGTTGCTGTGCTGTGCTATGGTTCTCAAACATGGAGGAAATAAGTTGTTCTCGAAAGGACTATTTCATCAATGAGAGAGCTGTATAGAAAAGGAGAGCGACCTTGCTCTGAGGAAAAAAAAACCTGGCCTTTGAGGACTGGACTGAACTGATCAGGAGCCAAAAAGGGGGAAGAGGCTTGGTCCCCCCACGACGTTTGAAGTGAGTTGATGCTAAGAAGAAAATGAGTTCTGCAGGGAGGGAGAGATGCCCCCGCCCTACGTCTGAAGTAAGTGGATACTTAGAAGAAGCTGTGCTCTGCCAGGAGATTTGTGATAGTGGTCATACGCTGCTGAAACAATGCAGTTTGGCCTTGAAGGACATTCTTTCTTTTCTCCTACGAGGTAAAGAAAATCTCCCTCGCCATCAGCAGTTATACACTGACTGCTCTTGGGAAAAAAAACCTCCACAGCTTGGAGCTGTAAGAACATTACTACTATGATTCTGGACAACAACTGTAATGAGTGGTTTGATCTATGTTAGACTTTCATTCCTGTCCCCTGTGTGTGTGGGAAGACATGGGGGGATGGAGAGGGAGAACCTGGTGAAGAGACGGGTCCCGTAAAGGATAACAGGTGTCTTAAAATGTCCATTTTTCTTTTTCTTCTCCTTGTAAATTTGTCCCTATCTTTGTTCCTCTCCCTGGTGCTGTAGTATTCTTAGTAGTTTGTAGTAATAAATCTATTTTTGCAACTCAAGTTTTTCAGCCTGTCTGATCATTTTCTGGAATTATATGTATCTTTCTCTCAATTATGTTATGTTATCTGAAAGCCATAAATTTTCGTGTTAATTGGGCTTTTGCTCTCCCTTCTTCCTCTTCGGTGGGGGAAGGGAGAGAACATCATGGGTGCAGTGCTTTTTGGCTTTCAGCACAGTCCAAACCATGACATTTTTGGTGCCGTGACTCGGATTGGGAAAAATCAAGTTTAAAACCACGACACTCAGTTTGCTCTTACTTCTTTGGTTACACAAGATCACCAGAAATACCATAATCGAGCAGCATTATACTCTGTCCAATGCTATACTTTTTCCTCTAAGAGTGACAACAGTAGTTCATTCCATGCATAGTCATAGGAATCATGGAATGGGTTGTGTTAGAAGGGTCCTCTGAAGATCCTCTAGTCCATCACCCTGTCACAGACAGGAACACCTCCCACTATGTGGTTCAAAGACCCATCCGGCCTCACCTGGAACTCTTCCAGGGATGTGGCATCCACAATTACCCTGGACAACCTGTTCAGTGCCTCAACATTCTCACAATAAAGAACTTATTTATGTGCAGTCTAACCTTATCTTCTTTCAGTTTAAAACTGTTACGCCTTGTGCTGTCACTACAAGCCTTGGTAACAAGTCTTCCTCCATCTTTCCTGTAAACACCTTCTGTACAAAGATAGGCCACAACTGAGGTCTCCTCAAAGCCTTACTTCCTCCAGGCTGAACAACCTCAACTCTAACAACATATTTTCACAGAAGAGTTATTCCAGCCCTCTGACCATTTTCGTGGCTCCCCTCTGAACCTGCTCACTAGAGGCAGCACTTTGCCTTGGCCTCTTGAACTTCATGAACTTTGCTTTGACCTCTTGAAATGCATGAACTTCTCATGGGCCCACTGGGCAAGCCTCTCAAGGTCCCTCCAGAGAGTGCTCCTTCCCTCTGGCAAATCAACTGCAGCACTAGCCTGGGGGCTTGGTGTCATTGTCAAGGTTACTTAGGCGGGACTCATTCCCAGTGTCCATGTAATTAACAAAGGTCTTAAATAGCACTGTCACCCATATGGATTATTGAGAGATAGCACTCATTTCTGGTTTCCAATTGGACATTGAGGCATTGACTGCAACTATTTGAAAGCTCCCTTCCAACCAGCTTCTCATTCAGCTAGCAGTCCTTCTGTCAAACCCCTATATCCAACGTTGCAGACAGAATGTTGAATGGGACCATTTCAAAAGCTTCACAAAAGTCTAGGTAGACTACACCATTTCATTATATAGCTTTTCCTCTGTTCATTGATGCTGAAATTCTATTGTGGACAGTCACCAGGTCAGTCAGGCATGGTTTGCCCTTTGTGAAGCACGTTGGCTGTCTTTAATCACCTTACTATCTTCCATATGCTTTGACATGTCTTCCAAAATTATCTGCTTCCTGTTACTGGGAATGGTGGTAAGGCTGTCTGGTCAATTGTTCCCAGGGTCATCCTCTTTACCCTTTTTAAAAATTGATATGTGTGTCTCTTTTTTCAATTCCTAAGGATTTCACCTATCTGTCACTACTTCCTAAATATGATCAAGGGCAGCTTAGCAACGTTGTGTTCTAGTTCCCTCACAAATCCAGGATACATCTGATTTTGCGGTTCGTTCCTTGCCTACTTCCAAGTATCTGCTTTCACAGATTTAAGGACGATGGAATATATGTTCCTGCCTATTCTCTTTAGCATCCTTTTACCATTTTGTGTTAAGTTGGTTTTATCACCTTGTGAACCTGCTGATACTACTTATCTCAGTAACTTTCTCTGGTGATAAATTTCTGAAGTTTATTACTGTTTTTACAACAATCTGTTTTAAAATTATCTCTTCCTCTTTCAAACAAGGATATCCCACTCCTCTTGCCCTCTTATTAGTGAATAACAGTGCTACCTTTATCTTGTTTCACCTTTTTGGCTCTGTCTATAGCCAGTCTACCTTTTCCTCTTCAATTGTAGAGCTGCAGCCTTTTTAGTCTCACTTCTTTAAGCTCTCATTTTCATGCTCTGTGCCTTATCTTACTGCTTTTTACCTTCATGGGAACACAAAGAACATACCTGCATAAAGTAGTCACAATAAGAACATACAAAGATTTTATATAATATCAAAATGACAGCCTCTATCCAATTCTTGTTACACCTTCTGATTGTGATGAGCATTTTCTTGGTTTTTGTGAATGTCGCTATGCAGGAATTAAAGATTTCAGAAAGCTGTCAACGATAATTCCAAGATATCCCTACTGACTTACAACTTGTCATTTCAAAATTAGCATCCTGTAAGAAGTACAGTCTTGATTTTTTTTTCCTCTGGAGATTTTACATGTATCTACACTGAAATCTATCATCACTTTGCTTTCTCATTCAGCATCGTGAAGTCCTTGAGGACTTTTTACCAGCAGTGAGGCATCTGGCTACCCGAGACAGCTCCATTCTAATGTCTCCAAAACCTTAGAGAGCACTAAAAGTTATTAAGCAAAAATTATTCCCACTACAAAACCACTGTTATTGCCCAGAATATTACATGCTGTCAGTGTTCTCCAATCTGTGCAATTACCACAAAATCCTCTGCTTTATGATTTATCCCTTACCTGCTTTCAGTCTATAAAAGGGACAATTCCTCCAATCTTCAAATAATTCAATTTCTTGAAAAATATTCATCTGCCAACAAAAGAATAATCAAGTTTATTAAAAGTCTGAATGTGTTATAATCACTGGATTGCCTTTGTCTACATGTTGGTTAACAGCTTTCCAAAACTCTATAAAGTCATTGTAGCAGCCATTCCCATTCTAGAAACTGTGCTGAGTCTTTACCAGCAAACAGAATTCACCCATGCAATCAGAGACCTTCTCCTTTACTGCAGACCCTTTGATGGCTGAAGTCAGAGCTATTTGTGTCTAATTCTCAGGTGCTCTCTAGTCCTTCTGACAGATCCAGGTGACTTCAGTTTTCATCTAGCATCCTCCAAAAGATGGGTTTTTTTTTGTTTTGGTCTTTTTTTCCCCCAATTTACACTCAGTAACAAGGGAGTTGACAATTGCACGTTTGAGCTCCTTCTGGTTTCTTAAGTGAATGTCATCCTAGTCCAGCCTCCAACTCCTCTATGTGGTCTAATTCATCCATAATTTTCCTTCCAAATACTGGGGAAATAGAGAAATCTTTCCTAAGTTTTCATAAGCAAAGACTGGTAGAAATAATGACCTGAGCTTCTTTTCTATAATCAGTGTTCAGTACCCTTTTTATACAGTTTCCATCAAGTAGTGCTGCTCAGGAAGAGGAGTCCTGCCCTTTCTCCAGCACAGGGTCCCTCCCAAGGAAGACAGTTCTCCATAAACTTTTCCAGTGTGAGTCCTTCCCACAGGCTTCAGTTCTCCATGAACTGCCCCTGCACAGATCTCTTCCACCAGGTGCAGTTCTTCAGGAAAAACTGCTCCCCATGATGGAGCAACAGGCCCTGACAAAAATCTTGTTTCAATGCAGGCTCCCCAGAGAGTCACAGATTCCTTATATGAGACCAGTTGACCAGATAATTTCATTTCTGAAATGTTTACCTCTGGGTTACCAGCAATCTTTTAGAGGAGCTGTTCCCCTGAAATGAAAATGTTTTCTATTTTGATAAAAATGTTTTCTGTCAACATATACACAAGAACATTCTTATATTGTTCAGTTTTCCTTTTCTCTTCAGCCTTTATTTCCTTTTGTAGAATGTAGCCATTTGAGTCAATAATCTTGGTGTTAGTAATACTAATATACAACTATGCATGCTCTTTAAATCTATAATTTCAATTAAGAGGATGGACATTCTTCATGGTCTTGAGGTCTTTGGAAAATAGGGAAGAAATATTATCCAACAGCCTGTATTTAAAAAGAAGGGGGAGGGTGTGTGTGTGGGGGAGGAGGGTTCGGGGGGGGGGGTGAGAAACAGGAGAGGGAAAACATAGCTGCACTTTTTAAATAATTCTATGTTCCTTCCATCCCATTAATTCCTTAAATTATTTTTTCATTCATTTTTCCCATGACACATTCATCACTTTCAAAAAGCCAGAGTCCAAATGAACCAGATGTGCTGAACATGCAAATAACTGAAAAACAGGTTTCCCTGGAAACCAGATTAAAACCTTCAAAACAGCTCCACCTCCTGCTCAGCTTCCCTATCCCTTTTAGCAGCTCAGTAATAGCAAATCAAGACACTCATACCCAGATTGTGCCCTCCACTTACATGAGCAGGGGGTAACCAATTCAGGAGGTTCAGAAAGGAGAGTCTTCCATTTCAGTTTTTTTTTTTTCACTGTTTTATTCTCTGTGAATGTGTAACTCTTCTGTAATAGCAGCACATGGAATGGGTGGGATAGCATTTTTGCAGATGGCATCAGAAAACAGCTGCTTTTCACATTGTCCCTTGGCAATCCCATGGTTAACTGTGTAGAATATCTACTAGAAGGCCACTCCAATTAGCACTCATTTATCTGGAATCCTTTCCCCGGAACTTTACATTGCTGTTGCAAGGCATTTTGAAATTCAGATGGGAACTAAATGACTAACCAGAAAATTCACCTACCATCATCTGCTAGCTCTTCTCCCACATATTCTGTACTGTTCTGCAGATGCCAGAGGTGTAAGGATGAAGGCAAACCTCTTTCCTTGACTGCATCCTGCCTCTTTCCATGGTTCTCAGAAGTTTACGCGATTGAGTGGCCTTGGTCCTTGCCAAATGAAACTCCTAGTACACTACCTCTGGTACAATTACATTTCTAGTACATTTTAACATAACTTTGACCCTTTCTGCTCCTTCATGTAGCACCAATATGAAAGGAATAATATAGCCCCAGTGATGCTCTACATTAAGAGCTCTGTAATCAAAAACACTTTCCCTTAATGTAATGATCTTTTCTGACCTTGCAAATCTTGTATTTTATTAACCAAGAGTACTGCAATGTGACTAGAGAAATGTTGCAGTTGCAATGGAGTTCAGTAAAAATTTTCATCACATTGTGAAGCAATCATGACTTACCCTTAGAATGAGGAGAGGAGACCCTTTGATGCATTGCTCCTGTTTTCATTCCTCATCTGATCAGGGAGAGGTGGAATAAATCACAGTGCTTCCACCCAGACTAGAATAAATTTCCGAAGGGAAAAAA
>CM019236.1:27950102-27978327 GCA_009741485.1 Malurus cyaneus samueli
TCCTTTACTGCAGACCCTTTGATGGCTGAAGTCAGAGCTATTTGTGTCTAATTCTCAGGTGCTCTCTAGTCCTTCTGACAGATCAGGTGACTTCAGTTTTCATCTAGCATCCTCCAAAAGATGGGTTTTTTTTTGTTTTGGTTTTGTCTTTTCTCCCTTCCCAATCTTAACCAGTATAACAAGTAAGGAGTGACATTGCACGTTGAGCTCCTTCTGGTTTCTTAAGTGAATGTCATCCTAGTCCAGCCTCCAACTCCTCTATGTGGTCTAATTCATCCATAATTTTCCTTCCAAATACTGGGGAAATAGAGAAATCTTTCCTAAGTTTTCATAAGCACAAGACTGGTAGAAATAATGACCTGAGCTTCTTTTCTATAATCAGTGTTCAGTACCCTTTTTATACAGTTTCCATCAAGTAGTGCTATTGATTTCCTAGATGGACACCTTCTTTAAGTATTTAAATTTTGCTATCACCTTACCCCCTCCACCCCCACTAATCTTCTCTTCTTCCCAGGCTTAATTTCACTTTGAAATTCTCTGCATTTGGGACTAGAGGTCAGCTCATTACATGTTCCTTCTTCCTCCAACTCTTCCCCTGATCCAGTGTGTGATCTCCCCCACAGAGGCCAGGTCTCCATAAACTTTTCCAGTGTGAGTCCTTCCCACAGCTTCAGTTCTCCATGAACTGCCCCTGCACAATCTCTTCCACCAGGTGCAGTTCTTCAGGAAAAACTGCTCCCCATGATGGAGCAACAGGCCTGACAAAAATCTTGTTTCAATGCAGGCTCCCAGAGAGTCACAGATTCCTTATATGAGACCAGTTGACCAGTAATTTCATTTCTGAAAGTTTACCTCTGGGTTACCAGCATCTTTTAGAGGAGCTTGTTCCCTGAAATGAAAATGTTTTCTATTTTGATAAAAATGTTTTCTGTCAACATATACACAAGAACATCTTATATTGTTCAGTTTTCCTTTTCTCTTCAGCCTTTATTTCCTTTTGTAGAATGTAGCCATTTGAGTCAATAATCTTGGTGTTAGTAATACTAATATACAACTATGCATGCTCTTTAAATCTATAATTTCAATTAAGAGGATGGACATTCTTCATGGTCTTGAGGTCTTTGGAAAATAGGGAAGAATATTATCCAACAGCCTGTATTTAAAAGAAGGGGGGAGGGTGTGTGTGTGGGGGAGGAGGGTTCGGGGGGGGGGGGGTGAGAAACAGGAGAGGGAAAACATAGCTGCACTTTTTAAATATTCTATGTTCCTTCCATCCCATTAATTCCTTAAATTTTTTCATTCATTTTTCCCATGACACATTCATCACTTTCAAAAAGCCAGAGTCCAAATGAACCAGATGTGCTGAACATGCAAATAACTGAAAAACAGGTTTCCCTGGAAACCAGATTAAAACCTTCAAAACAGCTCCACCTCCTGCTCAGCTTCCCTATCCCTTTTAGCAGCTCAGTAATAGCAAATCAAGACACTCATACCCAGATTGTGCCCTCCACTTACATGAGCAGGGGGTAACCAATTCAGGCAGGATTCAGAAAGGAGAGTCTTCCATTTCAGTTTTTTTTTTTTCACTGTTTTATTCTCTGTGAATGTGTAACTTTCTGTAATAGCAGCACATGGAATGGGTGGGATAGCATTTTTGCAGATGCGTCAGAAAACAGCTGCTCTTTCACATTGTCCCTTGGCAATCCCATGGTTAACTGTGTAGATATCTACTAGAAGGCCACTCCAATTAGCACTCATTTATCTGGAATCCTTTCCCCGGAACTTTACATTGCTGTTGCAAGGCATTTTGAAATTCAGATGGGAACTAAATGACTAACCAGAAAATATCACCTACCATCATCTGCTAGCTCTTCTCCCACATATTCTGTACTGTTCTGCAGATGCCAGAGGTGTAAGGATGAAGGCAAACCTCTTTCCTTGACTGCATCCTGCCTCTTTCCATGGTTCTCAGAAGTTTACGCGATGTAGTGGCCTTGGTCCTTGCCAAATGAAACTCCTAGTACACTACCTTGGTACAATTACATTTCTAGTACATTTTAACATAACTTTGACCCTTTCTGCTCCTTCATGTAGCACCAATATGAAAGGAATAATATAGCCCCAGTGATGCTCTACATTAGAGCTCTGTAATCAAAACACTTTCCCTTAATGTAATGATCTTTTCTGACCTTGCAAATCTTGTATTTTATTAACCAAGAGTACTGCAATGTGACTAGAGAAATGTTGCAGTTGCAATGGAGTTCAGTAAAAATTTTCATCACATTGTGAAGCAATCATGACTTACCCTTAGAATGAGGAGAGGAGACCCTTTGATGCATTGCTCCTGTTTTCATTCCTCATCTGATCAGGGAGAGGTGGAATAAATCACAGTGCTTCCACCCAGACTAGAATAATTTCCGAAGGGAGAGCTGAGTGAAGAACACTTATTAAAAATTGTTAACTGAAATGAACACAAGACAACAAACACAGAAGTATCTTGCCCTGTTAATGAGATGCTGCTATCTGGATTAGTCTGTATTTGCTGAGTTTCTAATTAGTTTCATTTATTAACATGCTAATGTTAATATGATGCATTACTTTCAGTTGTGCAGGCATAAAGCCAGTTTTTAGGAAACTGGACTTCCAGAGAAACAAGTAGGGAATCAATGAATAAGTAATTTACAAAGCTACTCAGCCTAATCTACACCAGAGAGACAGAGTTTATCAATCCCTTTTTTTTCACTATGCCACTATAATTAACAATGTGCATATGATGGCATTAGCAGTGATTTCCTCTGGAAGCTGAAACTTAGTTCATTCTGATCTTCCTTCTGGTAGAAGAAATATGTAACTGTTTCAGAAGAGGTGTATCATTTGAATAATAACATGAGACTGAGTATCTGATACAGCATAGGATGAATTAACACAGAGACCCCATTTCTCATGCCCCCACCCAAAAAAACAAAAAAAAAAACAAAAAAAAAAAAAAACCAAAAAAAAAAAAAAGAAATACTTACAAAAAAGACATACTTTCTTGGGAGTAAGTCCTGGTTCATCAGAATGTAAAGCACCTCATTTAGTCGACAGTAGTAACATTGCTTGGACTTAGGAAACATTCTTATTTGATTCATGATATTCCAACGGGATAGATTAATCTTTTGTGAACCATACAGCTCTGATGAAAGTGCTGTTTAACATGCTAAAGTGCCAAATTCATCTTCTTCTTGTACAAAAGAACTTCCTATAATAAAAACTCTTTGCAACAGCAATAAGGCATCTCTGTGGGGAATGTTTATCATGAAGTGTTTGCATTTTGAAATAGACATTTTGCCATATATTATACAGCTATTTAAGGATACTAGAGTATGGCAATATTCTTCCGCTCAACTATACAGGTTAATTATTAATTGGGATGTTCTGTCTGTACATTTATGTAAGGACAGGTAAGCATTTATTAAACTTTATAATCTTCATGACACTAATATTGGGCAGATGGTCCCCCACACATATTAAGGAAGGTAGGCTGGAACAACAGCAGGTGAGTAGACAGAATTCAGTACATGCAGAAAAACTGAGTTGATATCAGATTATTACAGAGAAACCTGTGCTATGTATGAGGCAATAAATGCATAATTGTCCTGATAGCCCATAGCTCTGCAGATTAGACAGCTCACCAAGTTGCTTTCAATGCTCACCCAGCCCGGTGTTCTAGCACAGTGCAAATCAGACTCTTCTGGTCCCCAGTGATCTAGCAAGCTCAGCTGACTCATATGAAATGGCACCTTTATTGTGGTTCTGTACCCTGACTGCAGCTACCCTTTAACAGCTGTGCTTTTGCAGACACTTTGTTCCATGGGTTAGCAACCTGTGAGACTCCAGGTTTGCCAGGTGTACAACACCTGCATACTTTTCTATATGCACTTGTACAAACAGTGAGTAGCCTGCACACGTTGTGATCTCTACAACCTGATACCACTTTCTGTACAATGGAAATGGCCATACTTGGCTATAATGCCATTCAATCTTCATAGTTTTACTAGTAGTTTATCCATGAAGGATATAGACATAATCTGAATATGTGGTGTGAAATAAAATGAAGGCTTAAAGTAAAATCATACAAATGTTTCTACTTTTATAGGTAGAAAACTACCTGCTTCTCCAATTTGCATACCTCAAAAACACAGCATTTTCTTTTTCTTTTCTTCTTTTCTTCTTTCTTTCTTTTCTTCTTTCTTCTTTCTTTTTCTTCTTTCTTTTTCTTCCTTCCTTCCTTCCCTTCCTTCCTTCCTTCTTCCTTCCTTCCTTCCCTTCCTTCCTTCCTTCCTTCCTTCTTCTTCCTTCCTTCCTTCCTTCTTCTCCTTCTTTCCTTTCTTCCTTCCTTTCTTCTTTCTTTCTTTTCTTTCTCCTTTTCTTCTCTTTCTTTCTTTTTTCTTTCTTTCTTTTCTTTCTTTCTTTCTGTTCTTTTTTCTTTCTTTCTTTCTTTCTTTCTTTTCTTCTTTCTTCTCTTCTTCTTTTCTTTTTTTCTTTTCTTTCGTTTCTCTCCTTCTCTTTTTCTCCCTCTAACTTTAGCAGCTCATTATGGTTTATGTTCAAAACCAAGAGTTTTGTCTCTTATCTACTTGCCTTTGGCAGCACAGCCTCAAGTTGTGTATGCCATGAATATTTAATATGATGTTTACATAGAATACTAAGGAAATAGATAGCAGATGTATATATATGTCATCAGCAAGAAAAAGACCAATTACAGTAAAAGTTTAAAAAGTGCTGAGTATTAGCAGAAGGTCTATGTGAAATATGTGGATTATGGAAAAGTTAACTTGCTTCCCATTTAACAACAGTGATAGGACCCTGTATCTACTAAAGTTTCCAACACAAAAGCTGAAATAATTGTATCTGTATATCAGTTTATAAGCAGGCCAAATATTTGCATTTTCTGCAAAATGCTGACATAGTTTGACAGGTGGGAGGAAATTTTTCGGCCACAGTCCCCCTGAATAGTTTCCTTTAATTCCCATTGGAAATGGTGTCCTTAACATTGGGAGTGGTGTCTTTAACATGTTGAAGTCAGAAACAGAAAAATGCACATCTTTAAAAAACACTAGAGGGAAGATCTAGGGAAATAGTCAGCTGCTCGATCCACAGGAGTGTCATGGAGGAAGTGTTTGTTCTTTGCCCAGCTTTAAGGAGAGAATGATCAGTCGGGCAAAATGTAATAGCTGTCTAATTGCCTAAGGAGAGGATTTAGAGAAAATGGAGACAAACTCTTCTCAGAGATGTCCAAAGAGAAGAGGCAGCAGACACAAGCTGAAATACAGGAAACATAAATATTATTTTTTTTTTAATAGATACAACTCAAACACTTGAAGAAGTTAATCAAAGATTGGAAAAGGCTGATCACAGTTTTTTTTTATATTTCCGTCTCCATATATGTATATCCAAAACTTGACTTAATAAGCAACCTGAGGTCCTGCACATCCTTCTATCGTTCAGCAGAAGTCCCTTCCTGTCTAATTCATTACATGACTCTGTAATTCTAGCATTTCCATAGGATATTGGTAAGTTAAGAAGTAGAAGGTTATTTGCCTCTCTCTTGTGTGGGATACAATGAAAAACACCTGAAACATGATTTATGAGATTAAAAAAAAATGTTTGCCTTGTTGGCAAAATTAAACATATAGAATTGAGCTACTCTAATAACAAATACCATTCCTAATACTAAGCATAATAACTCTAATAACAAATACCAGTCTTAATACTAAGCATAATAATGAGTAAAAAGTGATTTGAGAACATGGAAAAAACACCTAGGTAGCCCTGGTGTTCCCTTGCTAAACGTCTTATAAATTGCTGAAAAATAGAATGATAAATTGTTGAAGAGTTAGTGGAATAAGATGGAATTGCAAGCAATAGTACTGAGCAAGGTAATTCAATGAAGTGCTTTCCACATTTATCACTGCTGTGTTCCCAGACTCCCACACCAAGTCACTTTGGCTCAATAATTTACGTTATTGCTAGAGACTTTATTGATCATATTTCACGCTGTACTAACCTAGCACTGTGTGTTTTGTCCTGCTGTCATATGTTGTCTTACTGTATAGATTCAGAACTACTAAGGGTCACAGTGCAAAACATTGTGCAGATACACATGATCCCTGACTTCCCAGAGAGGCAGTCTGGAAATGCTGGATGATTCGCTGTTGGTTTGGAGAAGCTTCTCTCACCACTCATTGTTCAGCCCAGCACTATGTATATGAGGTTATGTCTGCAGGAGAAAGAGAATGGGGAGGCATTAACAGGGAGAAGGATAAATCAGGGACTTTGGCATTTGCTCATGTGCCATTCTGCACATGCAATTGCACCTAGTTAGACAAAACTGCATTAGAGGCCAGGAATAATGTACCTTGGTACACTGGGGCATAGAAATCTTGGACCCTATCTGCAGAAAAAGTGTCCTTTTATCCTTCTAACAGGCATATAGTAATATTTATCTTAGTGATTTCAGTTTTCAAATTATTTCCTTCCCTTTGCACATGCACTGACTTCTACATTGCTCTCTTTTCCTCGACTTTATTCATAAAAGTTTGCAGTTTTATATGTAGATGATACTGCAATCATTGTAATGAGTGTGGAATTATATCTCATTTCTGGAATCTCAAGTTCATTACTGAAGCAGGCTCCTTCACAAACAAAATATCTGTTGTGCTCTGCAGCCTTTTGGCAACTACCTACTTTTGTCATCTATACACACCAAATCTCTTGCAACCCTTGAACCTACCATTTTCTAATGGGTGTTTCTAACCTAGAAAGGTATTTGAAACTTCAAAAGACATTTCTTTATTAGACTGATAAAGACACTGACCTAGAGAAATAATTTTCCCAGGCATTTATTTAACTGGTCAAATGAGAATCTTTTAGAAGCAAAATGCATTCAGTCTTTTCAATGTAAGAGTAATCAGATTTGTAACCAGTGACATTTTTAGAATATAAAAATGAAGAGCAAAGTGATGGAAGGCATGTTTTGAAGTCGGGTAACTCATGTTGTTTAAAGAGTTTGTTTTAAGGTAAGGAATACCACCACAGAAAAACTGAAATATTTAGAAAAGAGAAAACAATTTCCTACTGTATGATGTCACCTCATCAATTTGGAAAAACCATATGATGAATACTCTAAACACTTCTTACTTTCGAGAAAGTAAAATTCGGAGTTCCCTGACAAAAATATTAATAAAACTGTTTCTGAAGAGTTAGGTGTATCTCTTATTCAGCAACAAATAATCACACAGATACAGAACATGTAAAAGAATGTACTGGCACTGGTTTATGCAATATGACATTTTAGCCCACAAAAATCATAACTCTACAAAATTGAGGTATTGGTGAAAAGGCATTGAACTTAATATTTGTATAATATGTTCAAATTGAAAAACACTTGGGCTTTTTGGCTGTACTCAGTAAACATTATATACAGTTTTCAAATATGACATATATAGTTCTTCTATGTCTCTGATACTGCTTTAATGGTTTGCATAATTCTTAAATATCCTGTACAAACCTAGATATCTACTTTATTTGACATCAAGGTTTCTTCATGACTTCCACCCACTTAGAAAACCCATTCAGTAATTGTTCTGAGCATTATATACTTATCTTTAACTACATGAGTAGATGCATTTTGTCTCCATGCATTTCTGAAGCACTAGGAAAAAAAAAAACAAGTTTCTGCAAAACTAAGAAGGAAAACACAGGGATTGTTTTAATCATCTGTATCAGTATTGCTCTTGGAACAAATGCAATCAGGTCAAGACTACATATCTTTCAAAATGAAGTTATACAATGCAGCCCTTCAGACCTAATTCCTTTATTTTAGATGGCTTTAATAAGTTACATAGAATATTATGACAATTTCTTCTTTAACAGAAAGCAACCTTTCTCTGAAATTGCTTTAACAATCATAAGGAAAAAAAAACCTGTTCCACTGTGATTCTTCCAAGCCACTGTACTAGAACAAATTCAACCCATTCTAATTGGGTGCCATCAGGCAGCAGTGAAAATGCAATTTTTTGTGAAATTTGTTTTTGCATTTAGCTGTTAGAGGCCCAGTGTTCAACTCGTTCACAGCTCTCCGTTGGACCTTATCAAAGAACATGCTGGCTGGAGGGCATCAGCAGCACTGATCACTCAAAGGGAAACACAACAGCTGTGTTCCTGACAGCTGGAGCAAGCATGACGTCCATCAGCAACTAACGGGAATATCTAAAACTGTTCTCCTTAGCAGGGCGCCCGCAAATCCAGTTATGCTGAAAATTAGAGTGCTCAGCCACTGTCAATTTCCACCATTATTTTTTTCAGTAGACGATAAACATTTCCTTATACATCTGTGTATTATTTTTTTTGTCATTCTGTTGTTCATCATCCATAAAGTAGCTTTAGGTAAGAATTATAAGAGGATTAGCTATTTCAGAGCTCAAGTTCTAAGAATCCTCCTATGCAGATACACTTCAGAAGTTCACACTGCAAACATGCACTGAAATCTCACATAAATACATTTTCAGATCATAATTTTAAGCCTAAAAAGAGCTGCTAATAAGGTGCATGACCTACTCCTGAATTATCTCAGCTTTTTTTTTTATCCTGATACTGATATTGAAAACTGTGTCTTTATTATTGTCAATGCACAAAATTCAAACTATATCTGTTTTTTGTGTTTGGTAGTCAAGAATATACTAACCCAACAATGTTCATCTGACAGTTACCTGAATCATAGACTCTAATTTTGGACTGTTCAATAGATACTTAACATATAAGTAACTATACCAACCTTTGTGAACTTCACATTTTTATAGTTATGTATTTGTAATGCAAAGTAAAAATTATGATGCCTGCAGGTGAAATCTAAGCATCAATTCTTTACCATGCAAACAACTCTCATTTATGTAGGCATCATGTATACTTCCAGACATGTTAAGAAGAAGGTCTTTTACTTATGTAGGGACAGACTGTGGTCTTTTCTACCATCTTACCAAGTGGAGAGGAGAAGTTCCCCAGTCTATCAGAGAGCTACTACCTAGTGACAGCAGCTTGATTTGAGACTCATACACTGAAGTTTTAACATAAATAAACACAGGGGAGATACAGGAATAAGAAGAATGTACAGTTGCAAGGGTGTTTTTTCTCACTTTCAGGAGATAGAGTACACTGTCTCATACAGATGCCTCCCAAAAAGTGTCTAAATTGCCTCTTGATGCAGCACTGCACCATGCTGGACCTAGCTCAGAGCTATGACTAAATGCAGTAATCTAGCTTTTACGCTGCAGTATGACAGACAGGGAGGGAGGATGCCTTAATTAACCGTGTTTACTTATGTACAAGACATGAAAACAAAAACTGAAACTCATTTGAAAACAACAAGATTAACTGCTCCTACCTGCTCTTTTTCAGCTCAAACAGGTTTTCTGTGGAATTCAAGATTTACTTTTAAATAAGTGATTTATAATATCAGTAATTCTTGTTTACTGTAAGCAAAACAGCAGATTAGTAATGTGTTAAATATGAGTTATTAAATTCCCATTAGACTAAATTACCACCCTTAGAGATATAGAAAACTACTCCAAATTAATTTATGTCTTTCAATAACTATTTCATCTATTTATAAAAACACGATTAATTTTAAGGTTTGTGTTATAGCAATTTGCTAGTTCTTTGTAGTAAAACCAGGACTATTAGGTCAGGTCATGGGCCCTATCCTCTTCTTTGTAAAGTAAATCTTTGTCGCAAAAGTAAATAAGAAAATAAAATGCTCTTAAAAGACTCTCATGCAGAATAAGATGTAGTTAATTTTGACAGTTCTTTGGCTGAAGGCTAGCATAAAATAATCTTTATACTTCATCTATTTAGGTATTACTGGGCCAGGTGACAGTCTAGTATCCTCCAGAAATTATATAATTTTTCTGATGATGTCCCCATTATTTTCAATTGCATCTTTCCTAGAAAGGAAGCAGTATTTCCAGACATTTTAAAAACCTATTTTTCAAATCCTTAACACTGTGAAGAAAATACACACCTTGAGACAGTTTACTTCTTGCTGCCCGTTCCAAATAACAAGGCTGAAAATCTTATTGTAGTAAATATTGCCATTTCTTCAGCTTGAACAGACTTGATTTCCTTTTATTGGGTTATGAACTTGAAGTTCTTCATAGAAACAAGAACCTATGGGTTGCTGACAGAATGCTTCCTTCCTTGATTTGTGTGGTCTGAATCCTGGGGTATGAATTCATGGAGCAACAGATGTTCCATAGTAACTGTTCTCCAACAGTTTAAAAATACAGGGTGATAAAACATACTACAGATTAATATTCAGAGGAAGCATTAAAGCACATGTACATATATGTGCACGTATGTGCTGAAAATGATATGCAGTTTATCAGGAGCACCATATTTAAACAGCTCCTTGTTTGCAGAATAGTGCTTAATTTATAGTAAAATTCATTTCTTAAAGAGCTGTAAGTTGTTGGTGACATCTATTGAAAACCATTCTTTCATCTAGGCCACACATTTTAAAATCCTTACATGCAATGTGTGATGTACTTTTTCTAGTACTTTGTACTTTTTTAACTATTTATGTAGCTTTGTTACACCTAAGGCAAAATATGTAAGTCAAAAATTGGCTTCCAGTTAACAACATTATGTAAACAATAGAGCTTTTGCAAGTATTGATTTTTTTTCGTAAAGAAAGAGTAAAGACCATATATATGGTTAGTTATATCTTATTCCTATTTCTCAACAAGTGCTGAAATGTACTTAAGATGTCTTGGTGGGTGAGAGCAAGACTAGCATTAAAATACAGCCCTCTGTACTTTGACTAACCCTATAGAAGGAATTGTCAAATTGTCTAAATGTCTAAATGGACTGTTTTACTTGAGGAAGCTAAGTAATACAGCAGTATTAATCTATAAATTATATTAGCTTTCTATAGATTATTACCATCATTTTGTAGAACACTAATTAAATTTGAAGGCCTTCTTAAGAAGAGCTTTGCTGAAGATAAATCACAAGCCAAAACAAGAGAAAAAAAAGGCACTGAAAATCTGCCAGTTGTCTTAATGCCCTAAGAGTCTGCCCTCTGCTTATCCATGTACTAATCCTCAGCATACAGTTTGCTCCATTCTCATGTTCTAAATGCCTATAAATACCATAATTAATGTGTCCTTTGGGCTGCACTTGACTTAAGGAACACTAACTTGTATGTTTTGCTCATTCAGCATCTTTTTCCAGCTTTGGTGGTGCAGGATACACATCTTCAACGCAATTTTCCTCTTTCCTTAACTTCCCTTTTGGTTTTGTTAACAGCAAGTCAGACTCACACTCTCCCATCAGTGCTCCCCTTCCTACACTCAGAACACATATTTTTGCTTCTTCTTACATAACTTTTAATGGCCATAGAAACTGCTGATGATTATTGTCTAGTTCCAAGTCCTATGCCATGAGCCTGGTCATGGTCCACTAGATGGATTGCTTAAAACTCCATCTAGCCTGACTTCGACTACTTCCAGGGTTGGGGTACCTACAACTTCTCTGGTCAATCTGTTCTAGCACCCCCATTCTCTGGTCAATCTGTTCTAGCACCCCACCACCTTCACAGTAGAGAACTTCTCCCTAATAACTCATCTTAATGTGCCCTCTTTCAGTTTAAAGCCATTCCCAGTTACTATATGCTCTTGTAAAATGTCTTTCTAGAGCCTTTCTGTAGGTCCCTTTATGTGCTGGAAGGCCACTATAAGGTCTCCTCTGAGTTTTCTCCAGCTGAATAAATGCTTTCAGACTAGCTTCATCAGAGAGCTGCTCTTGCCCTCTGATTTTTATGACTATCCTCTGGACTCATAAGTTAAGAAACAGATTTTACTTCTGGGCCCAGTCTAATGCATTTCAAAAGGAAAACAATTTTAGACACAGCCACCATACTCTCTGTAAAATTGTTCCTATTTCCTATCTCTCTTGGTCACATTTGGTCTTTGCTATTTGCCTGCTTTCAGCAACAAACAGGACTCCATATTTCATTTTACTGCTACCTGCATGGCAGAGTGATGGGAAGGCAGATTTCCTCACAGCAATGATGCTTCAATGCTGTCAGTGGTCTTTCCAGGATAAACTATTTCAATTATAAGATCCCCCTATGCTTCTCTTTCTTTTCTCTAACAAACTGCTACTATTTCTAAAATCTTTACCTTTCCAAATATCTTAAATCAGTTTGCATATGAAAACTAGGACACATGGCACTCCATATTGAAAAATAAGGTGCTATTGAACCATAGGACTTTTTAATCACTGTATAATCTGCTTAGCCACCGTGTATGAATGAGATAAATTGAGGGCTGAACTTTTTTCCAGCCTGCAAAACCATAACAATTTGTCTCTTGCAGACATACAAGCACTAAAAATGAAAAATGAGCAGATACACGAATCTCGATTCTCCACTTGTAAAGTACATGCCTGTTGCTGCCTGGAGGAATTTGCATCCCAGTGGAGAACAGAATGGGAAAGTTTCTATGAAAAGGCCTCTCCTCAATTCTCAGTGTCACCACTCCACTTTTCACACAGTACTTTATGAAATGACAACACAGAAGCAGTCCATGAATTAAAGGAGGTATTAAGGAGTAGTTTCAAAAAATGCTGCTTCTAGTTTTGTTGGTTTTTTTCTGATGCAACAACAGTGAGCAAAGGACACTCCTATGTATCCTATAGACCCACATTTGAAGTATTGTTTCTAGCACTGCTAGTCACAATCTAAAAATTAACAAACATTTTCTGATATGCAAACATAATATAGATTTAAATTGATTTAAAATCTGAGATAAATAGGATTTAAACATTTAGATCTAAATCTATGCCTTAAAAATCCATGTTCAATCTTGTGAGTGTGTTTCACATAGCAGCAGCCTTTGTGAAACAGCTGACGAGCCTGAACTTCTCTTCAGCCACTCTGTATGCAACCAATTATAAGCAGATTACCACAAAATACAGCCCCAGACAAGAAGAATTAGGTTGTGATTTGCAAAGATATTAGAAGAAAAGGTTGATAGGTATTATAGAGCTCGTATGGGAGTTAAGAATCACATCAGCAGGAGCACTGGCTGTCTGGAAAGTCACTGAGACACCAAAACCCATCAGGCCTGTGGGACACTACTTGTCCTGGTTTCAGCCAAGGACAGCTGCACTTTCCACAGCAGCCATGATGGGGAGGAGCCTGGGTGGTGTGGGCGTGGCCAAGACCTGAATGTTGTTCCGGACCATCTTACATCAATGCCAAGGGTGAGACAAGGGGACTCTTTCTCACTCTTCTGGGGAAGGAGGCATGTCCCTCTCCAGTTGGGAAAACATGGCAGCAGTGAGGTTATCTTGGGCTCTGCAATCAGCATTTCTGCTTGTATACTTTTATCATTAATATTGTTGCTGTTACATGTCATTATCTCATCTCATGGCTGTTTCCAGTAAATTGCTATTAGCATGTGATTTTTACATTTTGTGCCTCCAGTTCTAAACTCCATCTCCAGAGCAGGAGGGGGAGGAAGGAAGCATGGTCTGGTTTCGGAGAGTCTCATGGGCAGCCGGTATTAAACTGTGTGGTGTGATTCCTAAACCACGACAGGGCTGTACCTACACGCAGATAAGGGATTCCATTCTTGTGTCTGAGTATCTGAAATTTGCTTGCAGAAAGGACAGGGCTGGAGTGTTTATGTTGCCTCCATGATCCAAAGCTATTTGAAGCTGTTTTATCTACCAAGGTTCTTGACTTCTGTTCTTTGACTGTGCCTAATATATCAGTATGCTGAAAATCATGTTACATATTTATCTGCTTGTTTAGGTACCTAAATGCCTTTTGTAAATTCGACCTCATGAACCGCACAACTGTTAGGCTTTGACTGTCTGCTAATACAACTCCCAAATCGTGTGAAAGAGAGGATATATTACTACCAATCCTAGGAAGTCCTACGGGATTGTTAAATGCCTTGAGTCAGGTTATTAAATGCATGTACAGTAACTGCTTGCTGCTCCTGGCTTTCATTTGGGAAAAGCTTTTGTCATTATCTTTGTCACACAGCAGCTGGAACCTCACCGCCTTGAAATGTCCACACATTTTGAAAAAAACAATCAACCATATTGAACCTTAAAATACTGAATACTGGCATTGTACAAGTTTAATCAGATTTTATACACATCTGGCCTCTGCAATACAGCCTGTCTGAGGAAAGTGTGCATTCTGTCACTTCCTATTGATAAGGAGATAAATAGAAGCAGGACAAATCCACTGGATATCCGTGCTCAAGCATTAGGCTAAAGAAAAAATAAATCCCTGCAGCATTTAATTTCTGGATTTTTTTTCTATCAATAATACAATCTCGACTAGAAATCTCATAAGCAAATATTTTTGTTTTCAGTTAGATTAATATTGGACATGTTGCTTGGAAAAAATCACATCTTTGAGGCTGTGAAAGTATTGTCCTATTTTAACAATTGAAGTTTCAAGTTCAGTTAAATAAATGTGACTAGTTTTTGATGCTTGATCACTTCAGATCTTAGCACAAAACAGGCTAGAAGAAAGCCACGTCCCTGGACCACCCTTTTGTCCAGAGAAGAGCCAGTTCTGGGCTCAGACCAAGAAACTTAAGGCTTCACCCAGCTGGGGAATGAAACACCCCAAAGTCAGAGACAGTCTAATCTCCTTGAGCCTGTCAAAAATTTGTTCCTCATCTCTGTCCTGAGCTGGACTCCAGCGTGTGTCACTGCCTTTCACTCTCTTTGCATGCAGGGAGAGCCCATCTGCATCTCCCTGCCCCCTCTGGTGATACTCAGGATGCTGCTGGGCACCCTCAAAACTCTTTCTTTTCCCAATAGAAAGGCCCAGCACTGCAGCCTCTCCTTGCATGGCCAGTGCTTTTACCCCACCTTGGTGGCTTCTGCTGATTTAATTCTGGTTTATCTATATTTTTCCTGCATCAGAAGCCCAAAAATGAACACCATATTGTCATGTGGTACAGCAGGCACTGAAAAAACAGTGATTCCTCAGTGCTGTATCCCAGCTCACACCATCTTAGCTGCGGCTGTCCCTGCTGGGTGTGGAACAGCTGGGTCCTGCTCAGTTCGCTGTCCAGCAAGGCACAGGGCTATCTCCACAAAACTGCTCCTCTTCCCTATAGGGCTGCTGCCGCAGGACTTTGGTTTTAGTGCTTGGCCTCTGAGCTGAATTTCACTTGCAGCACCTTCCTTCCATCTATCCAAGTCAACAGAAAGCAGCCTGGGCCTCAGGTGTGTCCAGTGTTTCCCCCCTTGCTGTCACCAGCAAACCTAATGGGTGTGCACTGCATTGTCTCCCTGGTGTCACTGAGGGAGATGTTTAACAGGACAAGTGCCAGAGAGCACACACCCTGCGCCACACCACATGCTGACAGCCTCCAGGCAGAGCACAGCCCAGCTACCTGTGTCCTGTGAGCCCTACCACCCACTTGGTCAGCACATCCAGACTCTGATCTCCTATCTTGTATCTAACTTGCTGCAGTCAAGGCAAATGACATCGATGTCCACAGATCCAGTCATTTTATCACCAGAGGCAGGGAGATTAAAAATCTATATTGAATCCATCTTGTCCTCAACGGGCGTAAGTTTTGGGATTTAGAAAGGACAAGATGTGTCGTAATTCCCCAATATAGGTTTTCCCAATCGGTGCACCCTGTCCAGGATTGTCGACTTATAAGAACTGTCGGTCACCGAAACCAGTGCCAAATGCTACACTACGCTCCGACATTGTTCTGTAAGTGTAGGTGTTCCTTTTGAACTTTGTACAAAATGCATATAATATTTGCTTTTGTAAAAATCATTGAAGATCCTCCCCCATTCTCCTTGACTCGCAAGAGGTGATAGAGAGTGGCGTTGACAAGGATACCACCTCAGCTGTTGTATATAGATTTTCTTGGTTTGAGACAATTTTAAGGGTACTAAAAAACCAAAATAGCACCAGCCAAAAAATAACAGTGACAGTCACTACTTGCAGAATTGCTGAAATCTCAGTGACTCCCCAGAAATGATGGAAGAACCTCTCCAGGATGACGCCTTCGCAGACAAAAAAGGAGGAGCTGGACAAACCTCCCAGCTCAAATTCCACTGGAACAAAAAAAAAAAAAAAAACACAAAAACAAAAACAAAAACAGGGAAGTAGGCTCTTCCAAAGCATTTCAAGTGGCAAATGGGAATTGCCATCTTGTGTGGGATCAGAGCTGCTGCTCTCCGCTGTCTCCTGCCACCTGCTGGACTCTACCAGCTCTGGTGCTGCTGCCTTTGGTGCTACTGCCTTAGGTGGGGGAGGAAATTGGGCTCTCGAGCACTGATTGTTGGTGTTCCAGCCCCAGATTGGCTCTGACTCCATGTTGTTGATAAATGCTGCAAAATTCACTCTGAAACAGTTTTTCTTTGTTAAATGCAGCTTCCCGGTTGGTACAGCTGCCAGTAGAGCCCAGAGGAAAGAGAAAGCTCTGCTAGTACAATCCGACTTTGAAAAGAGCATCACCTGCTGCCCCTGCAATTAATTTCTGGATACAGGGTCTAAAAGAGACACTAAGAATTTTTGACCACAGATGGATATGGATAACAGTAACAGTTTGGATTACAGGTTATCAGTCACAGATCAAACAGGTCTGTGAAATTCTCTCAAGTAATCCCCAAATTAGCCTCATCCACTGCTAGCTGTTCCCCACTTTGAACACTTCTAATTAAGCATGGAGGCGTGGGACACCCTGCTGTGACGTCTGGCCAAAAGAAGGAAAAAAGGCACAGAACACCTCAGCCTCAGCTCTGTCGGCTGTCACTAAAACACTTCTCCCGTTCAGCTCTTTCCTGCAACTGTAGAACTCTTATTGACCTTGATGTTACTGAGACATTTCTTTGCCTGGTTGGTTGAGTCCTAGCACCGTTAGTATTCAACTTTACTCTTCCTAGCACCAAACCTTGATGTCTAACTACATGTAGTGTTGTGTAGTGTTTCTAAACTCCTCCTTTCTGGCCTATCCTTCCTTCCAGCTCCTGTATGTTGCCTTTTTGCCTTAGAGCTTTATCATGAGTTCCCTTCTTAGCAAAACCTGGCTTCCAGTATTTCTGCTTTTCTGTCTGGGTGCCATGGTGGACTGTTGTGGTGGTACTGTCCTTAAAGGCCTGCTAGCTTTCCAAAGCAACTTTGCTTTTCAGTGCTGTCTCCCCTGGATGCCCATTTACAAAATCTGCCAAAATCAACTTTCATAATGAGCCAAAAGAGTCAAAATATGCTTATTTGACGCTCTGTACTTTGTTACTGTTTCTTCATTCTGTCCAGAACTTGCACTCTTCAGTAATACACCCATTACAGCCAAGATACCATGGATTGTCATATGTCCTTTTCTTCTGTGTAAGAGGATAGCAGATCCAACTGTTTATCATCCCTGGTGGATTCATTCAGTGTTTTTTCACAAGGTTCTGCCCAGTACCCTTCAGAAATCTGACTGCTTGTGTCCTGTTATTTGCCCTTCGACCAGATGTCAGAGAGCATCAAGCCTATGTGAGAGCAAGTGTTTCTGACATAGCTATTTCAGGAAGGCTTTGTCCACATTGGCACCCTGGTGAATGGTCAGTAGGTAACACATTCCTGCCACAGTGGAGTGTGGCAAACTTATCATCAAGCCCTGAATCCTAAACTCTCAGCAAGCATGCTGTCTGTCCTGCAGATGAGCTGCACACATCTCGACTGTCACTTTAGATCAAAGGCAGCTCCTATCACCACTGATCTTCCCTGATAGCTCATATCTACCCATTGCTCACTGTGGCTGTGCAAGATTGCCCATCACATCTGCCTTTGCAAGTTTGACATTGTTTTCTGGTTGCACATACATTTCTAGAACCTCCCCCTTTGTTTCCCAGGCTGAGAGCATTTGTGTAGGTGCACTTGAGCTAAATGTCCCATTGCCTGTTTCATCAGTCCTGAGCCATCCTTTGTCCCCATCATCCTGCAGTCTTTGCCATTCACCCCCTCTGCTCGTGTTTGCCTTTGGCAGAGTCATAAACTCACCTGGAGCTGAAGATGGCCAGAACTGTGGGGCACAAGGGAAAGAGAGGGTTTAAGTACATTGATAGCATAAAGCATTGCAGAATTACAGAATGAGGATTATCATCTCACAGAGAAGGAAGGGGTCACAGCACCAGCTGGCAGATGTCAAGGAGCATTTTATAATGCTCTCAGGCACACGATGTTATTCTTGGAATTGTCTTCTGCAAGACCAGGAGTTGCACTATGATTATCCTTGTGGGTCCCTTCCAATTCAGGATATTCTATGATTCCATTCTATAGTGCTGTAACTCTGCTTCTGGCACCAGGCTGCACCAGTCCATAAGCTCCTACCTGGCACCAGCCAAAGGTAATCTGGTTCCTTCCTTGTTGGGTGCTGGCTTCAAACTAAATCTGAAATGCAGTTTTAATGGGAGAAGAGGATAGGAGTTGCCAGCAATGAGTGCTAGAGTTTGCCCAGAGCAAACTGTCACATTGACCCTTTCCTGGCAATGTAAGATTTCTAGAGAAATTTCTAGACTATCGTAGAACCAGAGCTCACAGGCTGGTGCACAGACTCTTCCCTCTTCTTGCTGAGCTTCTTGGATGTTACTGTTAAGTAATGTTGAACCACCATAAATGCAACCATTTTTCCTAGGTTCTGAGGCTTAAAGTGCATGGCAGCTGAGAAGAAAATCAGAACATTCAGAGTATCTGTTACTACATAAAAATGAAAAATTAGATGCAATTCTATTGTGAATCGCTTAGTTGAATCAGCTGCACATTGCTATACAGTCATGTGGAACAGAAACATTTGATTTTCTTCCTTTTTAAGTAGCAGAAGCAAAAATAGGAAGAAATGTGAGATGTCATCTCTTCTTGTTCATGCAGAGAAACTTTTGAAGCAGAACACACAGAATGAAAAAGCTTTTTTTCCTGTCCATTGTGTTCCTGAGAGCAGGCATGCAGATGTAGGAAAGAAAAGTGTTTTGTCTTGGGTCACACACAAATTTAAAGCGATATTTAGATGAATGAGCTTTTATTTGAGACTAGTGCAATAGAATTTGAATAGAGAAAACTTGCCTAGAGAGCTGCAAAGCTCCTAGAGAACAACCATAGGACCAGTCAGAGCACTAGGAGAATCCAAGTTGGAAATAATTTTTTTTGTTCTCTTTGCATTTAAATAGAACAAGGCCATAACTCATTACTGTAATGTGATTTTGACTGAGATTAAAAAAGATTTCCGTCCAAGAGAGTATCTTCTTTTTCCTGATTTTACTTCTCCTTCCTTGGTGGAAAATTAATGCAAGTGAACACAGTGCAGACATAGTGTGTAGGTCAATTATTTTTTTCATCCTGAAGTCTAACTTGGTACACTGTGTAGAGAGTCTATTTTCCAGTGAGAATGTACACCAGAGCTTCTCTTTCTATATTATGGCTGGTTATGTTCTACATGTACACTTGAAAACCATGCTCAAAGTTAGACTTAAAGGACTTCTGGCCATGGGGTTGGAGAACTTAATGTTTTATGAATGGAATGATAAAACAGTGTCTTTATATTTCTGAAATTAAATTCATTTGAAAAGCCCTATAGTGCTGGTATCATCTGGAATAATTACAATGATGACTTCCCTATTCAATTAACCTCTTTTAAAGCATTTTATTAGTGATTGTGGGTCATCTCAATGGAGACAAAATTGTCACACACAGAGCAGAGTAAAAACATGGAGTCACGGTGGCACAAGTTGCAGATTCAGTCAGAAAATCACTGCTAAAAGTACTTCAAAGTCCCTGTGCAGGAAAGAATGTTAGCATAATTATGAATTTTGTTTCAAGAGCTGAAACTTCCAGAAAAGTAATGATGGATATAAGATGGGAACTAGTGGTGTTTCAGATTTTTGTGGAATTTAAATAACATATCAAGTAACTGTTTCTACAGTTGTTCTGCTGCCTATTTCACACAAATTTGCACAACTAATGGTGATCACAATAAAATGCTGACTACAAACAGTTGAAATTCAGCATCTGCTCCTGCTTAAAACTTTTCATTGGCACGGTGCTATCTAGAACACTTATACATCAACTTTGAAAAATACCTAACATTAGTCATACTTACCTAGATTTTTTTTTCTACATATTGCCACTTGGAATTTTGATTAAGTACTTTAAAATTCACTGATATGTTAAATAATTCTTATACTTGTCAATATCTGAAAAACTTTTTAGGTTTAGGAAAGGATTTATTTTTTTCCTGAGGACTGTTGTTATAGCACTCTGGAGTCACTGTCCATGAATAACAAATGTCATCTGTAAAAACTGACACAAATCTGACTACAAAAAGTCATATTTTTTTTTTATTTTGTATTTTGGGTTAGCTTTCTTTTTCATGCTCTACAAGGAGAAGTAGATATTGTATAATTACTTGCTGTTATTTATTTGCTATGAGCTTGGTGTTCTGGGACACTCTAAATTACTGTTTATATCAGGACCAATTTTGGTGTTACCCAAAAAGTCACTTTGCAATTCTTGCCAGTCCAGGTGTCTAGCTTCAGTAAGCAAAATCATTTAGGCTCTGTGTTTCATTATTTCTTGTTATAGGAATTAATCATATCTGGAAAAAAGGACAAGTTTCTTCAGACTCAGGTTCATGAGTTACTATCTTCTTGCTCTAATCCTTGTTGTCCAGTGTGGTTTTCTACATAAGTTGTGATCTTTCATCAAACAGATGAAAACCAAAAGGTGTTTTGTTCCACTCAGATTCTGTCCCGTAAATTGTACTGTCTCCAGACAGATCCTAAAGCCAAATGCCTCCATGGTCATTAGGAAAATCCTAGATGTGGTGTGAGTAGGGCAGATTTGGGTGGTATGTGTCTGCAAGGGAGTCCTCAGGCAGCACTGGTGGAAGATAAAGGTAAAGTGGTGGGAATGTCAGACAGGAAGGGCAAAGAGTCAGCCATCCACTCAGGAAGTGCTCTGCCCAGACTTCTTTGCAGAAGGACAGCACTGCTGGTACCAGACACTCATGTACCATCAGTAAAGGCAGAGGATTTCTTCTTTAAAATACTCTTATGTAAAACCTAATCACTGGAATCAGTTTTGTCCATTGTAAGGATGTTTTGGGGGGATTTTCAGCCTTCTGCAGAAAGTGTATGGTTATTTTTGACCCATGTGTTAGGGAAAAGTGAATTCCCTTGACATTCAATTACTGACTTGTAGGCACTTTGAGAACAAAAAAAAATCCAGCCCCCTATTTGCATTTGTAATCTCTGTCTGCCTGTTCTTTGTAGACTTAAAATATGACAAGAAGCATAGCGTCAGGACATCATGGGAAGGATTATTGAAATATTGTCAAGATATTAACATTTCACAAACCTTTCAACTCCTAATCAGACTCCACTTTCCAGCTTTCCTGCTTAATAAAATAGACATTTGAACACTAATCTATTGGTAATGAAAACTGGATGCCCAATTAATCCTTTACTGTCTCTACTTGTTCTCCCTGTCTCCTATCAGACTCTGCAAGCAGTACTGCATCAGCCTTGTTTAGAGAACTGCAAAAGATACCAGGGACATTAACTTTCTTTTTAAATCTGGACTTCAAATTACATCCCAATCCTTTTCATATGTTGCCTTCCATAGTGTTATTGTTTTTGAGAGGAAGAGTGTACTCCCTATCTTTGGGGGTGACGTTAACGCTATTGTTCGCAGAAATACTGCAAATAAGTGGCTATCTATTTTACTGGGCAAAGAAAAAAAAAAAAAAAAAAAAAAAGGGACACATTTAATAGACTCTTGGGGTTTTAATTTTCAGTAATTTGAATAGGATGAAGGTAAAACAATATTTGTGGCTATGAATTATTATTTATTTATATCTCACTAAAGTTCCCCCCTAGAATGTTATGGTTAGGTCATATGCCTTTAAATATGCAGGCGAAACAGATGAATTGAAAATTCTGTTGACAGGTAAATGTGAATCATCTCTTTTCATTCAAAGGAAAATAATCAGGCTCTTTTCAAATATAAAAATGTAAATGATTGCCTTTTGGGGAGGAGGCAGGCTTATCAGCATCTCTTCTATAGAAAATGATTTCCATTTTGTAGCTGAAGGAACATATGCTGCAGCTTATCTTGTCACTTGACTGCAGTTTTTGATATTTATTAACAGTTGATTTCCTGTAGATGTTGTTTTTTCCTGTTTCTCTTCTCTCATCTCACCAATCAATTATTTTCTTGAAAATGACATCTGCCCTTTTTTTTTTTATTTTCATTTCCTTAAAAAGAGATTATTTTTTACTGGCTTCAAGAAACGTTTGTAATGAGTACTATAGCCCTGGTTATATACATGATATAACAGCCATCAGATCCAAAAAGATTCCCTGAAAGGCATGCCCATCTTCTGCCGCAATCCCTGCGGAAGCTTCTTCCTTATAGGGTCTTATTGTTCCTATGTCAAATTAGACACAATTGAGCCTGGGAATGTGTACGCCAATTGCAGTAAAAATTTTTAAGGAAATGATGAATTATGTCTTCAAGAGAAAACTTGGTATTCATTAGAGATTTACATGGAGTAAAAGCAAGTCTGACTAAAAGACACACAATCGTATACAGCATCTTCAAGAAGGCAGCTACAAAACACATTACCTTGATGTCCTAGGAGCCATAATGTTCTGCATTTATGACTGGCAAAATCAAGAGTCCTGTAAGCCATTGCTCCACAGTTAGGCTTTCAAGGATTATAAAAAACAAAAATGTTCCCCCCTTCTGGCTTCAGATGTGTCAGCTTGCAATTTTCATCGTCTCATATCTTTCAATTCTCTGTGTTAGCCTTTGATGTTTGTTGGGTTTGCACTGTTCCTTTTTAATGTGACTCACTTTGGAGGAATAGGAAAGTGTGGCTTTTAATGTGCCCCGTTTTTTAGAATAATAAGGCATTTTAGAAAAGGTTTTCTTTGATCGCAAATTGGTAAAGCACAGTAAAACCTTGGCCTGCTACTTAAAATGCCATTCTCCACACAGAAAACACAAGAAGCTGCATTGTAAAATATTTTATTCCTGAAAGTATTACTGATCTCAGATCATTTGCTTTTATGAGAACTGATTACATGAAATGTTCTTGCTTTGCTGTGTTACTATATTGCTTACATCTTCAAGCTGATACCCTAAATTTCCTAACATGTAGTTGCCCAAGACTGTTCTTGTCAAAATCCCGTTTGTACTAGTGTATCTGGGAAACAAGTCTGTGAGAAAAGTGAGTGACCCACAGAAGAGAAATACTCATTCATGTAAGTTCATAAAATTTTTTCACAAACATGTAAATTATATGTGTATAGTGTCACAAACCCATGTGACAATAGGCAGGAAAAAAGGTTGCATGGCTGCTACTGGTAGAAAAAAAAAAGTAAACAAATATGAGAAATCTTCTATTGTTTTCCAAAAAAATAGAAGAAAAAGAATACTGATATGGCTAATTTGAAAAGTAAAACCAAAGTTTGGACATTCATGAATTGTCTTGGGTCCTGGAAACAGAAATAGTTCAGTTGAGCTAAGGTGGAAGAGCCATGTGATGGTAAATGTTCATGGAATAGCAGGAGGAGCATGAGAGGACCATTCCTTATCAGTGTCAGTGACACAAGGGTGGTGCAGACAGAAATATGAGTGTCAGGTTTCCTTGAAACAGACTCATTTATAGGAATGCATATTTTAACCACGGCGGTTACATAGAGAATCAAAAGATACGCTTAACCGAGAAAACACGTCGTCGGCTGATTACTATCCCCACTGTTCAAAGAAACAAACACCTTCTAACCTGATTAGTTTCAAGAGTTGTTAGAATTGTGATACATCGTGCACACCAGATTGCTCCTGAGGCTAGCTGTCTATAGGGTGCAGAGAACTGAGCATGATGGAGGAAATAAGACGGTAATGGTAAATGCGCTGGAATGGCTCGTAAGTCAGATAAAGTAAAAAGGATTTTTTTTAAATGCTGTGGTCGAGACATGGAAATGTCTGTCAATTTTGAGCAGTAGACACAGTCCAAAACTAAGAAGATGAGATGAGTACCTCTGATGGTTTGTTAGACTACCAGTATGCAAATTCTTACGTGTTAACTCAAAAAAGAGAGAAATAGACCCAACGGCCTTACGACACTGACCAAGCACATTCTGAGTAGGCAATATCGGTGTCACGACTTCTCACTAGGGGAAAACAGACGCAGAGGCTGAGAGGATGAGCAACGCAACGGAGGAGTCATATAAAATTAAACAAAAGCCATTAATGTCTCCTGGCCCGGATGAACTGCAAAAACTGGTCAACATGTCTTCGTTAAATTAATATATTTGTCCTAAAATTAATGCATCATCAAGATGTTAGTAGTTATGTAAATAAACTACGCTTTTAATTTGTTATTCTATGTATGAAAGATTGTATGACTTAATAAATCTGAATTTCAAAAAAAAGTATGCCGAAGCTTCAAAAACAATTAATAATTGCAAAAACATCTTTTTGCCCTAAGAAAATTTTAAAGAGGATCTAATCGAGGTTAAGGTAGTCATAAAATTTCTGACCCAAGCTGTTGCTGAATTTTTCTAAAAGCATGGAGGTTTCTGAAATGATCACTTAATTCAGTATATCAATCTTTCTCATATTTTTGTTTTGTAACTGTTTTCTGTCTTTTAGTGAAATTATTGTAACTTTATAAATACCTGCATGCTTAGAAACCAAACAAACCTGATACGCTACGTCATGTATTTAAACAGAGTAACTAGATTTAACAAAAACTGACTAATGGTCATAGGAATAAGTAAGAGTGCAACCTCTGATGTGAAGTGTTTCCAAACCCAGCTGGAAAACTAAATCACACCCAAGGTGTTGCTTTTCCCCCACCTATTTGACAAGGGAGAAACATTAAGAGAGGTTCTAAGCTGGAATCATCATATACTGGAAGTCACAATACCCACAGCAGTATTAATAGGGGGGAAAAGAATGGTGCACAAAAGACAGAGGGTGTTTTATCCAAAAAAGGCAGAAGGTGTTTTTTTTGCACCAGAGTGTGCAAAAAACCCAAAACTATGAAGCTCTGGGGTAGAAACCAAATCCCTCAGAGCTTTTATCATCTGTGCTCTGCTGCCCACTCTTTTCTCTGGACCTCTGTGTTCAGCTGTGTTCAGCAGTGTTGGTGCATACTCCCGTGGAATTTTGGGCCTCCACCCACCACGTTACCTGTGTGGTGTTCTGTCCCAGTGCCAAACAGGGGCAGGATTCTTAATAGGCAGGGCTTTCCCGTGTGGAGCAGTGATGCCTGAGGCTCTCCAGTGCCAGCACAGGCTGCTTCCTCCTACCCGCACTCACTCTGCGGTCAATGTCAATCCAGCACGACCCTGGCAGTGCACACTGTCCAGAGCGGCACAGGTAAACTTTTTGTTTTCCTGCCAAAACCATGGCCTGACCAATGGTGTGGATGGTATAGGATTAAACAGAGCTAGAAACTCCACTCCGTTTTCCTCTATGTGCACATGCTGAAAAAACCTAAATCCCGCTGTGTGTCGTAAGATCAGTTCTTAATTGAAAAGTTCTCAAATGCCCTTTCTTACAATCAGTAATAATGTATTACATGATGTTATGTATAAATATCATAAATAATAATATATAGATATATATAAAATTATAATATATATATATAATATATAATTAAATAATATAAATATAGAATTATAATACATAATACATATATATATAATATTAATATAATATATAATTAATAATATAATATAATATATTAATATTAATAATAATATATAATGTTTATAAATTTTAATGTTTCGGGATTTTTTGTTTAGAGATAAATAATGTCCGAATTTAGTCAGAAATATTAGAGAAGGAATAATTAAAGAAGGACTTCACTTATAGTATTATTAGATGATTTATTGGATTTTTTTGTAGCTGTTAAGAGGATTAAAAAAGAATAGTGTCACTTTTGTTCCATGGAATTAGTAGAGAAGAGGTAATGAAGCAAATGGTCTTCACTTGCACTAGATATTAAGAAGCATGGGGAAAAGACAGAATATTTGAATATATGGGGTAAAAAACATCACAATTTTTTACATACAGTAAGAACACTAATCTATGAACACATTCTCTGTGAAGCAGAGTAGTTTCTACATTTCATTTCAACACACAGTAGCTAAAATAGATTCAATGAGGAATCAAACATTAAAAATATTTTGGCTGGTTATAAGTGATAGGAACTGTCAAATCAGACTTTGTTAGGTTTTAATTCAGTCTTCATCATCTGATTCCCTAGAAAAATAACATATCTTGTGGTTTATATTTCTAGTCTATCAAAGCTTTAACATCTTGTGGGCTTTTTCTCACTAGCTGCATGTAATTACTTGATTACTGTACATGGCATGAAGAAAAAATGAACTTTTTCTTTTGGCTAGTTATGCACTGGAAAAATCTTTAAGCTCTGTAGTATTTCAGTTTTCTGAAACCGCAACTGTTGTTTTGACTCTTGGCAGAAAATGAGGAACTTCAATAATCTATCCAAAAAACACCCTTACTCAGATTTTTTCTGTTTCATCTCATTATCCACATGTGTCCTGAGCCATTTATTGACAGGGAACTTCTTGGTAATGAACATTTCCATAAATGTATCTTCCCACCTCTGTGGTTTTATGAATTCCTCTTCCATTTTGTGAGATCATCAAAAATATGTTTGTGCAAAAAGTTTCCTATAAACAAACATCTGTCAGGTGCACTGGTACTATTCAGTATAAGTGGACAGTAGACAGGCAGTCATAGAAAGCTCTAGAAGGTGTGAATCCAATCTTCCTTAACAGTGTCAAACCCGTTTCTTGACAAAGGGCTTCTATCATTTCCTCCAGTGTAAATCTGGCCATTATCAGCCGCTCCGCACAATGTAAGAGTGAGAATAAAGACATGACCAGGAAAACATTGTAGATGCAATAGCTAAGGAGAAAGTTTTTTGACTCTGTACATATGTCCCTAGTGTGTTCCTTTGCCCTAGAGGTGATATTTTACATCTAGCATTCTTGTCATTATCTTTCCATTGGCTGGCATATCCTCCATTACACTCCATCTGTCTCAATTTGTTGAATGTCAGTCAGNCAGATTGTGATACAGTCCTGGTTGAATACTTTGTCCCTCCCATCTCTACAATAAGTAAGGTATTTTCCAGGCTGATATAACTGCATAGTACATCTTGTGCTAGTAAATATTCTTTGTGCTCTATGAGTGTAGACTTTATTTCTCCAGGGTTTTTTTAGCAAGCAGCAGATATATCTTGTGCAGGGTTCCGTCTCCTAAGGTGCCAGGCACCTAATGCTGTTTTCAGTGCACTAAAATGTGTGAGCATTCATGTATGACTGGCAGATATGATAAAATGACTACAGGGAACCATCCCCCTTCTGAGTGTCAGCTGGAGGGTGGATGAGACAGTCAAACAGACATCTATGTTTAGGCAAATAACTCCTGTCCATCTGTTTTTCTGTCATATAAAAACTCTGATTGCCTGATGTGATCCATGGGATTCCCAGCATGGGTTGCTGTAGTTTTGGATATCCCATATTTGTAGCTGCCTGCTGACACGAGACAGTGAATATAGGCAGATAGAAAGATGCCATAATTCTGAAAGTGATTAAGTCATTTTCAGCACTACGTTAGATCATCTGTCTCCATTGCTCCTTTTTCCTTAGAAACAGGGGAAAAATGCCCTCATACCTTGTCTTAACTCTGTGAAGGCAGGGAAAAGCAGACACATAGACCAAAAAGACAGCAAAACCTTTCGCTTGATCATAACCTGCAAGATTCATGGTGCAGATGGTTTTCAATAATATTGCTTTCATTAAACACAGTCTTGGAATTTTGCCTACTACTGTTTACTAAACCTTACTACTAACTGTTAACAATTATGGTGATTTATATCTAAAATTGGATAATTTGCTGACACTCAGTTAAAATTCAGTTGGTTTTGCCCAAGATAGCTGGCTTCAGGGTTGAGTTCTTCAATTTGTCTAATTTCTGCAAATTAACAAGTCCAAGGCAGTAAATGTTTCATATTTTGGATATGATTAACCACCTTTTTTTGCACTTATTTATTTTATTACACAGAACCACAGAGACCTTAGAGATCATGTCATTCCAACACCC
>CM019236.1:27990642-28001717 GCA_009741485.1 Malurus cyaneus samueli
ATAATCAATTTTCTATGGAAAGTTAAAAACACAAATGTCTATAAAGGGAATTGTTGACAATGAAAGGAATCTTGGACATTAAAGACAGAGATATTTTTTTTCCAAATATTGTTCTGTCTTAAATATAGAAAGCATATATTTTGTGATTAAACAAGTTCTTATTATCATAAACAATTAGTTAACTAAGATATTACATTAGCTCGATGGATTTAGATACTTTTTTATTCAGATAAGGCTTCATGAAAGTGCAAAGCATGGTAACAATGATGTTGCTTCAAATCCATTGCAGGGCATTTATTTCTATAAAGACAAAAATTCTTGCATGGCATCGAAACAGTCTTGAAGAAACAATGCTGACAATTTCAAAGGAGACATTTTACATTATACCTTTAAAAGGCAGCATTGTTTTTAGTAAAAATCCCATTTTATTTTTAATATCCTGTTGTTTCTAAAGAAGGATCTTTAATTGAGAATAGGTTTCTAATATCGGTTTCTTGAAGAAAAGTTAAATGTGCCACAGTATTTATGTGCATCAGTCATCATTTTCTAGGTAATACAGAACTTAACACATGTATGAACCTTTCATAAAAAAGTTCTCTAACCTGTTCATTAAAGTTCAGTTGCTTACAGAAGATATGAAAATTATACGTGGGATTAGAAAGCATTCTTCTCCCATAAAAATTGCCTGATTGTTTTTTCTCGTCGTAACTGAAAACACAGCTCAATACTTCTTTGTGCTTGTGTATATACTCTAGTTATCAAAATGGTGAATTTTTACCAGAAATGGCTCAAAATAATCTATGCATACTAATATTTGCAGCATTAGAGGGGGATGGTGAGGGATATTTTTAATACATGAAAATATTTTATCCAGAGTTTTATTAACATAGATTTCTATTAAAAATTATTAAAACTGCTCAACTCTGATTTCAAGAGCTAATTCCTTTACATTTCACTGCAATGTGCCTCTGACTTACAACTTCAAAATTTATTCAGTTTGCTGAGTACATGATTTTATGTGTTGAAAGCATGCTTTTTCATGTCTTTAGAAACATGTTGGTCAGTGCCACCTATTCCAGGATTTAACACTCTATTTGTAAACAGGGATGCACAACATAAGGGTGTTCCCATGTACACTTGCCCATACATTCCTTCTCGACTTATAATAAACCTATAACCCAAATGTCTCCATAAAAATGGTTAGAGAATGGAAAACATCCACATCAGCTGGAAAAAATATATGTGAATTGGATGTCAAATGTCCGTATTATACATAAGAGAAACAACAATTGTTGTTTTTACAGGCATTTGGGCACAACAAGAGTAAGTTTCTAATGGATCAGTAATATTACCACTGTTTAAAGGCAAGATATTTGGCTTTTAAAGTAGTTGCACTTCTTTTTCAGGGATTTTGGAAAGTCATAACCAGTTCCATTTCAAACATAATCGTTTGCACCGTTTTGTTTTTTTTTTTTGGTTTTTTTTTTACAATATGTGTGATGTATATGTGTATATATACATAAATATATATATATAGTAACATGTGCAACATCCATCCCTTTCAGTTTTCGCTCAACAAGCAGTGCTGATGTGACAGGCAGTCTTAACTCACTGAATGTGTATTTTTAAATAGGTGATAGATTTCACTTGCAGTGTTATTACAACCACAGAATGATAGGAATAATTTTAAAATGTGATGAAACGATTTTCTTATCTTGCTTAATGACAATGTTGCCTATGCAGTGTGCCAAATTACCATTAAGGGATATTTTAAATCACTTCAATAAATCTTAAAATGATTTTCAGATATCGCTTAATGTCTTCCAGTTGACATAACAAATGAACCATTTCAGATTTCATTGAAAGCTCTTTAGTATATGTCATCAGTCTGTTTTGGAAGACTTTCAAAATGTGACAAATTGCAGTAAATCATTTTGAGACACCCCAGCAGCATTTATACAATTCTAAAGTATTATGAGAGCTTTGTAAATCATTGTAGATTGCATATCAGCTTGTGCTTTTGTCACATAACAGAAGCAACAGAAATAAAAATCTATCTTGGTGAAACATTCCCTTTTCCATCATATCACTTTGTTTAACAGTTTCTTGTGCTGACATATTATGAATCTACAATGAGGAGAAGAGCTAGTTTTGGCATTACTTTGTCCAAAATTTGTATGGAATGATGTGATATCAGAGTCCTCATGGAAGGAATGACCACGTTCTTGTTGCCTATGGAAAAATGCTGGTGGTCTTGGACATAGACCAGCTATGGTCAAAGATGTGGAAAATGCTTTTTTTAATTATGTAGCTAGTGAAAGTTGTTAAAAAGCATTTATAATAAATGAAATTTTAAAATTGGTCTTATTTGTATTTTTCAATCAGTACAACATATGCAATATAGACTGAGAAATATTTTTTCACCTTGAGAAGTTTTTTAAAAGATGCATATGATGTCATGCAGTCTTTAGGTAATGCAATATTTGCAGTATGCCTGCGAAATAAAAATACAATAAAGTATAATAAATAACAAACCTAGGATTACCACTCAAATTATTATACTGACATTCACTAATATTACTCACTTTAAAAAAAAATGCTTTATGGGTCTATTTTTATTTCATCATCTGCCCACAATTGAATATCCATGTTTCTCTTTTCTTGAACTGAAAGTTTGATTCAAAGGTCAAAACTGACTGAGTCTTATGATGCCAGTGCTAATAAAGAACCAATTGTGAATACCTTTCTTCTGAAAACTTTATCAGTATCTACAGAAACAAACACTACTTCTTCTAGACTCCAAAGAATCTCATCAGATAGGGAAATATTCTGAAATAATGAAAGCCATTGCCATTAGTAGGGATATAATAGTAGAACCCAGACAATACAAAATAACAGACACATTTATGTAACCATTTTCTGATCAGAGAAGCCTGATGGAGCAGTAATACTATAGTCTGCACAGGATGTTCAAACAACCACAGAACAGATATGGCAAGTACAATACCATGTGTGACAGACAAGTGTTCCTGGGCTGCTCTGACAGTGTATTTAATTTCTGACCTGTGAAGCCTTGCTTTTCTGGTCCTCAAACTCTCAAGAGCACAGATTATCAGTCATGCAGAAATGTATTCTGATTTTGTGATACAGAAAAATGTGCACTGAAGATTACATTAAGAACCAAACTCACTGTGTGCGTGACCTAGTACAAATGTCGACACAAATTGCTAGTGGAGAAAAGCTGAAGCACTGAACCACCATGGCATCTACGTTTATAATTTCTGGGACTGTTTTCTTAATTGCATTTCCTCTTTTGCTAATCTGCTAGCAAAATCTGGGAAATCATGTTTGCCAGCATTTTTTAAAGGATGTGTCAGAGGTACAAACGAGGACAGAAAAGGACAAAGGATCATAATTTTTGTACTATGCTTCAGAAGAGTGACTCTTGCCTCTTGAAGAGAAAAGTGGTCTTCTAGGTTACTTTGTCATCATAGACACCTTGCTATCCTGTATGAATGGAATATTTTCTGACATCTATAACTTAGAAAAAAAAATAATATGTATTGAATTCAGCTTCCATCAAAGTGTTTCATTAGGCTAGAAGAAGAGTAATATGTTTGCACCCTACACGATACATCATGTTTTTTCCTACAGAAACCACCATAACATAGAAAACTACTACGAGAGAAGGGCAGCCATCAGACCAACAGCTGCTTTCAAGCATCTTCCAGTAGTGTAATTACACAGGAGTGGGAAAGGCATAGACAAATGATTTTGCATTAAAAGTTCTATCAAATTTGTGGGAAAAATAAGAACATGAAAGTGCTGTAAGGAAAGCAACTTTATTGTGCCAGTAAGTTGTTTAAAAGTAAAAAATACGTGATATCAAGTTCACTTAGAAAAGCATTAAATTTAAGCATATCACATGTATGTGCATTTAGCTTCCATTCATTAGACATATTTGCTGTCTGCTTTTGCTCACAATGATCAGTGTATCCCTTGTCTCTGAAATTTGCTTCTCCAGTAATTTTGTCCACACTGTCTTTGTTGTGATTTCTTCTATTGTTTCTTTTCAGATTTCTGAGGTTAGATACACTCAGGTAGTAGCCATTTAATTAAAAAAACAAAAACAAAAACCCTCAAAAACCTTATCCCTCTTTTTTAAAGCCAAATGATCAGAATTCTTCAAAACAATGAGTTTGTCAGCTATTTCTAGAATCTTGGAGACAAACTTCTGAAGTACTTTTTCTGTAGGAATGGGGATTTTGCTAAGATTCTCTGTTTAAACTTACCTGAATTCCCAAAACATATTGCTCATTCCAGAGGTAAATGAAAAATCAAATAATAATATTACTGTGACCATAGACTCAAAAAGTATATTTTTTTAATAATTGGAAAAGACTAAAAGGGAAGATTTGGTTTCAAGATTAACTCAAGACTAAGTTTTAAATCCTAAATTAACTTTGTGCATAAGTAAAGAGACAATGTGAAAATTCCCAATATTGTTTGGAATGATTTGGGAATACAAGTCAGGACAGAAAACAAACATAAATGACAGGTCATTGATTTTTATAAAAAAGAAAAAAAAAGTAATTGAGAAAATGAATTCTCTAACGACACTGTTATTCTGTGTAGAAAGAACTGGAAAATATGAATGCTGAGAGCAAACACACAGGATACAACTAAAAAGCATGGTAGGACTAATTATCAGAAATACACTTCCTAAGACTTTTATCTAGAGGAGAAGGATAGTTGTTTCATAGAAGTAGCAAGGTTTTTCCTAGGTTATGGTCTTCATATACAATTACAAAGGTGATATTCCTACAAATGTGGTCTACTATTTTTGTGGCTTTTTACTGCGCACATTCATTAAGAAACTTAAAAAGAAACAATCTGGAGAACTTTCTTGTATGAGAAGTTAAAACTCTGTTGCTCTTTCCATTCCTTTTATTAAACTCTTTTTTCTTTGGGTTCCATGTTGTGCATGGGATATTCTAGAAAGTTTCAAGTTACATTGAGGCTCTTACCTACACCATGTTAATTTTAAGAGCATCTGATAAACTAAACCAAGTTGAATTAGGCAAGTCTAAAGTAAGTCTCAGAAAGAAAGCTGAATTTCTCAATGTGTGTAAAAGTATTTTTAAAATGAAACATCTCTCTGAGAATTTTTGTCAAATCTAAGGTTTGAAATAGAAACCTGATACAGCAGGAGTCTCTGAAAGAATCACAGCTGATTTTTCTGCTACCTCTGTTTTACTGATCTATTCCAACTCCTGGAAAATTACATTTTCCACTTGTTTTCCACAAAGATACTTGCTAGCAAAATTTGTATGTGTCTTGTCTGAATTGAGTATGATTTAGATGGTTGACACAACTTCAAAACCAAAGTTCTCACATGCTATATAAGCTTGTTCACAGTGCAGAAAATTTTCAATTTTAAGGCAAATACTTTAATTTCTTATTATATTTTCCTTTTTTCTTTATCCCTCATCAATTAAGAGTCAGGGGGAGCCCTGTTAACTTGGAGTCTCAACACAGTCTCACCTATAATGTTTACTCTTCAGCTCTGATTCTACAATGTTTCCTCACAATCAAATAGTTATGAGTGATAAAACTCATGAACTTGAAGCTGTTGAGAGCAACTCTGGATGCAGCCATCCAGCCAATTCCTTGTCCATCCTTTAAATGCATATGTCTTTTAATTAATGGCAAGAATGTTGGGGGAGACTGAGTCAAAGGCCTTACAGGATTCCAAGTTGATGACATGGGAACCCACCTGCACTGCTGCATCCAGCTCTGTGGGGCACAGCACAGGCAAAAAAAATGACCTGTTGGATCAAGTTCAGAGCAGGCCAAAAACATGATTAGATGAATGGAGCAACTCTCCTATGAGGAAAGACTAAGCAGATTAGAATTGCTCTGCCTGGAAACAGAAAAAAGTCTTTGAGTAACATAATTTGAAATTATAATAACTTCGACAAAATTCTTACTATGAGTTTGTGAGGGCATGGAACCACTCCCCAGAGAAGCCTGTCGGGTGACCTGGTTCCTGAACGTGATTCCACTGAAAGCGCAGGGTTGGACTACTGAGTTTTGAGCACCTGCTCTATGGGAATGCTCCGGCTTGCCCACACAAGGGTCTTGTATCTAAGATGATTCTTTAAAATCCCTCTCCAACCCAACTACTTCTGTGATTTCTGTTACATTAGCTCCTTGCCTTGTTTCACGATGCAGTCAGTTTATTATAGAAGACCACTAGAATAGTCACAATTTGTCAGTGCGTGAACCTGCGTGGATGGTACTGTATCACTCTTTCAAGTCTTACCATATCTTTCAATATATTATTGCACAATCTTATGCCAGGTCAGAGATGATGCGAACTGATTAGTATCTTGTGTCTCCTTTTACGCCTTCTTTAGATAGATAATATAGTTACCTTTTCTCCAGTCACTGGACATTTCACCTGTCAGACTTCTGAAGTATGATGTACCATGACTTAGCAACTGCAGCTAGAACTTCATCAGGACTCTGGAATGCATCTTGTTGGGTCCCATGGACCCACATTCCTCAGGTGGCCTCAAACCTGATCTGCTCTTATGAGGGAAAGGATTTCATTCTACCAATCTTGCCTTCAAGTTCAGTGGCTTGAGACGTGTTATAAGAGTGATTACAATAACTGAGGCAAAAAACACCTTATGAGAACCTCAGCCTAATCCATGATGGTTCTTTCTACTCCTCCCTGTTTATCAGGAAGGTTTCATTGATCATTCTTATCTGATAAACAAACCTCTTGAAATCCTTCTTGCTATTCTTCACATCCCCTGCCAAATTCATCTCTGACTGTGCCTTACCTTTTCTGATCCCATCTCTTTAAATCAATGCAGAATCCCTATATTCTTTCCAGTATACATGTCTCTGGTTCAATTGCTCGCATTTCCTTCTTATGCTTCATCTTTATTTAGCCATTCTGATCTCCTGAACTCCTTGCCTGCTTGCTCAAACAATGGAAATCTTTTGTGCTTTATGAAAAAAAATTCTCTGAAATTGAGCTTCCAGGACTGTTCTCCTCCTTTATCCCTGAGTACAGTTTCTTGAGGGTCCTGTATTGTAATTCCTTAAATAACTGAAAGTTCACTCTTCTAAAATTCAAGGCCTGGATTTTATTCTTACCTGGCCCATATCTCACAAGATTCTGAATTCCACCTGGGCATAATCACCTAAGGCTAGACTGCTGCTATTCTTGACATCTCTAATTATTCCATTCAGGTTGGTAAATTTCCCTGGTTGGACTGTCTGTCTTCTGAATTAAGAAACTATTCTCAATGCACTCCAAGAATGTTCTGCACTATTGACACCTTGCTGTGACACTTTTCCAGCAGTTGTCATCATGATTGAAGGCCCTCAGTAGGACTCGAGCATGGGTGTGTGATGCTTCCTATAGCTGAATTAAGAACACTTCATCAGCATGCTCCTGTTGAACACACAGTCTCATGGTAAACACCGATCATGAGGCTTCCCTTGTTGGCTTGGCCCTTAATTTTTAACCCCCTAAGACCTCAATACATTCATCAATGGTTTTCAAAGACATCTTTCCGCATTCATTCTTTTATGTAGAGGGCAATCGTCCTCACATTTCTGTCTTTTCCTGTCCCTTTTAAGTGGGTCATAGCCACTGATTGCACATGTGAGTCATCCCACTGGGTTTCAGTGATTAAGTTTTGATCATAGCTTTGTAAGGGCACAATGGTTCCCAACTCCTCCTTCTTGTTACTGTAGTAAGTGCACTGAAGAAGCACTACAGCTGCTCTATAAACCATGTCACCATTTTTAGAGGAACAAGACCTAATTTCCCTGAGACATTTCACAGGTGTGTTACCCTGTTGATTTCTAAGGCATCAGTGACTCTTGAATATTTTGTTGTTGAAAACTCCATCATTCCATCACTAAATCTGGTTTAAATTTTTCCTTATAAATCTAGCGGGCTTGTCAGTGAGATCCTCTGTTTCCACTTGGTCAGTGAATTCCATCAGCTCCCAAAAGGCCCATCTTCTCAAAGGTAGATCCATGATCAGAGAAGACAAAACCTTTGTTATGGCACCAATCACTCAGCCAGGCATTCATGTTTTCAATTTTTCTTTTCCTTCTCGAACTGTTTCCTCTGACTGGGGGAGTAGAGGAGAATGTTACCTGTGCTCCTGATCTTTTTAACTTTACTCCAATGGACATACAGTTTTTTTGGTATTTCTAAATCATGTACTCATTATTATATCCTGCATGGCACATTAAGAACAGATCTGTAGGATTCACCAGGCCTGACTGCACCTCAATGGCATCACTAATACAAGCTCCTGGGAGGCAGGGAGTATCTCTAGAAAATTATCTGGATAGCAAAGTAGTTCTTTAGTGCATCTCAGTAAGGAATCTTGAAATACTAATACCTTACGAGTTTTTATGGTGGCACTGGTTCCACACACTGGTGTGTCGATGAAATAAACTTGCATTGCCTTCTTCTCCTGGATCTTGTCTGTTTTCACACGGTCTTCATTGTCTAAACTCAGTGTTGAATCTTACACAGGGGCACTTAAGGGAAGGGGGAGGGTTCTTCCTTCTGTCCCAAGCAGAGACAAGGGTCCAGTCTCTTCGTTGTGGGTCACTCAATTCAGTCACCTTGAGGCTGAACTCAGGTTTATCTTCCCTCATGCAGCCTTAAGGCAGGGCAGTTGCTCAGACCAGGACAGGGCACAAAACCATCTATTGATTTCCTGATCACACACTAAGTGGATGGAAAATGTTTTGGTATCTTATACATAGTTTTCTGACTGTAGATATTAGAATAAAAAAGCTATTTTTCCCCATTTTTTTTCTCATTACAATGTTATTTTGATCAAATATAAAACAATTAATCTGAAAGACAAAGCACTTGTAACAGTGGTGTCATTGTCGCTTTCTGCAATATGAGCATTGACTTCTTGCCACAGTCAATTACTTACAATAGAACACTAGATGTAGTAGTGAAATCTGAAAATATGCCTCCAGGCATCAAAACACCAGGGGATTAATACTAATGTTTCATTTACATGCAAGAAAGGAAATGTTGTGTTGCTCAGCTTCACAGAGGAGCATAGAAAGAGAGAGAAAGAAATCTATTTTGTCCTTCATACATTTAAAAAAAAAAAAAAGAAAAACATAAATGTTCAGACCTGAAAATGATTACCTACCCAAGCACTTGCTTGTTGCCAAAAAATGCTCCCACACCAAACTGAGGTCTCAGATTAAATACTGGAAGCCTTATCATGTATTTTTAAGGGGGAAAACAACCTCCCCCTACCAGCACCGCCATATTTTTTCTACATGAGTAGTACTGTAGCCTTTGTCTCCCTTTCCAGGCTTTGTAAAACATACTGTAATGTCACCAGCTACAATCTCCTTTAATCCCCCTTGCAACAGAAGAAATATGAGCAAGATAAGAGAAATGCTTTGTTTTAGGAAGTTTTAAATAGGTTAAAACACAGAAAAGCTTTTTTCCCATGCCTATAAAAACTCTTCACTAGCTGATTCCTGACGGGACTGGAAAGCAGACTGTCTGACTTTTTTTAGCTAATGCTCTTTAGCAATGCCTTTTTCTGATATGACAGTCAGATTATGGCCCCTAATACAACATTACAATAATTCTGTGTTCTCATTTTAGCTGCTAGAGCCAGAAAATGCATAGCTAATCATACTTTCCTGCCTTTAGTAGGATCTGGTTTTGTGGCTTTATTCTGCCAAAAGACCACCAACAGACAATGAGTCTGAAAAGTCCCTTTCTTTGGAAAATAGCAGTAAGTCAAAGTAAGAATGTCCATCTCAATTTCTGGTTTTATTTGTTCTGTTCCAGTTAAGACAAACTAATGTAAATTACTCACAAGGATTACTATAATCTCAGTTATCAGTCAGATCAAGGTCTAAATCATGAGGCTTTTAAAGGCCTCTTTACCTCAAAAGGATGCTCTGAAGCATTTTCTGAAGTTTTTAATTCTCGTTTAATCACTGTTCCGTATACTACCTTCTCAAAAACTTGGAAAAAAGCATCCCCCACCTCAGCCAAGTCTGCCAATTTCAGAGTTTTTTTAATTGGCAAGCATTGATCTCTCTTCATCTTTTTGAATAATCCTAAAATTGACACTGCTGTTTTATTTGAAAACAATGCACATTTCTATTTCCTGGTGTGCAGAAAGCCTTATTATACAAAAACAGTTCTGATCAACAGCTTGGCATTTGCAGAGTGGGCTGTGAGAATGAAAGGATGCCTTTTGCTTATTTGTCAGTTGCAGTGCAGAAAGGCCTAAAGAAGGAGCACACCACATTTTTGTGTGGTCCCATAAAAAAACAAATAACTTTTTCAAATGTTTTTGTCTTGAACTACTTTAAAATGGTATAGCTAGGGAAGATGTTGATGGAAATATCTTCCTGTGTTAAATGCAAATTAAGTTTGCTACATTCCATTATTATAGCCTGCACATATACAAGGATAAAATATTTAGTGGACATATGTAAAAAGTTCCTTCAACAAGGAAACTAGCAAGTGGTTTTCTACTTGAATATATTTTTTTAATGGTATGCTAAGATGCAAACAAATATCTAATGATGGTGTCAACACTTCTGATTTTCTAGTATCATCATTTTCCCTCAGTGGAAAAAATGTAGAATTTAAATTCTGCAATACACGAAACACTAATCTTACATTTGGTTAAGTACAAAGAAAAAGCACTGAAGCATTCAAAATCAAACATTTCAGTAATTAAACAAGAGAATCAGTTCTCTGTTTCCTTTCTGATATTGTTTATTTTTTATTAATACAGGGAGGATTTAGCACATCATGAAGATTAACTTTATATGAGAAACTGATGAAAAATCAATGTTTTTTTGAGGTTTAAAAATATCTTGCACTTAGCCTGCAATAAAACATCAAACAAATTTTAACAGTACATAATGGAAAAGTGTACTCTTAAACTAAGCTGGGATTTTCAAAATTATCTGAATCAGTTAGGTCTGAAAAGGCCAATTTTCTTTATAAATTTAATTTCCTATTTTCA
>CM019236.1:28017602-28040134 GCA_009741485.1 Malurus cyaneus samueli
ACTATTTGCAGAATTTTCACATGGCAATCAAGGCAAAGCCAGCTCTTACTGCTTCAGAACACCCCATTTTCTGATTTCATTTAATTAAGCAATTAGCAACTCAACTGAAAGACACAGAAAACAGTGAAAATATGTATTTAGTATGCAAAATCTAGTACCAAAAGGGACAGGCATAAGCTCTACCCTTTAGCTTATGTGGTTTAGTCTTGAACTCAGACAAGTGGAAAAGTTTATGACTTCATACATTATAAACCAGGTAATACTGTCATACTTACAGCTGAAATAGAGTTGTACCTACAGTTGTAAATTCACTACTCTTTTTACTTTTATTTCTGTGAAAAGGCATATATAATAGGTATAATATCGTATGACACTTACAAATGGAATTTTATAACTATGTGATGTTATGGGGCCCTTTCTAACACACATGTTAGAAGGCTGCATGGGTAGCTGCTACTTGGTCATTCCCCTCTACAAAAGGCAATGTTTTAATGTGTGGTGGTTGACCTTGGCTGAATGCCAGGTGACCGCCAAAGCCTCTCTGACTTCCCACTTCAGCTGGACAGGGGAGACCAAAGGTAATCACAGAGATCGATCCCTCAGCAGGGGCAAAACAGTCTAAACTTGAGGAATTTAGTTTTATTTAATATTAATCAAATTAGAGTAGGATAATGAGAAATAATACCAAATCTTAAAAACATCTTCCCCCCATGCCTCTCTTCTTCATGGGCTTTATACCAAATTCTCTATCTTCTTCTCCCAGTGGTACAGGGGAATGAAGAATGCAGGTTATTGTCTCTGCTCCTCTTCCCCTCACACTCTTGCCCTGGTCCCATGGGAAGATCCCTCCCATGGGAGACAGTCCTCCATGACATTCCCCTTCCCACAGACTGCAGTTCCTCTTGTAATGCTCCATTGGGGGTTCCTTCCACAGGATGCAGTCCTTCAGGAACAGGCTGCTCCAGCGTGGGTCCCCTGTGGAGCCACAAGTCCTGTCACCAAACCTGCTCCAGCATGGGCTCCTCTCTCCATAGATTCACGGCCCCTGGCAGGAGTCTGCTCCAGTGTGGGATTCCACAGGGTCATTGCCTCTTTCAGGCATCCTCCTGCTCCAGAATGGGGTCCACAGAGTGCAGGTGGATATGTTCTCCACCATGGACTTCTGGCTGCAAGCACACCCCCTCCCTCATCACAGGCTTCAGGGCATCTGCTCTGATGCCTGCAGCACCTGCTCCTCCTCCTTCTCCAGTCACCTCAGGGTCTGCAGAGATGTTCCTGTCACATCCTCACTCCTCTGTTTCAGACACACTTGCTCTTGTGCAGCAGCATTTTTCCCCTTCTCAAATCTTTTATCTCTTCAGCACTATCAACACCTCTGATGGGCTCAGCCATGATCAGCAGCAAGTCCATCTTAGAGAAAACTGGCACTGACTTTATTGAACATGGGGAAAACTTCTATCAACTTGTCACATAATCCACTCTTGCAGGTCCGCCACTACCCAAATCTTGTCAGGCCAGCACAATACAGAACATGTGAAATGTAGAGTACATGAGCAATATAATTAGACTCTTAGCATCTCCAAATGAATACTCAACACTTTATTCTGTTGATCTCCCAGTTTATTGTCTGAAATCATTATGTGACATGATTTTGCTGTCACATATCACATACAAATTTACAAAATGTCATTTTTATGACAAACAACTGGTCAAAATCTTACTAGTTTCTATTCAGCACACCTCATCTCACTGAGGCTTGGTGAGGACTAAAATTTTCCACACTTTGCAGGATCTCTCCTGTAAATATTCATCATACTCTGGGTCTGGGGAATTGAGCCAAGATGATTTTCTTTACATGTTACACTACATCCTGCAGGCCTTTCAAATCGGTCACATCACTTCTCAATGTGAGTAAATTTTGTTGCTTCCAACATGGCTCCTCATGATAGTAAATGCTTGAAGAATCAAGTTTACTTTGGTTTATATTTCTACAGTTTTTGGATGTTGAAATGTGAAAACAAGCTGCAGACAATCTGATTAGGTAACAGCACAACACGTGCAATATGAAACATCAGTCAGACTGCCTAAAGTTATTAAATACAAGGTAAAAAGAGATACATTTCCAAGAATAGACACCTAATAGTGGTATGCCATTTTAAATAGTACTTACAGCTAAACTGAGGATGCCACGTAGGAATATGACACTCACTGAAGCGAAAGAAACTCATAAACATTAGTGTAAACCGCTCTTAGTAGGTACTCCACCAAACACATCGCATGGCAAGAATGACAGGTATGTCATGTGTGACTGGTAGCTGTGTAGCCTTTGCAGGAAGGTCACCACGAAGAATCTGAATTTGACCTGAAGTTTGTGGCTGCAGGAAACAGAGAACAGAGCTGGTGGTGATGGGAGCTGTGAGGGAATTCAGAGCTAAACAAGATGCAGGATTTAAGATACAGGAGTGCAACATGATACAAGGATGCCATAAGGATGATCTTTATTCCATATTCCACTCTTCTAAAGGGGGATCATATTTTCTTATATCACATCAATAATACGTATTTTTTAAAAGCAAGGTGAAAAAGCCACGTGAATTTTTCATTCTTCATATATTTATTTTTAATAGTAAACAAATACTCTTATTTACATTAAAACCAACAGAACAAAGTACAAAAATAACAAGACAAAAAATATCCATTGAAAACATAACATTTTTAAAATTAAAATTTGACACAGTGCACATGCCAAGGGCAGGACACAGACCTCTTGGCAGCAGTATAAAATACTAGCTGTATGTTGACCTTGCTTGTCAGTACCATCACACTTGTCAGAATAGTCCAAGCAACTACTACAATAGCAGTATCTAAACACAGCAGATACATATTTTTAACTATAGCATTTTTGATTTATTTAGTCTTAATATGTGATCTACATTTATTCATAACATTATGGCAAAATATTTGTAGTACTGTACAAGAACAGTATTAACAACTAGCATCTATTTAGCGTGGTTTAAATGCAAGCACACTGTTAGTCACATTAAGTATGGGTTTGGAGGCAAATATGAAAGTTCAGTATTCTCCCACGGATTTGTTTTTGCTCAGGATAGAGCATTTTGTAAATGTTACTAAGCCTCTTCCCTTGTGTAAGTATATTGATTGCATATGTGCAGCTCTTTATCTCTTTTGCAAATAAATCTCATGTACTGCAGATATAGGAAATGAAAAAGGCCATCTGGGCATCATTGACCCACTCTTCTCAAATCTGGCAGACAGTTTAGCATACAGTTTATTTATTTCAGTGTATATATTGCAATATCCTGACACCTCAGAAAACATGCCCAAGGGAACTCTGTATTTTTTAGTATGTCAGTACAGGATTTCATTACAATTGTTTTCTTGAATGACTTGTTTTATACAAACTTGAGGTTTTTACCTTTGGATTTTCAAAGCCTCCAAAAAAAAATCCCTCAATAATAATGGTGTTGGTTTAGAAGCTTGAAACTGGAGACAGATGAAAAAGGAATACTTAATACCCTGCACAATCAATCATCTGGTCTGCGAGGAAATGTGTTTACGTTTATATTAGATCACTATTTGGATTTAGCCTAAATGTATGCAAGTTCCTCCATTTGCTAAAAGATCAGAAAGAAGTAGAGAGATAATTTTACTATGTTTATGTCTCTCCTATTGTTTAACCTGATGTATTAGTTCTCTAGATTATAAGTACGTTTAGATGAAATTACTGATACTAACTTCCTGCTAAACATCAGATAAAATGTTGACAGTTTTAAGGAAAATCTAAATCAAAGCATATTCTGCTGGATGTGTTCCTTTTGTTTGAATGGAAGCAAAAAGATAACCCGAACATACATTAAATAATTTTGAAATAATATAAACGTCTCATTAAAAAATGCACTATGTGTAAAATTACTATAAGGAATGAAACATAATTACCTCTAGAACAAGGCAACCATTCTATTCTTGTCTGTGAGTATCACACTGCTAGTTCACTGTCAGAAATATATGCCAAGCAGACATGTCATAAGACTGGGACATATTTTCCTCTATGACCTGGCTGTTTAAAACCATCTGCTTTTGGCAAGGAAATCCTTTCTGTCATAACAGTAAGCTGAAAATTCCACGGAGGTAGAGGGAGGCTGAGGTAAGCAAATCTGGCTTTTGTGCAATGCAATGGGAAATTGTAGAATAAATTGGTGCAGATCTTGAGATATTGTGGTAATATCATTGTACCAGAAGACAGAATAGAGTCATGATAGGACTTTCTTAACCCATTGTGGGACAAATACCTTATCCTAGTTTGTCAGTACTGATGTTATCATGACAATTTTTTACCAGCAGAATTATTTTCTTTGTAAGGAGCAATGAATTTGGTCTTAAGATTCCTTGGATGAATGGTCTACTTACATATGGTTGTTAACTTTCAGAATCTAGTGTGATGAAGAAAGTACAATTCAATTATCAGGTTCACAGCTGGTATAGGCACATTAGTTCTGAATAGTGTGAAATTCACTTCTCCTAGTTGAGTGGATGTCCTGAATTCAGGTGGGATAAAATTACTTTCTTCTCAGTAGCTGTTGGTGTGTTTTGTGCTGTTTTGGACTTAGAATGAGAAAGGCACTGTTAATACATAGTTTGGGTTTTTGTTAAGTCATGTTTATCCCAAGTCAAGGAATTTTCCTTGTGTCATTCTCTGCCAGTGAGGAGGTGAGCAAAAAAAAAAAATTGAGGGAGCACATCTGGGTCAGGTGACCAAAAGGATATTTCACATCACAGAATGTCATGCCCAGTAAATAAACTGGGAGCAGTTATTTTGAAGGGGCCCATCTGGGTTTGGGAATGGGTGTCTGTTGAGTGGGTGATGAACAATTGTGCATCACTTTTCCCTTATTATTATCATTACTATATTTCACCATTATTACTGTACTTTATTTTAAATCATTAAATTGTTCTCATTAAAACACAATTTTTTAAAATTTTGATTGCCCTCCTTATTCCAGCAAGGTGGGGGGAGGGGGAGTAAGTGATGGTTGAGTGAGCAGCTGCATGGTGCTTAGTTTTGAGCTGGGCTTAAAACCACAACTCTTGAATAGCCAAACCCGTACTCCACTGAATATTTTCTGTGTATATCTGTTTCTATTTAATCTTCTCTCCCTGAATATTTTGCCAAAATACCTTGTTTTCTGGCAAGCAAGTTTCTGTTTTGGACTAACTATATTAATTTATGATCTTGTGAGAGTCACAAAGACAGATTGACCAGAAAAAAGAAGAAATCGAGTAAATTAGGAATAAAATCTGACATAGATTTTCTTTCAATATACTGTTAGAAATAATTGTCACATTTTACCTATTGTCATCTAAAAGCTCATCAATGTAGACTTTTTTTACTTTGCTGGAATTTCAGCACATTTCACTACTGGATTTACCTAAGAGGAAGAAAAATATTTGAAAAAAAAAAAGGGGTTTTTTTTGTTTTTTTTTTTTTTTTTTTTTTTCCAGAGAGTTTTATTGTATTAGCAGCTCCACTGTATTTTAGTAATAAAACTTCAATATGTTAATTTTTTTATTATACACAAATTTAGTAGCATAAGGAGGTAAATACTAGACCACAGGTTCAGAGCAGTAATACTTCAGCTGTTTTTCATTCTTATTCAATAAGACATTCTTATAAAACACATATTTGTGAGATGAACCAGAGGAAAAATAATTTCCATAATTATGGTCAAAATGCAACCCGTCTCATGATTGAAAATCCTGATAGTCTCACATTTTTGATCATTAAGTCACAGCATTTTATACCCTGTGGGAAGCCTGGAAATCTTGTGGTCTCATTCAACATTGCTTTCCACACAGCACAGTTGCAGAAATGCTGTGTGGGAGAGGTAGAATACTGTTGTCTTCATAGTCACAGTGCCCGAGTGTCTTCTGACATGTCTTCTGACATGGTTTGTTCTTTTGCAAGGACACTTGCTTTCAACATGCAGAATAATAAATGTTGGCCTTCTGGATCTTATTTACACAGTTATAAAATAATTTGAATACATGAAAAAGTATACTGTCTGGATAAGACATCTAAGACAAAAAAAAAAAAAACAAAACTCACAAGCAGATCTATAAAGACAAAGTAGAAAACTTTTAATGCAAGATACCATATAGCTGAAAGCATGTTATGTTGGTTTTGCTTGGCCTAGTTTTGCAAGTGTGGGAGCCAAAAAGATGGCTCCTATGAGAAGCTTCTGGAGGCTTCCACCATGTCCAGCAGAGCTGATTGCTGTTGCGTTGAGGATGAACAACATGCCACTGACCAAACCTGGGCCAATTGGAGATGGTGGTTAGCTTTTTGAAAACATATTTAAGAAGAAATCTAAACAAAAACAGCAGTTTTGCCAGAGGAGGAGGCTGAGAATATGTGAAAGATGCAGACACCAAAGTCAGTGGGAAAGGCGGAGAAGCTGCTCCAAGTGCCAGAGCTGGGATTCCTTTGCAGCCCATGGTGGCCATGGTGGAGCAGGCTGTCCCCTGCAGCCATGGTGACCATGGTGGACAGGCTGTCCCTGCAGCCCATGGTGGAGCAGGCTGTCCCCCCAGCCATGGTGACCATGTGGAGCAGGCTGTCCCCCTGAAGCCCACGGTGACCTGGTGGAGCAGGCTGTCCCCTGCAGCCCAGGTGACCATGGTGAACAGTGTCCCCTGCACCACGGTGACCATGGTGGAGCAGGCTGTCCCCATGCAGCCCATGGTGACCATGGTGAGCAGGCTGTCCCCGCAGCCCATAGGTCCACAGAGGGTGCAGAGATCCACCCTCAGCCCGTGGAGGAGGGAGGTCCCCATGCCAGAGCGGGCGGACGCTGAGAAGGGGCTGTGTCCAGCAGGAGAGCCATGGAGAGAGAGGCCTTGCTCCCAGATGGAACAGCCTGGCCTTGGGCCTGCACCCAGGGGATTGGGAGCCCAGGTGCAGCAGTTTTGGGACGACTGTCTGCCCGTGGGGGGACTCACACTGAGCAGATGTGTGTGGATTGCTGCTGTGAGAGTGGAACCGCGCCGGAGAGGTTCACTGAGAAATGTCTCCCTGTGGAGGGACCCCACGGCAAACGCAAGGGAAGGACTCCTCTCCCTCAGCAGCCACAGATCGATCCGGGAATGAACTGATCAACCCCACACCTTGAACTGACCAACCCTGAACTGACCAACCCACACCCTGAACTGACCAACCCTGAACTGACCAACCCCAACCCTGAACTGACCAACCAACACTGACCAACCCCACACTGAACTGACCAACCCACAGCCTGAACTGACCAATCCCAAACCCTGAACTTACCAACCCTGAACTGACCAACCCCACACCCTGAACTGACCATCCCCACACCCTGAACTGATCAACCCTGAACTTACCAACCCCACACCCTGAACTGACAACCCCACACCCCCACACCCTGAACTGACCAACCCGCACCCTGAACTGACCAACCCACACCTGAACTGACCAACCCCACACCCTGAACTGACCAACCCCACACCCTGTTCCGTTCTTGCTGCTTTGCAGTCAATGGGAAGGGGGGAGGGAGTGGGGAGAAGATCGGTGTCTTTGAGGGTTTTGTTTCTCATTCTCCTCCTCTGACTTTGTTAGTAATAAATTCACTTGATAATTTAAGTAGTGCCTGTTTTTTCCATCAAGTGTTTCCTCCCCGCTTCTTATCTCACCTCATGAACCCTTTTGTTAATTTTTTTTTTCCTTTGCTCTTCTCTGCCCAGTGGTGGTGGGGGAAAGTGAATGAGCAGGTGTTGTGGGTGCCTGGCTTTTGGCCGGCATTCTAAACCACAACATCATGACAGATCAGACTCACGGAATGTTTTGGGCTGGAAGGGACATTCAAGATCATCCAAGTCCAACTCCCCTGCCATGAGCAGAAAACCTTCTAATGAACCAAGTTGCTAACCTGACCTTGGAACATTTCCAGTTTGGGGAATCCACAGCTTCTCTGGGACAACCTCTTCCCATGCCTCATCATCCTCATAGTAAAAAATTTCTTATTAGTATCTAATCTTAACTGTTAAGATTCTTTAAACTGAAAGATTCTCTTTCAGTTTAAAGTGATTCCCTCTTGTCCCATTGCTACAAGTCCTTGTGAGAAGTCCTTCTCCCAGCATTCCTGTAGCACCTTTCAGATACTGGAAGGTGCTCCAAGGTGTCCCAGGAGTCTTCTTCAGGCTGAAGTACTAGTATTAGTACTAGTATTAGGTCTATTAGCCTGTACTAACAGGAGAGGTGCTCCAGCCCTCTGATCATCGTTGTGGCTGTCCTCTTGACTCACTCAGCAGGTCCACATCTTTCTTATGCTGGTGCCCTCAAGGCTGATAGCAGCACAGCAGGCAGGATTTTTGTCTTCCCTATGCCTGTCTTGAACAACAGATAAACTCACAAGAGATGTGACTCCATAACCGGACACAAAGTTTTGAGTTTCAGAGAAGATTTTGGAGGAAGGTGACATTCAGGACAGTGCTTATTCTGTTGAGGATATCCATCTAGTGGGTGGTTTTAAAACAAGTCCATAAAGAGAAAGGAATGTTTTATTTATGTAGGTATTTTTCTCAGTGTGAGGACTCACAAGATACAGTGATGACACTGAGAAGAGCAAGCAGATCCTGTTTATCAGCCTAAGAGAGAAAATGAGTACTGGAAATGAATTCACCACGCCAAAAGAAGAAATCTGTGGCAGAATGTCACATGTCTATTCCTCTGTGAGAGATTTTAATAGTTGCTGTCATAATGTCTCAGCAAATGAAAGGAAGGAAATAAGTTTAGGATTGCTTCCTAAGGCCTTCCTGAGAAAATACGACATATGGGCATTCTGAGTTCTGGCCACAGACCACAGTCCCCTGAAAGATCTAGGCAGCATTTCAATTTCCAGGGCAGCCCACTGAGCTGGCGGAGGGCTCTGCACTGAAATTCTTAGATAGACCTTGCAGAATGCCTCCTTTTCAAAAATCTGTTCTCTGTTTCATTCGAGATTCAACATGGTAACAAGCAGTTCACTCATTATTTCAGGGGAATTTAGCCAGGAAGTTTAATTAATATGATTCCTTTAGGGAACAATAATGGAATGTTTTTATCCCTTGAAACATTGTATTAAATATATTGCCTATGCTAGATAATAAAATGAGTTAGTCAGCCCGGAATGACTTGCTGTTAAAGTAGAAATATGCCCAGTGCTTAAAAGGTAAAACCAAATATTATTTTTAAAAAGTGATGAAATGAAGCAAGATGCATGAAATGAAATGCAAGAAATCAGACTACAAAATATTCTGGTTCCTCAGCCATTTTCTAATTGAAATAAATGTGCAGTTTTCTCACTGGTTCATTTTCCTAAAATGGAATACTATGCATTGCACAATGATGAGATGGGTCCGAGCCCCTGAAGGGTCAAATCCCCAGGTCAGAATCCAGCTCCTGGAACCTCCTTACTAGAGGTTCCTGTTTAAGTGGTATCCCCTCTGGATTTTGGTATTTCGGTATATTTTTCGGGGTATTATTCCTATATCTTGCATCAGATGAAGAAAACCTGAAGGAAGACAACGTTCTTTGGCATGGGATTTTGATGGAAAGGTTATAATTTGTGTCATCTTGTAGGTCTCAACTCCTGTAAAGTGTTTGTGCTAACTGAAAATATATTTTGTTTAAAAGAAGACTTTTATTTTAAATAAAAAATATCATATGTGAGGATCCTAAAGGAAAATTCAAAAGCAAACTCAAAAGGTTTGCTAAATAAAAAGGACACAAAATTGGTCTGGGATGGAGAGGTTAAAGATGTAGTTTGCTGCAGTCGTTAAGATGTTGAGAGTTTCATGTGATTTCACTCATAGCAGTATTTGGTGGGGACCATAATTTTGAATGGGTTAATTTGGAATTAATTTGGTGGGGACCATAATTTGGAATGGGTTATCATGATTTTTTGCTTTTCTTTGGTTTTGCTTTATTCATTCTTCTTAATTTTCTGAATTTTCTCACTATTTTTCTTAATTTATTTTTAATTTTCTCACTTTTCATACCACTGAGAAAGCACAAATTTAGTATCTCTTTTTTCTTTCCATATTTGTGATTTTAGTATGGAAGATGGTAACAAAATCATCTGAGCTGGAAACATTTTCATCTCACACTTTAGCTTTTTTTCTAGTCAGCTGTCTAGTTTTCTGTTCTTCTGATTCTCTCACATTCTTCTGATCACTCACAACATATTTCTGAACTTTTCTGAAGGTGTTTAGTCTAAAATTTATTTGGTCTTTAGCCTCTGGATTAACAGAAAAATGAAATTACTTTTACTTTGATTTCTTCTGTTTCAAAGAGCATACTTAAAAAAAAGAGTTCATTCTGCAAAGAAAATGATATTTTTTGTTCTCTGATCATGGTAGCCATGAATAAAAAAAGCGATTAGGACTGACTACACTTATATTCAGAATTTTACACTTCAGACTCTATAAACCACATATTCCTAGGCTAAGATCTCTAAGAAAGTATTTAGATTTTCAAAGTATTGTTTATGTTAAGGCAATCTGGACCAAGATTTTTCAAATTTGGGGGTTACTTTATTCACTAAGTAGAACTAAACTCATTCCATAAGAAACTGGAAAAAATCAAAAATAGGTTTCCCAAATAGGCCAGATGACATGTCTGATTATCAGGACCAAGGCACATTTAGGCATCTGAGAAGGAGGAGAAAGAGTCTGGATCCATTCTCTTGGAGGAGAAACAGTCTGGATTCATTTTCTTAACATACCTTTACCTTCACACTTTTGCCTATGCACATCCAGTTTCTTCCTTGTAATGCTTGGCCTTATTCTTCCTATTTTGAGAAAGGCTTATAAAATGACCTTTTAGACTAATACTAATACTACTAAGACTAAAATTTATGCTACTTTATACCATTTTCAGAGGGCTGGAAAGTACCTGCTAGAAGGTGAGAAAAGCAGAGAGTTCTCCAGAATGGTTCTTGAAGGAACGCAAAGAGAACAACAGTTGATCATGACATCATTTTTGCGCGACTCTTTCACAGACAGTGGTCTCTATCCATTGTTTCACAAAACCTCTTGTAAAGGATTCTTGATTAACTAAATTAATGGAGGAGGGGTCATAGCTATGCCTCACATCCACTTAGCCTTTTTATAGAAGGCAGCAGCAAATGAAAATTTGACTGCTATGATACATAGCATCATGAAGGAATGTATTTATTTTCTGTCAAGTAGAATTTTTCTGCTACCTTTAGGTTTAGAGTACATAGCATATGAACAGTAGTTCCTACAGAAAGCAGTACTAACCAGAAGTGACAACCTTCTGCTGTCCCACACCAACACAAATTGTGTACTTTCATAGAGCTGTGGAAATGAATGCATATCACTATTACAACAACACATGTTACCAAGGGTAAATTTCCAAGGCACCTGTCTGAACCCAGTATTTCTTAGTACCCCTTGCTTTTTTCTCATGAATTCTATTGCCAAAATTGAGCTGTAGTCATATTTGGGAGCAGATGGTCAAACCCACTGCTGTGTCCAAGTAGGCTGGTGGGCATAGTTATCTGATGTGTTTAGAGATATGATAGCAAGCCAAGCATCTCTCTTTACTCACCACCTAGGGATACACTCTCAAGTAAAGAGAGATCCCCCTCTGAGAAGAGTAACTGCCAGATTTCAAAACATTTGCTGAATGTTTGCAGAATTGTATTTGTCCCTGGAAATAATACTGTTTAATAGACACATTTTAGCAGCTACTTTTTAAAGAGAATTCGTAAACAGATGTTAAGTTTAAATATGTAAGCTTCACATCAGCATTATGTTGCATTTTGACTATTTACAAATTTTGCTTAAGAAGAGACACTGCGACCCATGTTCCATGACATAATTGGACATCTGCTTGCTAGGCCATCTGACTCAATTAATTCTAAAGGTTGTTCTTGGTAGGAAAGAGGAAACTAACGTTGGTGATTTCCTGATGAACTTATCCAAGTGGGTATTCCCAATTTCTGTCTAACATAAGGCCAAAACAAAATTTCATTCTCTAAAACATGGTTCATTTTTTTTTTTGCAATGCTTTTAAGACTCATAAATGTTACCATCTCCAGATCTAATTAATTCAGACCAGAGTGTTTGATCTCAACTTGTCCAGTCAACGAGATAAATAATGTTTAGCTATTTCCGTCTTCAGAAATAGTGCACCGTAAAATGCTAAACCTTGCCTTCAGTACTCAACATGCAATTCTTTTGTTCAAAACTGTACACTCTTAGTTTGAAAAACATAGGTCAGTACTACAGAAGAAAGTCTTGCTATGCAAATAGCACTCTAAATTCTCTCTGAAAATATATTGCCTTTGAGGAAATGCTGGTTTCAATTAATCAGAGTTGGTGCTGTTAAGAAGGAATTCAGCCACAAAGAAGTTTCATAAGATTTTAAAATCAAATCTGATTATGAGTATCATTAGACAGCTTAGTACTGAAATGCTTTCTTTTAGAAATCAGCTTTATCTAAGACTGTCTCAGGTAAGATCAGGCCAGAGTAGGAAGAGACATAATCAATTAAATGGATTAAAGCTACTTTAGAGGTTCATTCACGATACATGGAAAAACCATTGGTTGCAATTAGATTTAGAATTAGTCAACAAATTTTAATTAACATAAGAAGTCAGCTAAGTATACCCACCTCTTGCAGGTCAGCAAGGAACACTTGAAGGAAGCACTTTTAACAAGGCTGATGACAAAGACAGTGTTTAGATCCATGCGACTTCTCGAGGCCCTTATAAAACAGAGAAGTGAAAATCAGTTTCACTTCATGAAAAAAGCAGCTGCTTGTGAAAGTTACATTCTAAATGTAGCTTTTCAGAAGAAAAATCATAATGAATATGCAATAGTCCGTTCTGACTTTCAGCCCAACATCACCACACATGACAAAACTAAGTTGAAAAGTGTATGGTACCGTCTTCAGCGTCAAGTCATGCTCTTTGCTTTTTTTTGTGGTCTATCAGAGCATAGTTCACAAAATTCCAGAGCCAATTAAACTGTACTAACATGTGTAATAATTATTACCATCACTAGATTTGCAATATTATTTATATATGTGTGTCTGGTCTCAGTGACATCTGGTAATTCAGGAGTGCCACCAGTATTATTGCCACTTGACACAAGGAAATTATTTGAGCCTTATGTGGGCTGCTTTGTAATGTGCCATATAAACTATAAACTGTCCCATTAGCTAGGTATGAAACACTTCCATGAATTCTACAGAAGGAATATACAGATCCAAGCAAGATCAAGTGTCGCTGTAAAATCTCAATGATGAGACCTCTACAGCTACTGAGACACCTTTTAGTGGAAAAACCTCTACAAATTTCCCAGAGAAGCTCATCATCTTTCACAAATATATAAGCAGGGGAATTCATTACGTGGCAACATTTGTTAAAAGACTTGTACTTTAACAAAGAGAACCAAGTTCCAGGTTGAAGACCTTACTTAGGTCTTTGGTTGTTATATGTGGTGAAGTGTGAAACAGCTGTTCTGGAATGCATTTCAGGCTTCATTCAGCTTTACCAGCTCCATGTAACAGACATATGCTTCCTACAACAACTAAATACAGCTCTCTGATAGAGGTTTTTAAAACTTGTTTAGCAGTCTATTAGCTATTTTTCATTCAGCTATGAACTGTTATGTCAGTAGTTCTATCCAAGGGTTCACAGAATTGGTAGCACAAATAGGTGCAGTTCTGTGATTATTTGGGAAAAACAATTATGGCTTGTTGTATCAAAATCTGCATCATTTTGCTTACACATAGTAACACACGGAAAGCGAGATTATTTTGTATAGCAGCATTGGAGTTTCTGAATTCCAACTTGTTTCTTCTTGTGGTGAAAACCCTTGGAAGCAAAAGTCATGTTGGTAGTTTAATACCAGCTGGAAATTTAATTCTGACTGAGCCACTCACTTTCCCCCCACCACCTCTGGTAAGAGGGACAAAGGTAAAGGCTATGGATTGAGATGAAAATTCATTGAAAGCAAGCAGCAATGGAATAAGAAATGCAAAAGTATACCGTCAAAAATACCTTACACATTAAAGGTGTCCACCCCCTCAACTTAGTTCTGCAAAGGCTGGGACGAAGGCAAGATGGCAGCTGCTGTCATGCCCAGCTCCACATGGCTTTCCCAGAGAAAGACAAGATAGCAGGGGTTCCCTACGGCCTATTGTCCCCACCTCTGAGCTGAGACAATGGAAACAATGATGGACAAACCCCTGAAAGGTACATTGTCCACATCACACTGCATTGCCTGTTTCTGAGCCACTCTGCTCCACTGGGGCTTGGTTCCAACGGCGTTGCTGCTTTTGACCATTCCATTCTGCCGGTGTCTGGCTCAGCTCATGCTTGGCTCCTCTCACCTCCTTTGCTGCAGCTTTTCCTGAGGCTGCTTCCAGTTCATTCTTTTTCCTCAGAGTGGCTTATCTTGAAGCCATGTCCCTACTGTGTTTGCCGCATCTCGGAGCTCTGTGTCTCAGAGGAGCAGGAAGGGATGGGAGGCAGCAGTGGAGGGACAGTCTGTGTTACCATTGTAGGCACCTTCCCCCAGACATGACAGGAGCAAAATTACACATTTCTTGGGTGCACTCACCATCTTCTTCTCCCCAAAACCACACCCCCAGCAATGACAGCAGGTTTAGAACATCAGCCTAACCACACCACTCTGCCCGCTCTGCCCGCTCTCTGCAACCAGGACACCATGGGACAGAGAGTAATCGAGCACCATATATGTATTGCATTTTTAATAGAATTTCTTAAGGAAGAGCAGGAGCTCCACAATGTAAGGTAATTTGTTATCAGAAAAAGGGAAATTTGATCTTTGATTGCTTAGTCATTTCTTTTTCTTTTAATGAAAGTACCGAGAGGAAAATCAAGTTTTGGCTTGGTTAGTTTATTGTATTGCTTTTCAGAAGGGATTGATGCCTTAGGATTTAGGTTCTATATTTTTCATGTATCTGTATTCCTATAGTTTTCAATGTACAGTGTTAGGCTACTGTTCTCCCATATTTAGACAAAACAACACCTCTCTAGGCCCAAAACTCAAGGACACCTTACTGCCTCAGGTCTCAAGGTGTGTAAACAACAGAGAATTGGAGGGAGTGAACTTGGAGTAAATGACTTCATTACCTGAAGGGTTAATTGGAGAATTAACGGCTTATATGCAAATGGAAAAAATTTACAAAGCAAAAAAAACCCCATGCCTGAGTGTCTATTTCGGCTGTAGCCCCTAGATGGGCTGTGACTGCCCTGAACATACCTGAAGGTCCTTCAATAAATATAACTAGGTTTTTCTTCTCCTAATTTTGCTTCTGTTTCAGGCAAGCTGTTTTTAGGTATCAGGATAATATATCTTTAAAATGTATTTCACGTAATTGTTTATGTTTAGTTAGAAAAGACTTGTAAGATCATGGATTCCAACTGTAAACACAGCATTATCAAGTCCACCACTAAACCATGACCTAAGTGCCACACATACACATCTTTTAAAATATGTCATGGGATGGTAGCTCAATCACTTTTCTGAGCAACCTGTTCTAGTGTTTGAGCACCTTTCAATGAAGAAATTTCTCCTAATACTGAATCTAAGCTTCCCCTGACTTGAGGAACGTGAGGCTTTTTACTTTTGTCATCAGCTTATAAAACATTTTCCCTGCATTTCCCCCCTGACACTGTAACAGACCCCACCACAGAATCTGCCTCATTGGCCTTCCCCCCGATTCTTACTCATAAGCACTTGACTTTATCATCAGCATCCCTAAGATCTAGAAAATCAAGGTAGTCCCTAACATATGGGGCCGTTCTAACATCTCTCTTCCTTCCTCTATCCCTTCTGAAGTGTTTACAGCCATCCATTGTAACATTTGGGTTTTGAGAGGCATTCCATCATGTTTCCAAGATGAAAACTATGTCACAGTATCTATGATGAACAACAGCCTTATCTTCTGTTTATTGCTTATGCTGAGTGCATTGACGTACTCAAACTTTGGCTGCGGTGTTGGTCCCACCAACTTTTTTGGGGAAAGAAGCTCAAATTTTTATGTAACCCTGCATCTTGTGAATAATTTCTGTTATCAAGTTTGAAATGTTTTCCTCCGTATTTGCTAAAATGGCAGAAGATATCTCATTAATTTCCCAATTGCTTGAAAGTCAACAGGATTTCCTGGAATACCAACAGCATGTTGGCCGAGTCTGGCAATTCAGCAATGAGCAATCTCATGAGTAACTTTGCCATGAACACCATATACCTTTTCATTTAGGAAAAGGCAACAATTTCCATGTATGGTAAAAATAACTGCCCATCTATGTCTACAAATATAGAAAATGTGTGCAGGGTTTTTTTTAAGGGCAAAAAGACTGAAGACCTGCTGTAATTGTGAGACAAACAGGTAATTATAGTGAAAAAACATTTTATGACTAAACAACAAATATTGTTTATTTCATCCTGTTGCAGCAGATTTTTTTCTGAATGTATTTGGTTGATATCAAAATGCATTTCATATTGAGGACATTATTTTTTCAATTTTAATAGAAATTTAATAGAAAAAGTTAAGGTCTCAAAGATTAGGGAAAAAAAAAAGATAATACTTTCTGCAACAAAGAGTTGTGCCTCCAGTTAGCTAAGAAGCAATTTTTGTGCTCTGCACTGGCTTTTTAAATGAAACAGTCACATCTTTAACTGAGAATTACTGCAGTAGATCTTTATGTTTCTGAGAAATATTTAAAAGGATTGATACCATAAAATATTCAATTCCACTTTCACCCCTCACCAAATGGTACCTTATTAGACAGGTTTTGATAAAAGACTGTGCCACTTTCCCTTTAAGCGCTAGTGATACTTATATTATCTGCCTCTGGCAATGGTCTGAGATATTATTATTAACGCCTACAAAATAAAGCATTACAGCAATGCAAAGCATTGTAGTATTTAAATGTGAACACATAGGTAGTGTGAGCATTTTTTTATTATGAAAATATCAGTTCCATTTTTAAAACTGAGTTGAAATTTGCATATCATAAAATACAAAAGTACAGGTAAAGAAAACTTTTAATGAGATGTATGTGGATTTTCTGATTCCTATAAATAGACATTTGAATGAAAGTATGTTTACATAAATCAGGAACATCTCTGATTAGATTTAGCAATAAATCCAAAAGCTAATTTATGAAATTTGAATTTCTAAACTCATTAATTTCTTCAGGTCATTTCAAACGCATAACCACATAATTTATCCAAATTATTCAAACAGGATCTTCATCAACTCTCATGCCAATTACATGCAAGAGAAGAGAAAAAATTTGTTAGTTTGCTAGATGTTCAACATTGTTAATCTCTAGTAGAATCTCTGTGTTCTTTGAAAATTGTACATCTTAAACTTTCTGTATCTATGTATACCCAAAACTGTGCCTCCTAAGACCTTCTTCATATTCGTATAAATTTTTGTGGTTGGTCTTCTTTCACAAACTTACAGAGATTCCAATAAAACAGAATGACAGAAAGAGTACATTGCAATAATATTTCTTCCAATCTTCATTTACTTTTTTTTTTTTTTTTTTTTGGTCCTCTTTCAAAGAATTAAGAGGTCCTAATGGTGAGTGCTTGGAAAGCATACATTCAGGCTTTGCTTTTACAAACGCATGGGAAATTTTATTGTCATGGTGAGTGATAGCAGAATCAAGTCAGCATGAGCATTCCTGCATTTTTACACTAAATTTACGTCATAGACTCCTCAGATTTCTGTCATTTCTTATGATTATTGTATGGAGCAATTCAATTCTGTATGTAACAGTCTCACATGATTTTTACTATTTAAACACGAAACAGAAATACTAAAGTTTAATGAGAATATGAATGGATACTTTTTAAGGTCTGAAATTAAAGTATGTAGTTTCCCGAGAAGTTATAGAAAATTCTCTTCTGCTTTCATAATATATTTCACTGACCCAATTACTGTGAAAATTAATTGAACAATTGTTTTCAGAGATCCAATTCTGTTCTTTGTCAGTGTATATCTAGACTGAGTTTCAGTGTCAAGAGACAAGAGTCTCTTGTAAATTTAGATTTACAGTTACAGACTTTCCTAAAACTAGCAATATACATGCAAATGGTCAGTCTCTGAGTACGTAAATGAGTATTCATGGAACTCATTTTATGCATTTACTTGAGAATATTTGGGAAATTTTCTTTAGTTTTCTTCAATAAAACTACAGCAACTGAATAGCGATAAGGACACAGATAGATGTGGATGTAGTTATAGATATATAGTTAGTAATTTCAAGGTAGAATCATACTATCAAAGAAGGCACTGGTAGTTTTAGATGCTAGGTATTTTCCAGTTGATTTATTTGAAACTAGGTTTCAGCCCTTGAGGTACAGCTGTTGATTTCAGGGATTAACGACACAATGACAGCTTTTAGGATATAATTTTTTATGAAGGGCTTTATTTCAACTAACCATCTTTGTTTAGACCTAGTATTGAAGATTACTTAAATGTTTCATTTAGAACACAGATTATAGTGTTCTACACCGCAGAAGTATAATTTCTTAATCTTTAGTTTTAAAGGAAGAAAGACATCTGTAAAACCCTACAGAAAATGTTTCTACTGCTTAAATTTCCTATGGTGAAGAGTGAATATATTTTGAATTTGCTTCTTTGTCGTTCTGAATTTGGTTAAAATAATAATAAAATAAACACAGGAATTCATTTGCAATCTTAGAAACTCCTGGACTCACAATGTGACTTGAGAGATTATTTAGTTTTAAGAATAGAAAACACAACTATAAAATAACACCAAACAACACAGAGTAAGGATGAAAGAGGAAATTCACTTTGTCACTTAATCACAATTTTATATTACCATACCTCTGGGGAAAAGTGAAGAACAAATAAACAACATTGCATCTCCGCTTTAAAAGAAACACCTTGATTTAGGTTCTGACAAGCTGCCATCTCTGAATTAAGAAAATTGTTTTTCAACTGCTGTATAAATCTGACAAATCAACTGAAGCAAAGAAATAACCTTGTTAATTAAGACAAATATTTAATTGTGAATAAATAAAATATTGAAAGCCACTCTGATAAGCCAGAATTTCAAAATGGACTGATGTGAAATAAATTGCTCCCTTGTCAAGGCCTTTTCTGAACAATAATTATCTTATAAAACTCTTTTAAATGAGAATTCTACCTACAATATGAAAATACAGCAAGAATTTTTGAAGGAAAAGTTGTGGAACAACCTATGAACATTAATCAATTAAGTGTTCATTCATTACTTTCTAGAAAAGGAGAGAAAGACACTGAGATATAGTCTCTGAAGCATTCTCTTTTGTCAATACTGTATACTAGCTTTTAACCTGTTCTCTATGCTTATGTCATTGGCCTCAAAGCTGTTAACTGCAGACTTCTGCAGACTTGATGCAAGTGCCCTCCATCTGTAATATACAAAATTCTTAAGAAGTTATTGTAAGATCAAATCACTTTATAGTGATTAAAAAGATAGAAGGAAGCAGTTGTTTTCATTCACTGACCAAATTTTGAAATTGGATACCTGTTGCCTAGTCCATATTTTATCATTGTTCCCATCACATCTCATCCTTTCCTCTGTTTCCCAGAGAGGACAATTAAAGAATAGGAACTTTGTTTTGTTATCAGGATGATATGCAGACCCCAACTACGGTTTTTACTGCCATATTGAGGAGTTGATCAAACCTTTATTTGCAATATATTCCCCTTATAGAACAATTGCTATGTATGAAACTGTTGATTCAAGTTTTAATTGCCTGATAAATTGAGTTTAAAATCATATGGTAGAAAACAAAATCAGAAAAAAAGAGGATGTTTCTCTGACAAATCAATGTAAAAATATGTTTTTCTCCTTACAAGTAGGAATAATTTGCATAAATTTGAGAGCAGGGACATGCAGTTATGGATGATACCAGGTTATAGAGCCAAAAAGCGGGAAATCAGTCCTTTAAAATTCTTCTGTTATAGCTTTTTATTGTGCTAGTTGTTTTCTCTACTGACAGCAATTAGAAACAGTAGTTGCTGTCATCACTGTGACTGTGACAATTTCATTAATATCGTGCTGCAAAAAGTATATTTTTCATTGTTTTCACTGAAAACTCTTCAGTGATTTAAAGTAAAACAGGGGGGATGTTATATACATGGATATTGCCTATGAAAAGGTTTGCTTGGAGAGTCTGTTAAATTCTAGATGTGACATTTGACACGACAGTACTTCAAACGCCCTGTGATCTGCCAAATGCTGCATGTTTGTGTAAAAAGTCTGGGTTTATATTATAAATATGTATATTTGACAACTGTGTTATACTTACTATTTATTTTGCAAAACCAGAAGTGTCTTCATTTTATGCATTACAAATTTCTTGCTTACTTTCATTTTTTTTTTCCTTTGGGGCTGACAATGTTGGTTTGGTGTGACTTTCTCCTGATTATAATGAGACCTCTCTGAGATCTGACTCTACCTGATATGGAAAATATACCATTCCATAAGTCTGTTGATTTATTTTATGATATACATATATTTTTAATTTGTATGGAACTACATTAGACATGCATATGTTTGAAAAGTAGGTATTTGTCTTTTCAGAACTCAGTGGTTTATTCTGTGTCAAAAGAATGAAGAAAAGACAGAATATGTGTTATCATAGTATTTTCAGGAAAGAAGGAACAAGCTTCTCCAGCATTCTCTCCACTATATCCCCTTGCTAATAAAACAGAGCTCCTCCACCATTACCTTGAAAGTGAGCGAAACAGATAAAAGGGAGGGAGAAGATTCAAGTTTTATATGTTGAAGATGAAGGACACAGCTAGCTGGAAGACCATTTTCTGTGATGATGCATCTTCTTTCCCCTAAGATCTCTCATATAAACATCATTACTCCACCCTGTTTCAGTACTCTTGGTAAAATACTCATAAGAATGGAGCAATTTCTCTGAATCTTCCTTGTAAACACAATGCCTTACATGGTTCTTTATCACGTGGTTTTTAGTAACAAAAGCTGAAGACCTTAGGAATTGTACGTGATATTTCTTCTTCATAGGATGACATGTAGTGTCCAGTAAATTTAAAGTATATTAACATTTTAAAATGTTATTTATAAAGTTTATCAGTAGCCTTTCTTACGTTTGTAAAACATTATTTCAGAGTAGTCCAAAAAAAAAGCAAAGAACTTTGAACAACAGTGCAGAGAAGCAAGTATCAAAAATAAGAGGTAGTTTCTGTATTTGCAGATGCATCTCACTTCCAGAAAACATGGAAAACAATACTGGCCTGTCTAGAAGATCTGGTTAACTCTTACAAGAAATGATGAGATATCCTAATTAACTTAGCACACTGGTGGTACATACTGATTTTCACTACTCAGATGAATCTTACTTGGACTTTCTCAGAGGCCAGAAACTGAATGAATCTGTATTATCTTTTTGTATCCCATCATCTAAGCCTCCCCAGTAAGAAAAGGAAACAGATTCACAGGTGTTTGTTTTATTAGTGGCTCTTGCTTTCCAATTTTTCATTAAATTTTCTTACTCTAAACAGCAAATTCTAAAATTATACCAAAATTTACTTCTGAACACTAATGTATGTATGTGTACATATATATATATACACACACACACAAGTAAAATTATTTTTCTGCACACAAATACAAAAATTATCCATAAGATAAGATTGTTCCTGGTGTTTTACCATTGTATTTGATCTGTTTGATCTTTGATCTGTTGGTATCTCTGGTATTTTTCTCGAGCAGACTTCTGAATTCATTGCAATGTTGACTTTCATAGCTCCTATATTGCAATGTTACTGTTAGCACAATAAACAACTACACCAATTAGTCACTGCAGAACATTTAATTTTAATTAGGCCTCCTATTCTTTTACATATCACAAAGGCATAACGTATGATGGCACAAAGATTAAAGACAGAGGAACACAGCAGGAATGCTCTGTTTGAGTTTGCTTATTTGTCTCATGGTAAGTCACAGCTATTTGGAGTTTAAGCCAGCACTTCTCCCTCACCCATGAGCAGCCCACTGATCCCTACAAGTCAACACGGAAGGCCTGTGTTATTCTTCCCAACTATTCTTCCCTTGGGGAATATAATTTCTGAGAGCAAGAGAAACAGGTATGGAGTTGTCATTGATCTCTGTTAATTGTAAAATTAAATAACAATCACATATATCCAGACTCCACACATTACAGGAATTTCAGGGTGTTACTTGGAGTGACCATTTACTGGCACTGGGGACACACAGTGTATTGGCATGTGACACTGTAAATGTGACTTCTGTTTGGACATGTATAACTCCCTAGGTCTCCAAAACAAGTACACACATCCTCCTAGCAATTCAAAAGTCTTTCTGGATTCTCCATTCTTCTTAGCTACATGCACCACTTCTGTCTTTGCTCAGACATCAGCTGTTCACAAGAAAAGTAAT
>CM019236.1:28044429-28074315 GCA_009741485.1 Malurus cyaneus samueli
ACTGGCTGTCTAGAGATACTCTCGTTAATGATCTACGTAAGCTATTACCACATGAGATTGAACTATGAGCGTTATCTCTAATAAAGATAATAGCTTTAGATCGACAGTCATGCGTCTAGGATTTCAATATCGTCGAATTCTTCTACGTATCTGGAGATACTGTAACATGTACTTATTCTACTGACTTCACGTTTAACTTCACTTTAGCAGTGCTCAGGGAAACTAGACTTTCCTCAATGGAAAGTCCCATGGTAAATTTTATTACTTTATGCTTTGAATTGTGTTTCCATCATTATTCTCGATAGCTTTCTTGCTCCCCACGATATCATCGTAAAAAGGCGGTACACCCGAAGTTTTAAGCAAACAGAAGGAAGTCTGTTTCAGCAGATTCTTTAACATGTGATGTTGGCTGTTTGCTTGTTCTTACTCTATATTGGTGTCTTCATGAATTCATTTTACTCTAAAACAGAAATTTCTTAATGTCCATTTTTCATTAATTTTTCTTACTCTACATGTCACCAAAATATCTTATTACTTATCTGTAAACTCTACCCAAAATGTTATGTTATACTTGTTCTGAACCTTGATAATGTTATTTAATTGATATATTGTGTATTTAACATACATCTCCACATCTAATAAGTAAAATATCTATTATCACTTACACACCAGTTAGCACAACAATTATTTAAAAAATTTTAATTCCTTATTTAACTGCAGATAACAAAAGAATATGCTTCACTAGGTGTATCCATGTAAGTATTTACAGTTGATTTGTATCCTGGTGTTTTTGATCTTAGCTCATGTTAGATGTTCTTTATGTAGCTCTGATCTTTTGGTATCCTAGGTTTATCTCTTCTTGATGCTAGCAGACTGTTTGTATACTTCCTGGGTATTTTTCTATCGAGCTGTGACCTTTATTGGGTATGATCATTTTCATTTTTTGCTCCATAATGCTCGTATATTTGATTATCATGCATGCTGTCTTCATCTGTGTTTGTGTCTCCAGACTACAGTTTAAACATCGTAACTAGTACTCACCATAAAATCTAAGTCCATCTGACCACGACCATTAGTCAACTTGTCTTACAATTAGCTATCCATTCTCAATTTATTCTTTTACATATTCACAAAGGCCATAACGTATGCAGGTCTCTCTCCGGCTCGTCCTAATTATGATTATTTAATGACAGCACCAAACGGACGATGCGATATCGATCGCGCACGCAGGCATAAAGATTGACATGAGGACTCAGGATTACTTATGCGTTTGAGTCTAATTTTGGATCTGCATTCTGTGTTGTGAGTCACAGCTTTTGGAGTTTAGCGCTTTAGGCTTATCTTTCCCTCTCTGCTCTCACTGGTTTAGCCACAGCATTTGCATGAGAGAGCAGTTTAAGCCAGCCAACTTCTCCCCTCGCCCCTGATACCCTACAAATGGTGCAAACACCGGCCACTAGAAGTCGCCCTTTAGCTCAAGTTATTCTTCCCGTAAAACTCACGAGAAATGGTCCTCTCTGTCGTTTGTGGTCTTCCACAAATTATTATTTTCTCTGAGTGGGAGGGCAAAATGAGAAACATGGTAATGAATTGTGCTGAGGTCAGCTTGGATAAGAGCTAATAACAGGGTTATGGTGATAGGTTGTGATAAGTCATTATGAATCTATTGAATCTTAATTACATGTGTATATAATCTCTAGACTTCAACAACATCTACATCACATGGAATTTCAGTATCAGACTCGACACATGTGTACTACGATAGTGTACCCATGTTATTGGTGTTCGTTGGCAAACTGGGACACACAGTTGTATTGGTTGGTGACAACCATTTATGTTTGAAGATCGTAGACCTTCGGTGAACACACAGTGTATTGTGGTCATTGTTGCATGGCATGTCATGAATTGTGTATCATCTCTGCCTTTTGGCAGGTCTCTCAAAACAAGTACACAAGCATATTCCCTACTCCCTTAGCGCTGACTGCACACATAATACAAAGATAGACTACCTTTCTGCTAGTCCGTCATTAGCTCCCATATTCTCATTCTTCAGCATCAGTTGCTTTCTAGGACCATTCTCCCTTTCTTGTCTTCTGTCTAGACATCATGCTGTGTCACCTAAAGAACAACTGTAATAAGCATAAAAAAGTGGCACATTTACTCTCTCCATAGGGTCTTTTAGAGTGCTACACGCATTCTATCAAGCCCACCAATTTGCTAGCGTGTTTCTTGTCTTTGCACAAACGAAGAGAGGTCAAAACACACAAGTCATTGACTAGAAGATAAGATAGTGGTCCTTTAACATACTCGGTCCCCGCAGTCCGTGGACGGTGAACTTCTCGTAAAGCAGGTAAAGTGGCTAGCCCAAAGCCCAACCAGATCTGCTACGTGTTTCTGGTCTGGAAAACAAAGAGAGGTCAAACACAATCAATGACTTGGAAGAAGTCTGAGTTTTCACATACTGTGCCTGCAACAGTTAACAAGGTTTCCCCAGTCAGCAGACAGTGGGGGCTGGACAAACAAAACGAGGTGAAGTGCAGACCCCTCTTCACATCTACGAGTGTCTATTTGGAAAAAAAAAAACCCAAAAAAAAAAAAAAAAAAAAAACCAAAAACACCCCCCCCAAAAAAAAACCCAACAAAGCTGTTGAACAAGAAAGGTGACATATTTTGTACAAGACAGTACTATCAACATATCAACAGTATTATTTCTCATCAAAACAAGTACAGCATGATAGAATCTCATAAGAGATCTGCCATTTCTGCTACATTCTAGCCCTGTACAAAGCCCTCAAGTGCAAAGAATTATGACAGGAGATACCATTGCCACTGTGTATGTTGGCAAGACCTACTTACTGTCTGCCTCTTTCTTCCAGGAAAGGTAGGGAATCCCATCAGCAAGGCAGAACATTATGCACCACTACCCAGTGGTGTCATTCCCTTGCAAGTTGCAGGTGTTCATGTAGTGGGACTGCAAAGCTCTGTAGTGGGATTCAGGTCCGTGTGAAGCTGAACCTCTCTCCCGTTGCATCTCCATAAAGACCATTTCTTCTCCTGCTCTGGAGGCACTGCTTCCTCGAAGCCATGGTAAATTATACTCTAATTTACTCAGTGTTAATTATATATTTACTTATTAATGATACTTGGCTGAAATATTATGAATACTTCCATTCTAAGTATTGAAAATGTGCATATGTTTTATAACTTGCAAAAATATGATAGGGGAAGGCATGGGGTGTTGAGTGTTTCCCATTAAAAGTGAGGACATTTTTGACAGATGCAATATGGCAGAAAATATGAAGATAATTAATTTATATTCATTCCACAAAAGTGTGGGGTTTTTTAAAATTTCTTAGCATGGCCTCTGTTACATGCTTAACAGAACAGTCAAAAAGGGATTAGTTTGTAGACTGAAATCACTCAGAGTTTTTTCTTTTCATGAAAAACTTATCTAGTCCAAGTTTGTTTATACGTTGATTGATGGAAACCATAATAATTTCTTTTACTTGACTCAAACATTCTGATTCAATATTTCAGCAAAATCTTGTTGTTTTCACAGCTTTCTGATCACCTACTTTTTTTTCCCCCCCACATTTTCTACTTCACATAAATAAAACTGTTTCCAGGACCCAACAGCTGGCATTGACTGAAGGGATGAACAGGAAGACAGTGTATTCATAGGATTACAGAAAAAGCTGAGAAGAAAAATTTATGCAGAGTTTTGTAAGTTTAGTGAGGCAGAAAATAGATTGGGGTCCAGAGAAGAAATGATGTGTCAGTCAAAGCTAAGCATACAGACATAAACTTCCACAAAACAAGAGCAGTCATGTGCTTTCTTAGCTTTTGTGACTTCAAGAGTTACTTCTGAGTTTGAGTAGAAAAGCAAACAGATGTATTGTAAAGATCATACTGTTAAGTGACTTTTTATAAGTCTTTTTCAAAGCTTGGAGAAAGTAAGAGTAAACCTACCTTGAAAGATGCATGAGATGGTTAAATGGCTTCTAGGAAGGGTCCTAAAGAGGGAGAAAACTCTGCGGCTGAACATTGTGACTGCCATTTATACATTGCCCCTTGTCAACTAAATTTCCAATACAATATAATTCATTTCAATACAGATAGATTTTTCTGTAGCATAATGTAGGTCAGTGCTTTATCGTTAATACTGACAAACAAAAGCAAGAATTATATGCATGTAGTGTATTGTAGTAGTCTTTATCAAGACAGGACACTGTAACTGCTTCTCAAGCCTTTTAGTGTGAATATTTCTGTCTAATGGTTTCTGCTGATTTCCTTTCTCTATTTGATTTATAAACAAGGAGATGCTCCCTGAAATTACTAAGGTTTTGCAGGCAATATTATAGCACAAAATATTATTGGCCATACTATGCAAATTGCCAGAAAGGCACTAGACTGCAATTTAACCAGCAGATGCCTGTTACTTATGTGACACACAGCAACCAAAGAACCTGTTCATTTTCATTGAAAGTATCTATTTCATTATTTTACTTCAAGCATATTCTTAGTTGCTTTGAGATAATGGTTCTCAAATTTCATAGCATTTAAGAAGAAAGAATGGCCTGAAAGAATCCATTTTAAAGATAAAGAAGCAATGATCGTATGTCTTAGCTAGTCTGAATTACACACTATCTGACTTCAGTTATATCCCCTCAGTAGCAATTTTACAGGTTATATTGAATGCCTGATTAAGATTTATATTCTATAGAACACAATGTTCATTTAATAATATCATCATTATTGTTGGATACTTTACTGATACTTCCATGGGTTAGAGTTCATGTTCAGAAAGAGTAAGAAAAGTCACTTCACTGTTACCTCGCGGATAAGAAATAATAGATCATCCAATTTTCCAAGACATGTTTCTCCTATCTTTTATCAGCACACTTCTATCAACATATTTAGATATTTGTGGCAGGTTAATGTGGGCCATTTTCACCTGGCAACAACATCAGTCCTTAGCAACAGTGTGTGTGTATTCAAACTACTGGTAACACTGAGCCAAAATGGAAGATCAGACTACAGAAACCTTTGGATGATGTATGTCAGGAATTTTCAGATATTATTTCACCTTGGCAACAATCTCATTTAATTCCCTAGCAACTCTGAATATAAACTTAGTTTTGGGTTTTTTTTCTTGTTCAAAATTACCTCTTGAGAACAACTAAGATGATTCCCTTATTAACTTTAATGATATTCAGTGTTTCACTTATTCCTAGTTTAAGATAAATGGCAGAATTCAATATTGCACAGTAGTGCTCTAGATATATGCTTTATTTCATGGCCTAAAAGTTATGAAAATTAAGATGGTAAGGCTGCAATTTAATGTTATTCTTCTACTTTTTTATTCATACTAGTATACAGCCGAAATTTTTATTAGTACTATACATGTACAAAAATCATTGTGTTCATCCATCAAACTTCTTGCATCCTGTCTAAGCCAGACTTTATATTGTTTTGGTTTAAAGGCTTACATGTTCTTATACTGGAATATTTGTGGAGAAAATACTTTGTCCCTGAAAGGAGTGGAAAGGCTCCACTGCTATTTTATCTCCATTCATATGTATTGCATTTACTTATCCATTGGTGGAGAAGTTTCAACTTCTCTCTCATGGTAGGTGTCTTATAACAAATATCCACTTTGGTTGTCATTTGATTTGAGCAGTATTTCAGCAGTGTGGCAGGTCTTGTGGAGGATTATTATCTAGCAGTGGTACCTCTAAGTGTTAGTATACCACATAAATTTTGCTTTCTACAAGTATCTCACTATATTGAAATAGTTAAATTTCTTTTTTTTTCTGTTTAAAGAGCTTATTGAATACTGAAAGAAATATTATACCAGATTTCATTCTTGAGAAGGGTAATTGACATTGTGTTAAAACATCTTCATGTATTTCAAGTATACCATGGACTTCAAATGACAAAAAAGGGAGAAAAAAAGGAAAGCAATGTGAATGATCACAGGGCTTGCTAGTTGTATTTGTGTGATCTGGCTTTTACTACTTGTTTCCATATTCAATAGCAATAACAAACTATCTCTCCCTCTCCCTGCCTCCTTTCCACCTTCCCCCCATGGTTTCACAGTTTGCATTGGATATGAACTTTGTCTCTTTTTCAGTGGTGAATTTTGCTTACAGAGCCCTGCTTGTCTCCATATGGGTTTTAATGCAACAAAATAGTTTTACATACTCAGAGGAAACTTGAATTTTAGGAATGTAAGTAATCTAACCCACAAACACAGTAACTTTTCAGGGTGTTTTGCTGATCAGTCTTTAATTCTATAAGTTAAGGTTTTCCCCACACACTCAGTATTATTCATCTTATGTCATCATAAAGTGCAGATCTGTTACAAAGCTCACCTGCAAATGATCTTTTATACAATATGCACATTGTAAAGGAATACAATCTTTTTCTGCATATGCAATTATTTCTACATATCGTTTCTGCATCAGGAGCTAGACACAGAGGACATTGCTTACTGTTATCATGGGCATGTTTTGAAATTTCTGTACTTCCCATGGTGTATTTCCACTTAACTAAACTCAATTTCAGCTTATTAAAAACAAGGTACTCCTGATCATAAAATAGCCTCAGAGCAACAATAAGCTGGAGCACAATGAAAAGCAATAATAACAACAACAACAAAACAAAAATAAACGAAAAACACCAAAACAAAACAAAACCCCAAACCAACTCAAAACTATAAGATCTCATTTGGATAAGAAAATATGTGACATAATGTAGTGAAATAAAGTGTTTATTATCAATATTATTATCCTTCAATTATTCATATTCTCTTTTTTTTCTATTCTTTTTGAGGCATGAAAATTCTGTTAGGGTATCAGACAAGAATGAGATTTCTGGTATGGCAGTTCTATGTAAATTTATGGTGTTAATATATCTGGTTATGTCCTCTGGTTGTATTATTACTGAAGTTAAGTTTTTCAGACAAAACAGCAAGTATATATTTCATAGCAGCTTGTAAAATTGTGCACACATATAAACATATTCTCAGATTTCACAAGCTTTAGATTATCAGCTGAACTGGTCAATATGTTGTGAAACCTAACATCAGGAATTCTTCCTGAAGAAATGGAAGTCAGAGTTTACTAAGTCTTATTGTCACAGAACCTGCTGCTACCATTTTTTTTTTTCTTTTTGTAAGCCTTTTACATTTAGTCTAGCTTCAAAATACAAAAGTAAAAATTTCCCGTATCAATTTTTAATGAGAAATGAGCAAAAGATATCACATAATCTTTTCTTTGGCTGTACAGAAAAGACACAATTAAATGGTAGTTTATCAAAAGAAATAGACAAAGGTGCAAGTGCTGCAAAATGGCAGGGAAGTTCAAGCACTATTTACAGAAATGAGAAGCCACATTAAAAATGTATTCCGATTAATTTATCTTTGAGGAAAATATTAACAAGAAATTGTATTGGATGAGTCAGGAGTTTATTCCCTTTGGGAAAAAGAGGTACAATGGATTTGGGCTTTACTAATGCAACAATTTTAAAATTACTGTTTATATTGGGGTTTCTGGCATGGGTATGAAAAAAATCAACTTTTAAAAAATTAATTTCTGGTGCTAGTTAAGGGACTGATTCAAACCACATCTTGGAGTTCTGGAAAATTCATCTATTTCATTCAGTGAATTTGAAATCAATGCTATCGCTTTTCTACCACAATTGGAGAATGGAGAATATTACCACTTAAATTTTCAAAAGTATTTAATGAGTTTTCAATGTTAAGATGAAATATTGAAATGCTGAGATCATGAATATGGCAATGTCATGATAGATTGATAATCAGGACATAGAGATTTATTTATGTATGTGTCTTTAGTTACAAATAATGTTGAAAATTAGAAGAGGGGATTCAAAAATAGCTCTGAGATTTCTCAGAACTATAGCCAGAATTGGAGAAGATCAAAACACTGGAAATTAGCCAGAGAAAATAGCACAATAAGAAAATGCAGAAGTATATAAAACAGATATGACTGGAAACATATTTTTAAATGGAAAATATGGGCCAATAATTATTTTTTTTTGGGAAATGAACCAAAAAAGTAACCCTCCATTAAGTGGAAAAGTTTTGACATCTCCTACACAAGATAAGAAAACAAGTCGTTGCTGAATAATACTTGCAGGCATTGTTCTATAATGCAATATATCTCAAGAGATTTAAGATTTTTACATGTCACCAATCCGACCACAGCTAGCATTACTTAAATTAACTTTCCTGGAGTGGATACAGTTCCCTGCAGTGTGTGTTACTGTTGTTAATCATTTTATTGACTGAAGTTCATCCCTGTGCAGAGGATCTGTCCAATACCCACGGAGAGAAATTAAAACTTGTTTCTGCAAACACTTAAGCATCTGCTTATTTTTGTATGAGTAAGGAGCTCTTTTCAATTTTAGCAGGCTTGCTGATGTGTATAGACTTCAGTGTTCATAAATGTTTCATAGCATCACTGTCGAGAAAGACTGTGTTCTAAATGTGTGGTGCATTTATCTTGTCCTACCCTCAGTGCAATTGTGCATTTGCATTAAGCACTGTTTCTTCTGCACAAAGACAAAAAAAGTCAGTTGCTTGATTCTGTAATTAATACTTATTGTGAAAGCTGAGAATATGATCCTACTGTCCTTATTTTAGTCTCAGAGGGAACATGTTACTGATAAGTGGACACACAGGTAAAACATGCAATATCACTGAAAGTAGCAGAACTGTAACTGATAAAACTGATACTGGTATTAGACAGCAGACTTTGGTGCGTTGCTTCTGATTACTGCTTCAAGAGAAACTGCATATTTAGGCTTTTTCATACAAACATACTAAAATATTAATTGAGTTCCAGGGAAAAATGTGGGAGCATCATCTTTTCTGTGAAAGATGCCATTGAAAGTCTGGGAACAAGAAAAGTGGGTTAGGAAAAGTGTCTGTTAAAGAGGGCAGGTAACCTTGATTAATGAAGACAGGTGTCTGGCTGAATAAAAAAAAAAAAAAAAAAAGAGAAAACTATAATATAGGATAGAAAGGCAAATAGTATGAAAAACAGAATGAGCTCTACTCATTTTTACTAGGGAGAAGCATTCAATAAGAAAGCAAAACAAAGCAAATTTGCATAAAACGAGCAAATAAAATCTCTTAAGCCGTGAGGCGCAAGTGATAAGAATCTATGGAAAACAGGTGTTTCTAAAATATCTTCAAATGGAATCAAAAATACCTTTCCAGTAGCAGAGAGAATGTTTCATTTCTTAATTATCATTGTCATCTCTCAAGTATATAATAAAGGTTGTACCTACTGTTTTGTCCCCATAATTCTTTATTTATGCAATGGCAGGCAAGTCATTTACAGTTATTCTAAAAATTATGTCCTCCCTCGTAGAACTGTTCTTTTAATACACTTGAGTATTATTTATTGTTATGTTTGGACAACACAGTTCCTGACTGCCTTAGAGCATAGTGAGACCATTCTTCTCAGATATATTGTTCACAGACTAGGATTTGTACTTGATTAAGACCCTCTTATAAAGGTTGTCTGAGTTCATTCTGTATATCTTAAACCTTGTACTTAAGGAGCTAAATAGTGATTTTCGCCTTTATAACTGGTCCATTGGTAGAACTCACTTTGACTATTCATGGAGAAAATTATTCATTCATCTAAGTATTTCAAAATTTTCCTTTAGGTTAGGGGAGGGAGATATTGGGAGGTTGACTTTTTAGCTCTTTTGTTGAAATTACTGATAAAAGGAGCACCTAGAGTAAAAACCACTTCTATCTTTAAATAGGAACTACTGGTTTTACACTTTATTTTGCTATAAAGTACCTGGAAGCATGAGGCAGGAGGGTGGAAACGAGTGTGGAAATCCAGAGTCATCCTGACATGGTTCCTGAATAGTTGATATTAAAGAAAAAAAAACAAGGAAATTTACATCAGATGTGTTTGTTAACTTTTTACTCTTCTCATTTGTACAAATGCAGCAACCAAGAGATCTTTTTCTTCTGATCAAGAATAACAAGGTCATGCAATAGTTTGTGAAGAGCACTTTTATACATCTGTCTTTAAGGGCATATTCAATGCCTTTCTATTAAACAAAAAACAAAAAAAAAAAAAAAAAAAAAAAAAAACACAAAAGAAGTATAGGGAATAAATATATCTTAATAAATTGTTAGTACCCTTAGGTGTCTTAAAAAATACGGTTGAAGTACTGTAAAGACATAAAATCAGATTATCTTCAGGATCTATGAACCAGAGCAAGATTCAGGGCCAGATTAAAATGAACAAACAGTGAAAGCGGTTCTGTTAAGCTTAGCCTGGCACAGAAGCTTCCATCAGAAATGAAAGTACAAAGGGAAAAAACAGAACAAAAAAAATGTGTCGATTGTTGCATTGTCTCATCTTGGGCTCTGAGGCATCTGCTGCATAGAAAACAAATGCTTGGGTTTGGATTACCTTCCATTTTTGTGTCTCCTGCTGCAGTCCCACAAACTGAGTGAAAATTTACCTATATTTCTTCTCTTAATTCTCTTCTTTGGCCAGCAATGTGGACAGAATCTGGGAGAAGTCCTCATGGTGCACATTGGATTTACTTGCTGCCTTACAGCTATGGACAAGGCTCCAGCATAAGGATGACGAGGATGATGAATACCTAAACCAGTCCATCCTCCGTTCCTGTAAAATGGGAGAGTAGAAGCAGCCAGGGAAGGCAGGAAGGCCAGATTGCCTTGTGGTGGGCACAAATGTACAAGCAACAGAGGCCTTCTTCAAGAACAAATCATATCAGTTTTACTTCTCTGAACAGACTTCAGCATGTTCTGACCAGCTTCCTATAACATGACTTTAACTTCTAGAATTTGAAATATGTGGGAGTTTGCCAAGGAAAATCTATACTGTCTGCTGACTTCTATATAAAATGTATGAAGTAGAGTACGAGTTGCTCAAGCAAAGGATTTGGTTGCTTCAGAAGTGTGTTCAGCAAAAGCACCATTAAAGTAACCACTTTCCTCTCTGCCCAGATTCTTTTAAGACTGACTAAGAAAACAATAAAAATTTTGGTAGAAAATTCAGGATACGTAAATTTTCTGCTGTGGAATACACAATCAAGGAAAGATTGATAAGTAATGTAAGACCCAGTCTGTGCTATTTGCAAACCCTTTGTCCCAGTTGCTGCCAGAACTATGAGTGGCGGAAATCACTGTGGTGGCATCAGCTGCCTTTGCTCATTGTCTCAGGGTCCATCTTGAACATTTTTTCGTGTGAATCACCCTCTCTTTTGAATACTTTTGTTATTGATATTGTTGCTGTTGCTCTTTGTTTTATCTCACTGGTGTTTCTATTAAACTATATCTCAACCAGTAACCAGCCAACCTTTAGTGACTCCAATTCTCAGCTCCATTGGGGACTGGGAAATGGGAGGGGAAAGGGGGAGTGAGCAAGTGACGTCTCAATGAGGACATTTAATTGAGGAGCACCATTCATAAACCAACACCCACACAAAAGTCCTTTTTCTCCACCATTTCTCCACCATAAATTATGGAAAACAGTTCTGTGGTTGTTTTTCAATTAAATAAGCAAGAAAATATTGTTTTTAAATTCTTCAGCTGTGCTTCAGAACACCAATTTAAGCTTGAAATTGACAAATCCTTTGGAAGCAAAGATTTCTGCTGAATAGGGAAGTGCAGCACCCTATAAGAGCAACTTCCCTTTGAGAAGCTGCCTTTAGACCTCTTTAGAGGGAGTCTCTATAAGATTTTTCATCATATTAGCTAAATCTTGAATTGGGTTCTTATGCATCTGCAATCATTTCTGCATTTTCTCAATTTGAAATTGAAAATATTTATTGACTGGGTGCAAAACACCAAACATAGGGCATGATATGTTCTACCAATCTATTAAAATTCTCTCTCTTCCCACTATGAAACCAAGTATCTATTTCGCTGTGAACAATATAGAGTTTATATTTTTCTAATTCATAATTTCAAAGATAATTCTTTTGCTACTTTGTATTGTATGGATTTACTATTATATAAACTGAACCAAGAAAATGTGGTGTACTTTTTAAATTATATAGAGCAATATAATTTTGCTGGTAGGGCCTATATAAATGAAGTCACTCAGTGTACAGAATGTTCTGTTCACTTGGATTCAAAATTAAAAAGTAAAAAAATGAAAATTGCTTATGATATTTTAGCTTAAATTCTCTAATCACATAATTTATTATTCATTTCAAAGTTTTATTTTGCCTCTTTTGTTTCCTTAGGTGAGAAATTCAGGGGACAGCAGAAAAATCTACAAAGGTTCCAAGTAAGATTTCACAGATACTCATTTTCTAAGTTCTCATTTTCATTTCCTGAAAGGCCTATGAATTCATTTGGTTTGAATTTTGTGTTACAAATGAGAAACATCTTCCTATTTAGCAATATTTGTTAAATCTTGAAAAGTGTATCCTGTTTGAAATTCAAATTTCTTCTAGTCAGGAAACGGGCATAATACTTGAATCAGTAAACTGTGTAGTACATACATAGATAGCCCTAAAGTGCAGGAGTAAGATCTATACTTATACTTTGGAAAAAAGTCTGGTTGCTACAGCATAATTGCTAAGTTGTGCTATGGATTAAATGGAAATTTAGTAAATGCATTGAATGATTAGCAACAGCAATTACAGCAGGTACTGAGCATTTCTGGCCTTCTGTTTTGTGTGCTATCTCATAGTAACCTTACCTATAAAGGCTGAGTAAAACTGGACAGCAATACACTCATTCTTGTAAATACTCTGCAATTTGTGAAAAAGATATGCCACCCTTTTAATACTCTTTCCACCTAGTTTGTATAAGATGATTGATAAGTACATGTCACCTGACCTATCTCTTTTTAATGATAACATCATTAAAATGATACAGCACGGGATCAATTGAAGTAGGTCAGTCCTTAGTTAGAAACAATTTATGACATATGAATTGTCACAGACATTTTTTTATTATTTTATTTATTTATTTTAAAATTGTTATTATTTTATATGGATTCAAGAAGTTTGGGATACATTCTGTATATTATAAAATATAAGCATGACAATGTATAAGAAATTTGGGGTGTTGATCACATTATAAAAGCTCAATCATTTCTGCATTAAAGAGGAATTTTCAAGCTTCACAAATTATCTATTAAGTTTAAAATTTTGACAGTGAAGTTGAAAAAGGTAGTGGAGATAATAACACATGTTTACCAGGAGTTATTAAGCTATTTAGAGTAAAATTAATTATTTGTAGGGGAAAATAGAACATTCCTAAGATGACCCTATGAATGAATAATTAATTGTCAAGTGAAATTCAGCATGCAGGAAATGTGGAGTTATGCTCCCTGAGTAAAACAGTCCTAATATCACAAGCAATCATTATTTGAAAGTGGTTATTTTTCATCCAGAGTTAGATAGCTCATCTCAACAGTAAATAAAGCAACATAGGGCAAGATGAGGAGCATGACAAAAAAGAAGGCCCAAAAACAGTAAGTCAGTTAATATATGAGTAATGATTATATATATAGAATTCTTCAATCTGAAACAGACACAATCTGAGGAAAGACCATGCAAAGGTCCTGTCTGAAGTGTAAAACGCAAAAGAAGAAGCCAAGCATTCATATTTTATTTGAGTATTAAAATTATCATTTGAAAAATGGAAGGAACAAACGTAAAGTTCAGAATGTACACAGTTTATAGGGAAAATCTGAAACTTCTTGCAAGATGTTTTTGGGATTCAAAATATACCATAGGCTCAAGGGTGGAAGAGAAATCCTATAAAACTGTAAATACATTGATAATCCCTCTAGTTTGGGAAAACCCTTAAGGAGCATGTAGTTACTGCCCAAGGGTAGTAACATTATATATTTTTTGCTGTTCTTATGTTTCCCAAAATCTCCTTTATTAGCTGTCTGACACCCCAGGGGAGCTATTGTATCATAAAGATCTTTGACCAATATTGCTTTTATGGTACAGCTTATAGAATATGATGCCAATTGGAAAGCAACATAAAAATATAGCTAAGTTACCAGACAGATACCTTAGTCTTTCTCTGGCCTCCTTGTTTTAATATAGTTTTATGATTTATTTCACTCTCAGTCTTGTGTTAAATGACAGGGGCTGTACCAGAAGTCCAGACAAAGCTTGTTGTTAGGTATGAAGTTCCAGCAGAATTCATGTTTGCTTAAGTAAACCATGTTGCATAATCACAGTAATACAAACTGTTTTGTACTGTCCTTGATGGAGGGAGATGATCTAAGCCATAAGAGACTCAATGAAATTAAGCCAGCATTTTCTTCTCACATATTCCTCACTAATATGTTTACACACAATAATACGGTGTGGAATGCATTTCAGATAGCAAGGAAAACTGACCACACCAAGTAAGAAAGGTTGTTGTGACTCTAGGAAAAATCTGGACTTTATGAGAAGATAAAAATTAAGATAAGTTTAACAGGGTTTGGCAACTTAACTAACTTATGCCTGTGGGTTCAAAGTTCCACTGATACTTAATTTTTGAATAGAAAAATCATTCGTGAAAGTTTTCTCTTATGAAAGTGTCCAAGAATTTGGTTTATTTTAGTGGGAGACTTTTGCATATGTTTTTCTTTTTTTTTTTTGTTTTTTTATTGTTTTGTCTTTTTTTTTTTTTTTTTTTTTAAGTGGAAAGAAGTAAATATTAAAAAAAAAAAAACCCATGGTATGAAAATGCTGGATGATGTGATGTGGGGGAAGCTATTTCTTCCTCAGTCGCCAGCACTTATCTTCCTTTTCATTTCTATTTTCCATAATGGCAGTAGCCAGATAAGTTTCTGTTCTCTCTACCTTGTATGTTGATAAGGGATCGATGGGCACTTGTATCACTGTCTTCTGGGACAGGGACTGCCCAAGGTCTGTGTTTATCTGTAGAGGTGCTACCTAACAGCATTACCCTTGATCACTACAAGGTATTATTCAAAAAAAAATTCCCTCCATCTCTCTGTCCTTTATGTTTGAAGCCAGAAAGAAATAATAGAGAAAAGCACTTGAAAGATGGTGTCTAGAGTTAATTGACTAGCATATTTAAAGTGGGTTGTGGTTGCTTAGAAACATTTATAGACTGTAACTGAAGCTTGATTATTAAATAGTCTGCAGGGCAATGTAGGACAACATGTTTTTACAAGAGCAAGATCCACAGTGGAAGATAGTCTGTAGTTAATATTGAAGGGAAACATATTTACAAATATTTTTTTTTATATTTTATTTTTTAAGTCAAATAAACATTATTGAAATGTTGTAACTACGCTTATGTCAGTGCAGTAAACTGAAATTCAGTGTCATGACAACTTGCTATTTATTCTGCAAGGCCCTCTGTTAATTCCAGAAGTAGTTATTTCTACTTTGTGGCTCATTTAGAGAGCAGGTAATTTAATTATTATAGTAAAATATGTATCATGTAGGAAGAATCTGAGTTAGATTAAGGGGCACTGAGATGTGTAAAGTGCAGGCAATCTTTCATTATACAACCTTACAGCAAAAATCTGGAAGGGAGGGAATATTCTAAGTCAGAACACTAAAGGGAAGGGCAGGCAATATAACCTACAAATATACTGATATTTCAAAATCAGACGTCTTATAAAAATATATAAAGTTAATCTATAACCAACTATATTTATTTGTTGAAATCTCATTTTCTAATTATTTATTTCATTAAAAAAACCATAAATAATTCTTCTGAAGTCATTTGTTTTGGGATCCTTTATGACAAAAAATGATCCTTATGACAAAAAATGCTTCCAAAGAATGTCTTAAATTTCTTCACAAAGCATTAGTAATATCTAAGGGAATTTCGATTCCCAGGTAATGTATTTTTATTTCCCTGCTACATATGAAACCATTCTTACTTCTGTTGAGGCAAAGAGGTTACTTAAAACATTGAGTCATGGATATTACAAAAACCAGCAGGTTTATAAGAAAGTTTTTTTTTTTCCTTTCTAAATCTAGCAAAAGGCACTGTGAGAGGAATTCTATCCTATTTGGTTGAATTATAGATTTAGATTAATTGCCAAAGGTTTGTCATAAAAAATATAAATCATCAGAGCACTATAGGAAATCTGGCCTGTATATAATTAGCAAACTATTGCAGTGATTTTAAGATGGAATTTGTTTTACTATGCAAATGATTGTATCATTTTTAATTTTAAAAGTTCTAATTGTTCCAGGGCAAATTAGAATCTATTAGTATTAATCAAAAAAAAAAAAAAAGTAAAGGAATGAGTGGCAAACAAGCGGCATAAATAATACATTGGAAGTTTCAATGTTAAATAAAACATACATTACCAGGATGCAAAGTATTGTAACATAAAAATATGATCCTTCAAGCCAATCCGTTAGGAGGAGCACGGAGTTAACGAAATGATGAAAACTATTCGGTAAGTTTTCTGATCCATGTCTAATCTCCACTGGATACTTCTGGAGTTAAAATTCTTTAGAATTAACCAGATTTCTGAGCCCTATGAGCTTCTAGTACAAACTTTCCTTTACCAACACTAACTGAAACTAAATCTGAAATGAATCAAGAAGACTTTTAGTCATAAAATGACTGATAATAGCATCTGATGAAACTTGCCAAATGCATAATAAAATGCTGTCATCTATATTAACTAAAACACTGAAAACTGGAATTGAAAACACCATCCAGACTTTTTATTCAATCAAATAATTTTTCAGAATAAAACTGTATTATTCAAGGCTGTACAACATCTTCAATAAATATTAATGAAATAAAAAAGATTGATCTTATTTCCTGTAGTTTAAATATTTGTTTATTTTAAAATTTAATGGTAAGCCATTAAGTGAAACTGCTGTTGGAAAAGATATATTCAGGTACTCTGTTTAGGAGATTCTCAGCTTAAAACTGTACTGCACTTCTGGACATTGTTAAAGGAAATGGGCATTGTTTCTTCAACCCAGATACGGTCTTTTTGGCTGGGGAAAAAAGAATGAGAAAAGAGAATGAGTTTTTACAACTCTCTAAGACATAAACATGTCACAAAATATTTCAGAAGGTACAGTCTCATCATCTGATATTATTACTTACTACTTTCATGTCCACAACTTCATTAAACAAGTTCATAGATAAAATTGCTAATATTTATTAGAAAAATTATTAGGGTCCCAAAATTACTGCTCTGGGTTACCTAACCATCATCAGAGAGAAATTCATTCTGTAATTTTATATAATGCACTTATGGTACAGCAAGGGTAGTATAAGGGTTTGTTTTTGGTTTTTTTTTGCATATAAGGATGTCATATTTGAAGATATGCTAAAAATGTGTGGGTTGACGAGTAATGTCTATACCCCACTCAGATAATTTTTTTATTCTAAGTCTACTGGATAAGAGGGAATAACTTATTATTGGTGTTATTTAAAAAAATAAAAAAAGTTGGGAAGGCCAAAGAAGGTTATATTTCCAGTTCAGAAAAAAAGATTTGTAGGAGTTTCAAAGTAGACTACATTTATAGATAAAAACAGTACAAACATTTCTGTATCAAATAATTTGAATTTATGAACTTTTTGAAAATATTTGAAAGCATTCTTACATTGTTGTCTGTAATTTGAACTAACACGACCATAGTAGAATGAAATTATAGAAACTCTTCGTCTATTACCAGCATAAAAAAACCCTAATTGTCATTATTGCTTTAAAATAATACAGTAAAATTTTGTAAACCTGAAAGGGCACAGTAAGTTAATCCATTTTTCAGCTAGATTGTTAATGGAAATCCAGTATTTGGAAAAGACTCTGTAAAAAGTATCAGCATTCTGCAGAAAGAATGCTGGTTGTCTTTTTCCTTGAAATTCACAGGGAGCTGTTTTATCTACCGGAAATTAAGGAGGTAGGTACTTCAGACTGATGTATTAATAAGTCCTGACTTGTGATTTATCGTGTTCAAAATTGGTTGGAAAAGACCACTAAGTCAACTGAAATACAAATAAGAACAAAAGAACAAAAACAAGTGACAAGTTTTGTGCTTTCCTATGTTATTCATTGGCCCTTTAAACCATACTGCCTGTAGTGCATGATCATTTGCTTAACACCTCTTCATGTCTAAGTTTGCATAAAGGCACCAGGAACTTGTTTCTTCAGCCATTTTAGCTCTCATTACTGAGTTCTGAATATATGACCACACAGCCAAAGGAGACCCTGTGCTCCTGATCCACATTTTAATTCAGTGTGAATCCTTCCCACTTATAAAGAGCTGAATTCACATCAGAATGAGAATTTTCTTATTTTTCCTTCAAGTAGGAATGTGTAACTTTTATTGCAATGAATACCTGTATTTGAGTTCTACCATTTATTAACTGAATAAAAGCACTAAAGCAAACCTGGGGAAACCTTAAAGGGGTATGAACTGAATTTTTACCCCATTCAAGGACTGTTTCAGCACTCACTGTGTAATTACAAAACAAAACCCACAGTTTCCAATGGTTTGAACTAAACTGACATGTTCTCTTTCTGTTTACAAGAGACAAAATTAGCTGAAGCTGAGAAACTAAACATGTTTGGGACTGATTCCATATCAGTTTTATTAAACCTGTCATTAATATACAATTTTCTTTTTTTGGATGGATTAAACTTGTAAGGACTGAAAAATAAATTATGGTCTAGACACCAGCAATTAGTATTGCAAGCCCTGTTCTCTCGCTGTGGGCACTGTGTATCCTAATAACATGCTTAAAGTTTTAGGTTATTGTTTCCCCTAGTTGGATGCTGCTATTGGATTATTTTTTTTATCCCTCTGTAATCACATACATTAGCTCATCTGACTTCTTCTCAGCTATCAAACTAATGATTACTAGACTGCTTAATAATACATCTAATGCTGATTTTACTATTTATTCATGCAGAGTTCCCTTCTTTTTTTCTTCCTGTAACCACTTTGTCCCAGTTTTGTAGGAGATAAAATGTTCACTGAAGCACGATACAAGAGAAGTACATTCAAGAGCAGTACATCACTAAATATTTCCTCATAACCATTAAACAGTGTCTGTTTGATGGAGGAGAGCAGGGTTGTCAGCCCTTTAATATGAAACCAAGCAACAAGAGAAGAAGACTTATTCACGCTATTTAAGGTCTTGCATTTGTTTTGGACAGAAAAACCCAATCTAATTAATTGAAGAGGGCATAGATTTATGTATGGTCATATTTAGGGTGTGCTCTGAAGTCCTGTAAACATGGAAAGGTTAATGAGTTGCTAATATGGTTCAGGTTGAAAGTTTTCAAAAGAAGTAAGGGAGTATTTAAACCATGAAAAGTGCCTCATAGAGACTCGAATTACAGTACTACACAGTGTGAAAAATTGTGTGAAGTGTTCCTATGGGAATCCAGTCAATTTTTACTGAAAAAAAAATCACTACTAGGATCCACTATTGGGTGATCCAAGGATCCATTTCAAATCATGAATCTCCACCTATGCATTCCATCCCTAAACATGCTTTGGAGTATTTTAGCAAAAGATAGATCAAACATGCCCCTTTATTTGGATTAGGATTAGTTATCATGGAGATGACATAACTCAAACAAGGTAGCATTTTTTTCAAGGCGCAATTCTGTGCCAATATTTTCTGTTGATTATGATACAGATATGTCGACTTAAAAAAAATAAGTAGATACAAGTGTGAAAAAGTCCTTAACATAATTAGGAAAATAGAGAAAATCTCTTTCTTCAGTAGGACTAGAAGTTACTGGCTTGTTAAACTTGTTAAAATAAGTTCTGAGAGGTTAAATAAATTCCTTTTACATACATACTGAAAAATGTACTATTTATAATGCATTAGGGGATTCACACCACTTAGGAAAAACTGACAAGATATAATCATGTTATAAAATGAAGCAGAGCTTAACAGATCAAATTCAAACAAAGAACAAAACTTAGTCAGTGTTTTGTTAGTTTTTTTCTTTTTAATTGTCAGAAGTGTGAATTGTCAAGGGGAGGAACAAACACAATTTCAAGACAGATTTCAATAAAACTTGCTAGTGTGAAATGCAGGAATTGGGTTTGCTGGGTTTCAGAGAGGACAAAAGGGAGGACAGTTAGTCATCTCATATCTAGCGTTATTTCAGAATTAACTAGAATGTTGATGCTCTATGCTGTGTTTATCTCATGCTCTTTGGTTTAACTGCTTGTGAGGAGAGGTCAGAAACACACTAACCTCTGCATCCCTCGTGCTGCACAGCTTGGCTCTGAGGTTCAGGGGTATTAGCCTTTTAGCAAATCAATGAGGAACGATCAAAGCAGCAGTGATTTCATGATGTCATGGTTGTTATCCTGGTGCCACTCAAGACCACATCCTGTTAAGCATTACAGGTGGGAATGCTGGCTAAAACTGAATTATGAACCACAGGAGAGAAAACGAGTGGACTGGATTTAATGCACATTTACCAACAGCTTATTCTGTCATTACCTATGCCTTCCCTTTCTGCCCTTTTCCTTGCTACCTCCTTTTTACTTACACTATTTCAGAACAGATACAGAAAGAGACGGACACATCCTTATCACTGAAAACATGTATTGCATCCTTTAATGGAAGTATGACTAATATTTTCCTTTTGATGCACACAGAATTTCTTTTTCCCTTAGTTTCTGCAAGTCATTTTAAAATGTAGGATATGCATTGGTCTGTGTAGGTGGTTAGGCATTAAGTTCATTATATGTGACTCAAGTTATTTTGTTTAGACTCAAAATTATCAAGACAGTATCGCTGTCAAGTCTTATCTCTGACTCTCATTATGATTTTACATTTCAGCTAAGAGCTTTCTGTTTACAAGAAAGTGAATGTCCCTGGAAAACTGGGGAACAAATCACAGCTATGATTAGAAGAAGAGCAGTCACTCATTTCTGAATAAAAGAATAACCCTCAATTCCTAAACAATCACAACATTCATATCAGCAATAGGAGAGCTGTACAGGCTTGGTATGCTTATCAGCCATGCAGAATTCAGAGGAGTGCATCTACTGTAGTGTTACACTATAAATTATGCATGTCTTCCAGTGATATGGAATACTTCCTGTGCTCTGACCTCCTATAATTACTGATGTTAGTACGTCAGATCTTCTTGAAGTTAAAGAAATACTGTAATGTTTGCATCGATCATTAAAGCACTGATTAAATATGAGAGCAATGTGTGGTTAATTACAATTATACATGTAAGTACCTTAAACTCAGTGGACCAGGCTTGCTTTTTCCTTTTTTTTTTTAATTCGACACAGATCTGAAGTAGATTTTCTGTAAAATATCTTCCATAAAAGAAGTGTTCAATGTTTCAAGCTTTTTTTCCCCATATCTTTAATTATTTTTAAAGCATTTACCAGTGAGAAGTTTATATAATAGTTAACTCAGACCTACTCAATTCTCAGCAAACCTAACTTTGGTGCAAGGGTTTGAGGAAAGAATTTTAAGGGTTACTTTATATTGAATGTATCACTTTCATCACAGATATTACACCTCACATACATTCATCACTTAATAAAAAGGATATGAGATTGTGCTAGAAATGGTCCTTTACACCCACTTATAGACGCTGAACCTCACAGTGCCAGAGATGCCTGTACTGACAGAAGCATCCACCAAGAAGTCCGTGGGGCACAGCACAGGGTCATTTGGGTGAACTTGCTTGGCTGTAGAAGAAGAATAGCATGTTCATGCACATTGCCCCTGAGCTACTGAGCTCTGAAAACTGCCAGGGCTTGTTAGCTCACAGGCTGTGCCCTGCTAACAGAGGCATGGTGCTTCTAGATGAGAGCTGGCTTCTGTGCAGCTCCCATGCTCCCTGGTGCTGCTACGATCGCATTAGGATGAGTGAAGTGGATGCAGGTGTCTCAATTGCTACACTGTGGGCATTTCATTCCTTAGAGGAGAAAAGGTTCTTTGTCTTAGTGCTTGATAAATGCTGCACCACAGCAGAAATGGTATCTCAACATTGCATTAAAAATATCATTAACATTCAGTACAGATACCAAATTAAATAAGTACTGAATTTGGAATAGTCTTAAATGATGTATAGCTAATTTTTGGCTGTTAGTTTTGCCCATGTGTCCAAACAGTTAGATAGTTTGTAGAACTAGATGGAATTTGGCACATGCATTGTGTTTTCCTGTTCGTATGTATACGGATGATATATTTCCCACCTAAACAGTTTATTTTAGAAATTATAATTTCATTTAAAAAATAAAAAATTATTTTCAGAATTGAAATCTTTATCACATGTTTTTATTCAATTTGGTAATCTGTATCAGCATAATGTCTCATAACTGAGCTGCAGACAACAATTTAATCTCCTAAGAAATTCTATGATTATTCAGGCCCAACTACTCCTAATTTTCAGGTATATATATTTCATTTTAGAGTATGTCACCATACTATATTCCAAGGAGCACATATCATTTTATTATTGCTGCTAGTATCTCAAAACACTTAATGAAATATAAGAATTTAACACCTTTTGAAGATTAAATATAAAATATGCCCAAGAATATTTTTCCCAAGCTACGTCATAAACGCTTCTTCAAAAGTCCATGTTGTTAAGACTACTAATTTATTCAAGTAGCATGTTGAGAAATATTTGAACCTCTTATATTTGAAAGCAGAAAGCCAAGATAAGACTCGAGTCTACTGAGCTCTCGGAGGGAAATTGTGTCTTTCTCAAAAATATTGTTGTACTTTCCTAACAATATGTTAACAGATCTTGTAGATATACTTAATGAAGACAATTAAGATTTCTTTTTTTTTTTTTAATTGAGTTGTATATTTCTTAAACTGCTTTTGTTTGAAAGGCTAGCTTGTTGTGGTAAATCTGTCTTGAGATGGATAGCAGGTGGGGCAGGAGAAGAAAAATATGAGCTTTCATAACAGTTCTCCACTCATGTTTACTTAGATAGTTGATGGGAACTACCAGAAAACTTTCCAATATTGTGTTTATTGTCAGAATAATTTCCAACACCTCTTCAGTTCTTCGTACCATCTACCTCTCTGTTGGAATCAGAAGGTTGTGAGAAGTTTAGAGTCTACATCAAATTGCCTGCTAATACCTGTGTTGCATGTGTGGTGGCTGTGGCTGCATTTGCATACTTATTTTCACTCGCTATTAGTTCCTATTGTGTGCTGGCAATAGTTACACATTCTTTTTATCCTTGTTGCTTCCTAATCTTTTCTGTTCCAACAATTAATGCCGAACAGGAAATAGTGTCCGCCCGTTTGGTTATTCGATACTACAGATTTCAATTTTTTAGCTATCCTGAACTTGTAGCTCCACTTGAGTAGCTGGACCTTTAATGGGCGCATTAGATAATGCCCCATTATTAGTGAACAATTTATATTATTGCATTTGATATTCTTTTCCAAAACCCAAATCAGAATTAGCGTGTTTCTCTCGAAAAATCACCAAGGTCATTTCCCTCTCCACTTTCTAACAGTCTTTCAGCTTTGCTACTCTGCCTTGCTCTTCCTCAGAAAAGCACTTAAGGGGTTATCACTTTCCATATAATTCTGCAACTTGTATGATTAGAGCCAATAATGTTCTGAGCCTCTATGTAGTACATAAGTTATTAAGGCATGGAATTGCATTCTTATCTTTTCTTGGTAATTTGACAAAAGTTAAAATCTTTGTAGCAGACAATATATTTTATGACAACTTTGAAATAGAAGCTTACATGCTTTTTAAAACTTAGTTTTGTTGATACTAACAGTTTTTTCTAATGAATGACATTTTCTTCTACATTTTTCTTCCAAGTTCCTTTCAAAGAGATAAAGGAAGAAGGAAAAAGAAAGAACACACCACAAATACAATAAATAAAAACAAAAAAAAAAAAAAAAAAAAAAACAAATAAAAAAACCCTTCACAAGGCTTTAGCATGATCATAATTATTGCAAAAGTTCAAAAGATACAGTTCTTATTGCAACTATGGACTTATTCCTAGTATTCAGTCACGCCCTCACATGTTTTTTTACCCACCTACCAAAGAATCATAGGAAAGTCTTAACTTTGAAAATAGACTTCCTTATGATGCATTTAGTTCCAATCCATTAATTCAGCACGTCGCCCAAGCTACCGACCATTAGAACATTGGTCTCTAGTGTTACATATCTAACACATGTTTTTTAATGTGTCTTGAGGCGGTGGAAACTCAAATGAATTCCCTGGAAGTCTGATTCCATATGCTTGTCAATCTCTTCTCCTTTCGTGAGCTATAAATCTTTCCCTAACATATCATCTGCAATACTTTCCTGATACAAGCTTGAGCCATTTTCTCTTGCTATTACCTGTTACTTGGAGAGAAAGACTGATGTCCACCTCACTTAGCTTCATTTCAGGTAGCTGTGGAGATCAGTAAGAGTCCCTCAGTGTCCTTTTCTCCAGCTCATAACAGCCACTGCCTTCTCAGGCTGCTCACTCAACAGAACCCCCTGTTTGTGCAGATTCCTTCATTGGCCTGCCATTTTGAGCGCTTTCTCTGGACATGTTGTCCTATGCACTTTCCGTGTCTTTCTTGTCCTAGAAGACTGGGTATCAGTACTGGCAACGGTGCAAGCCCTACCAGTGCCAAGGTGCATAAAGTGGATGCTGCGCTGCCGCATTTGGCTACGCTGCTGGCCACACTCCTAATACAAACTAGGATGTCATCGGCCATCATTCCCAGATGGGTGTACACTGGTGCTCATGTTCAGGCCATGGGTGTACAATACATTGCTCTTGGTCCTTTTCCTGTGGCAGCTTTCAGCCGACTCTGCCTTCCCATGCCTGTAGTGCCACCTGGGATTGTTGTGACCCAGCGTGCAGACCCATGACACTTGGTCTTGTTGAATCTGTTGAACCTGGGTCTTCCCAGGGGCAGTGCAGGAGACCTGGTTCTCAGTGACATTGGAGAAGGCCAAGGCACTCAACTCCTTTTTTAACCACAGTCTTCACCAGCAAGTATTCCAGCCACACCACCAAAGGGCAGAAGCTGAAAGGAGGGAACTGAGGGAATGAAGAACTATCCACTGTGGGAGAAGACTGGGTTGGAGACCATTTAAGCTGAGGAAGTGGCTATGCAACTACGCCTTGAATTTGGAAAATCTTGGCAGTGCAGTGAAGTTTCGGCTGACTGGAAACAGAGAAATATAATACACATTTTTTAAAAGGAAAATAAGGAAGACCCACAAAACTGCAAGCCTGTCAGTCTCACCTGAGTGCCTGGCAAGATCATAGAGTAACTCCTTTTGGAATCTATGCTAAGGAACACTAGAAATAAGGAAATGACTGAGCCAACAAGCCTATGGCTTCACAAGGATAATCATGCGTGAACAATGTGGAGGCCTTCTATGATGGTGTTATGGCAGTGGTGGGCAAAGGAAGAGCAACACAAGTCATCTACCTGAGCTGAACAAAGCATCTGACACTGTCCCATGTGTCATTCTTGTCTCTAAACTGGAGAGACATGGATTTGACAGATGTACCACTCGGTGGATAAAAAGTTGGCTGAATGATTGCATTTGAAAGGTTGTAGTTAAGGACTTGATATGCAGTTGGTAATTCCTCAGGGGTCTGTACTGGAACCAGAACTTTTTAATATCTTTGTGGCAACATGGTCAGTTTGCTGATGACACAAAGCTGTGTGAGGAGGTCGACATGCTGAAGGGAAGGGCTGCCATCCAGAGGAACAATGACAAGCTTTGGAGATGGGCCTGTGGAACTTCAGGAAGGTCAACAAGGCCAAGCGCAAGGTGCTGCACCTTCATCAGGGAAATCCCAAGCACAAACACAGCCTGGGCAGAGAAGGGATCAAAAACAGCCCTGGGAAGAAGGACTTGAGGATGTTTGTTGACAAGAAGCTCAACATGAGCCAACAGTGTGTGCTTTTATCCCAGAAAACCAATGACATCGTGGTCTGCATCAAAGGAGGCATGGCAAGCAAACTGAGAATGGTGATTCTCCTCCTCTACACTGCTCTTGTGAGACCTTTCCAGCAGTACTGTGTCCAGCTCAGGACCCAAACACAAGGACGACATTACCTGTTGGAACAAGTCCAGATGAAAGATACCAATTTTTTTTGCAGAGCTGGAAGTAAGAAAAAAGGTTGAGAGAGCTGGGGCTATTCAGCCTGGAAAGGAAAAGGCTTTGGGGAGCACTTTAGAGGCCTCCTAGTAGCTAAAGGGGGTTTACAAGAAGTGTAGAGAGGAACTTTTCACAAGAGCATGCAGAAACAGCACAAGGGGAAACGGCCTCAAGATGAAGGAGAATAGGATTAGATTAGATCACAGGAAGAAATTATTTACTGTGAGGATGAGAAGGCACTGGAACAGGTTGCCCAGAGGAACTGTGGATTCTCCAAACCTGGAGGTCCTCAAGACCAGACTGGATGTGGCTCTGAGTAAGCTGATCTAGTGGAAGCTCTCCCTGTCCACTGTAGAACCGTTAGAACTATGAGATCTTTGAGGTCTGTTCCAGCCCTAACCCTTCTCTGATTCCACGATTCTAGCTTCATACAATTGGTCTTGGTCCATTGATTCAGCTTTTCCAGGTTCCTCTACACCCTCTTACAACCTTCCAGCAGATCACTGCTTCCACCCAGTTTGGTATTGTCTGTAAACTGACAGAGGGAGCACCTTGTACAGATGATCAGTAAATTAAGATATTAAACTGAGCTGGCCCCAGTACTGAGCCCTGGGGAGCACCACTGGTGACCAGCCAACCACTGCATTCACCACCACTCTCCAGGCCGAGCCATCAAACCAATTTTTTAACAGTAAAGATGACACCAGTCCAAACTCTGTGCAACCATTTTATGTCCAGAAGAATGTTGTGGGAAAGAATGTCAAAGGCTTTACTAAAGTGCAGGTAGACCATATCCACAGCCTTTATTCACAAGGTGGGTCACCCTGTCTTAAAAGGAGACTATTTTGATTAAGCAGGACCTGTACTTCACAAGCCCCTGCTGACTGGGCCTGATCCTCTCATTGTCCTGCATGTGTCACACGCTGACACTTAGGATGACCTGTTCCATGACCTTAGCTGTCACTGAAGGAGGTCAGATCGACAAACCTGCAGTTCCCTGCATCCTCCTTCTGGTTCTTCGTGTAGATGGACATCAAATTGCCCAATTTCCTGTCAACTGGCACCATCTCAATTAGCTGGAACTGCTTTCCTGTGTCTGTTCACACATGCTCAATACACCCAGTAAGTTTGAAGCATGTTTCACCAAAATAAAATGCAGGGAATGTGTCCCAGACTTCAAAAGCCTTTCACTGTCTAGATAAATAGAGAGAATAAAAATGACCATTTTGGAGCTATCATTTCAGCTGAAGTTGCACTTAAGGATCATGGCAGAAGCTGAAGTAATAACAGTGATCACCTTGAATCATTTGATCCTGCTGCTTTTCTCCTTGTGTAGACAGTTATGTCTGTACAATGTCTCTTTTCCACTGGTTTCATTCCTAGAGGGAGTTTATTCAAACACTTCCATTCCAGAAATGTTTGAAAGGGACACATTCTGGTTCTTATATTAACTATATAAATTGGTAGGTTTCTACCTTAAATACAGCCATTTCAGGTGTTTCATATCCAGTTGTGTCGATTCATGCTTGTTAAGTCAGAGGCTTTGATTTATGTGTTCAAAAGTCCTGTCAAAATAGGTCCCCATCCATATAGCTATTTTGGTCAAAGTTCTCCTGCTCCAAACTTTGATAAAATGCAAACTTCCTGGAGAAGAGGAAAGTAGACAGGAGAAAACTTCTATTACCAAAATAGTAGAACCAAAACTTCAGTATTTGGCTCTTTTCTGCTAAACTTTGGAATGGAAAAGAGGAGGAGAAACACAGAATTTGAATATTTTATTCTTTATCCCACTCCTCTAAACACGACAAAGATAATAATGATTAAAATACTCTTTCAGTATTTTAAAGGGTTATCTAACAGCAACTTAGATTCTGTGATTGCATCTGTCAATATATTAATTGTACTCAAATTATACTATTGTGCAAATTTTTCATCATGAAGACCACAAATAAAAAATTGATCACACACCATATTGATCACACACCATGCTCATAAACTATCAGCAATTATATTAATATTGAGATTTTTTAGAAAATTCTTCCACTGTAGTTATGTTAATCCCAAATCACCTTTTCAATAAGGGAAGAAAGAAAGGGCATAAATTACCAGTGTATTTGTTTAGTTTCCTAAATTTGATATTTGCAGACATATTACAACATGAGAATATGAGGATGTTGATGGTTCTATTTTCTTCCTAGTAAATACTATTAAAATAAATCTGAGGCTAAGATATGGAGATTTGGGAGTGGAATAAAAATATACACTATTTATTGATGCTAAAACACTGTTATCAAGTGTTTTGCTACACAAAACTCTGTTTAATTACAATAGGAAAAAAAGTGCTTGAACAAGCTCTTAATCAGACCTATAGGAGTACATTTTCAAAAACACTTTGAGGTTTAAACATCATACACTTTTTTTTTATTATTCTGTCCTGCAGATAAAGATCAAGAAAACAAGAGCAAAAGCAAAAATATTGCTCGCTATGAAATAATATAATTTTCTGTCATGAATTATTTAGAAATAGTAGTTCATTTTCTTCTGCAGTTTTTCTCAACATATGCAAATCATATATACAATAACACTTCTGACTGAGAGTTGGTTGTTATCATTTGTTGTGTTCAGCAATTCTCAATCATACTAGCATATTGGTAGGCAAATGGACAGCTTGGAATAGGAATTTGTTTGCCAAAGTCTGAGCAGATTTCTGACCTGCTGGTGGTCTTTGTAAACATCTGGGCAAGAGTCATTTCAGACTCTTGTCCTTCTCCAGCTGTTACAGGTTAGGGCACTCCCTGAGTGAAAATATTGGGGATATAAAACCAAATTATCTTTGTGTCAGTTGTGCTGTGTTATGAAATACAAGTGATCAGACAGTGCAAGAGCTCTGCTACTCTAAACAATGTAAAAGACACTTTTGAATTAAGATCAGGAGACAAAATTGCATGTACTCTGTGGAAAAAAAAAAAAAAGCTGATGTATTTGATGAACTCTTAAAATCCATTTCCAATACTGTGCATTCTCTGTTCTGAAATTCTTCATTGATGGTGGTTTATTCAAAAGATACATAGCTGCTAATCTGGCATTCTGTTATGAATAAGGGTACATTAAACATTTAGTTGGGGGAATGAACTGCCTTTTCACCAAGTGAAGGAGATTTGAAAGGAAGTCAGAATTTATTTTAATGTTTGCTAGTGAATGCATTATGTCATACATAGTATATAATAATAGAGTTAGTGTTCTGTATATGGAGAAAGATCCTAAACTGATGTGGAAAAAGGATAAATTATGTTACAGAGAAGGGTAAAAAAGACAGGGCAGTGGTCCCCTCCCACAGTAACTGCTTTTGCAGGTGGATGCAGAAGTTTGTGTATTCATACAACTTATGGCAAGCAGGGTCTGTAAATGTCAACAATATTATTTTTGTTTCTTCACGCTTCTTCGGGAACCTGCAGCCATCTAACAATACTCTCTAAATCGTTTCATCTCCCTGAGAGCTCTCTTGTTGCAGCTTTGATCTGTCAAGCCAATTAGTGATCTGGGACCTAGTTCAAATTTTTTCTCTGTGTTTTTGCCATGTGATGAGTCTCCGTTTGAAACTGAAACACCAAGCTAGCACTCATTCTAGTGTTCCAGGAAATTGAATAATTTTCCATTTTACAGTCCACAAAGTAGAGTTTAATTTGAAGCAAGGTTTCTTCAGTTCTGATTGTGCATAAAATAGGAATATGCATAAAATTACCATGGAGAAATTTCTGTGATGCAATGTTAATGAATAATT
>CM019236.1:28076783-28093718 GCA_009741485.1 Malurus cyaneus samueli
GTTTTTTTTTTTTTTTTTTTTGTGATGTGCGTTTCATAATGATAATTATTCATTGATCTTCAGACTATACAAAAAATAAGTTTCTACTCATTTAAGTTCTCCCTTCTCCAGGGCATGAATTAACTATATTGTACATAGAAATTAAGGCTTAAAACACAAGTGGTGCTAGAGAAAGTTGATTTGGTTTTTTAAAGCATTTCTTTTAAATACTTGTAAATAAAAAATAAGCAATGTCATCTTTATGTAAGTGAGAGTTTTTTTCAAATTTTTATAAGCAGTTTATTCTAACTAAAATGATCGAGATAGTTAATCTTCTCTCTTGATATTTCCAAGAACATTTTAATTAAACCTTAAAAAAAGTTTCTCAGAAAACTTGTAAATTCTCTGTGTTTTAAACAATCATTCCTTCATCTCATGTATACTTTGTTCGCTAGAGCAAAAACATCTGTTGAATCCTTTACAGGGAAGGTGGGTTTAGTGATTAGAACAGCTTTTTAGTAAAAACTGCTATAATTTGCTATGAATAAACTGATAGCACATAACAGAAGAAACTGCTCTGCACATAACAAAAGTCTCACATTTAAGAAAGGACTATCAGAGAAGAAAAGTCAGACATGACGATTATTAAACTTGACTACATTAAATGTACTGACTTGCAAGTAGGATAAGAAAAACTATTTTATCACTTTCTTTTTTTTTTCCCAAATATCAAATATAAGTAATTAATGATACAACACGTTAAAGACTACCCTGCTCTTTCTTTCTGTGTGTTCAAAAATATTTGCAAAAATATACTTGCAAATTAGTCTCCCCTACCTCTGAGGCAATCTTAAGAGATTGCACAAGGACTTAACTTCCAAACCACTGCACAGCCTCCAGCACAGAGGATAAAATATGTTGTGATTATGGTTCAAATGGCTGGCTTTTGCATGCTGAAGGCCCACCTTTTAATTGCTGCTCTAAAGGATGCATAAAGGAATTAGTAATGAAATAGCAAACTAGTCTAGCATATAATGCTGTGGCCTGAACGTAATAATGAGTATAGCAGCTGGCAGACAGTGCACATGACATTAGAAATTAGAATATTTTGGCATTCCTGTTTGTTCTGCTGTAGAACAAAGCCTCAGTGCAAAGGAATTCTTCAACGCTTAAATATAAACTTACATAAGCAGCTAAACCCAGTCACACTGCGTAATGAAAGATGTACCATTCTTGTATTCCTTATCAAATACATGAGCTGTCAACCTGAATTTTATACCAGGAGCAATTTCTTAGGCATAATTATTTTCATTCTGGTTTATATCATTTACCCTCCATGATATACCTTTCTGAAAAATCTTTTTTGGTTACAACAGTATATTTTTTTTTTTTTTTTTTGCAGAGGGAGTATTAAGGATTGTAGGACTTTACCATTACTCCTATTCAAACTTATTTTATCATAACCATTAGAAGAAAGTAATTAAAGAACAAGCTGAAAAAAGTATAAAAAAAATGCTTAAAAAATTATAGTACTTGTTGAATGCCGTTACTTAGAAATTTGCTTCAGAATAACAATTCTATTTTAAATGTTTGTTTTTTAAAATACTTTCTGTGTACTTGTGATGGCAATAGAAGAAAAGACAATTTTCATAGGGTAAACCAAAAGGCAACTATTTTCAGAAGAAAAAAAAACCAAATCAAACAACAACAAAATAAAATTAAAAAAAAAAAAAAAAACCCAGTTGATAAAATAAATTGTTAAGAAAACCAGTTTAACATTCAATTACAAGATATGTTGAACGGCAGTGGGAAGGGCCATGAGACGACATCAATATATTTTCTAGCAGTGCTGTATTATGATAACTAGAACAGCTTTAACCAACAGATTTGGAGTGAATGTAGTAAGGTTCTGGTTCTATTGTAGTTGATGGTATGCTTAATTACATGAATTAGTGACAAGAGTGGAATTGTCTGAAGATACTGCTGCTCCACGGAAAGTTGTTCTGTTTTTATGGATGTTATAACACACTATGCAGACATGGACAATCTGTCACATAGTCAATCAAGACGGTAAAAATAAAACTATAAAATTTATACTAGAGATTCAAACTACAGGATAGCTTATGTTAGAAAGGACCTTTAAAGCATGGTCCCCATGAGCAGGGACATCTTTCACTTGGTTAGGTTACTCAGTTCCCCATCCAATCTTTTCTTGAACACTTCCAGTGATTGGTTATCCACAGCTTCTCTGGGCAAGTCCCTTGCCACCTTCTCTGTAATAAAATTCTCCCTTATTTATTCTAAAACCATCCTTTCTCTGGTTAAAGGTATTGCCTCCTCCTCTCACTACAAGCCTTGGTAAAAAGGGTTTCCCCATGTTTCTTGGAATCATAGAATCAGAAAGGAGAAGACCCCCAAGATCACCGAGTCAAGTCTTTGACTGATCACTACCTTGTCAACCTCACAGCACTGGACACATGCCCTGTCCAGGTGGTTTTTTAACGCCTCCATGGATGGTGACTCCCCCAACACCTTAGATAACCTAATCCATTGTTTGATAATCCTTTTGATGAAGAATTTTTTCCTAATTTTCAGTTAAAACCTTCCCTAGTACAACTTGAGGCCATTTCCTCTCCTCTTGTTGCCTGCCCCATCTTCTAACAACTTCCTTTCAGATAATTGTAGAGAGAGAGAAGGTCTCATCTCAACCTCCTTTCCTTCAGGTTAAATATAAGCTCCAATGTTTCTCCAGGCTAATTGTAATTCTCCAGAGCCTCTTATATGTTCCATTAAGTAATGAAATACCATAATAGGGTCTTCCCAGTGCCTTCTCTTCTGCCAAATGAATTACCTCCATTCTTTCAACTTTTCTTCATAGAATGTACGTTCTAGTCCTTTGATCTTATTTGTGGCCCTCTGTGCACTCTGACTGATCCGTGCCTTTCTGGTGCTGGGAACTCCAGAGCTGGATCTACTACCCTAGGTCAACTCTCACCAAAGCAGAGTAGAAGGGCAGAATCACCTCCTTCAACCTGCTGGCCATGCTGCTCTGATGAAGTCCAGAAAAGAGCTGGCTTTCTGGGCTGCATGTTGTGCTTCATATCTAATTTTTTAGTTGCAAATATGTCTAATTTTACCCCACAGGGCTGCTCATTTTTCAGACTGTAATACTAATAATTGATTGCTCTGTCCAGGTGCAGGACTTAAAACTTGACTTTTTTGAAAGCCATGAAGTATATAATGGTCCATTTATTCAGCCTCCCAAGACCTCTCTGGATGGTACATCCCTTCCTTCGGCATGTAACTGCTGTCAGTGTTGGGATGACCTGGCTGAATGCCCACACAAATGCAAAATAATAAATCCCATACCATTCTCTAGACACAGACAGAGATAGACGAAAACTAAGATAAGAGAAACCACTCCTGGGTAAAGTAAGATAATAGAAAGTTTAGAAATGAAAATAAGAAGTTTAGAAAAGGAAAATAAGAAGCTTAGGAAAGGAAAATAAAAGGTATGGAGGAAACAAAGGAAAACAAAATACTTTATTTTCTATTTCCTATAAGAAATGATCAGTCAGTTCCTGGGAAGCAGGGCTTGAGTACAATTATTGGTTACTCTGGAAGCAAACAATGTAAACACCAAATCCACCTTTCACCCCATACGCACAAACACACCCACACACACCACCCTTACCACTCCCTTTTCTTCTTATCTGGAGCAGACATCATAAGGTGCGGAATATCACTTTGGTCACTTTGTGTCAGCTGAACTGACAACGTCACCTCCAAAGATCCACCCTGCTGAAGGGTAGGAGTGGAAGAAGGTTGGGGAGACATTGCTGATGCTGTGGAACACTGCTCAGCAATAATCAAAACACTGGTGTATTATCAACATATGTGCGGCTATCTTTACAAAGCACAGTACTTCAAGGGCTGTTATGGGAAAAATTAACTTCATCTCAGCCAGACCCAATCTGCACACTTACTGAGGATGCACTACAACCCACTGTACATTTCATTAATAAAGATTCTGAACAGTACTGGTCCCAGCAGAGACTTCTGACAAATTCCCCTTGTTACTGATCTCCATTGGAACACTGAACTGTCAATTGCAGCTCTTTGCATGAGAGCATTCAGGTAATCCTGAAGGTTATCCTTTTCCTATCCAACAGTGCACCCATCTCCAGTAAACCCATATTCTTCCAATTAAATAGCAAGAATGTTAGGGAAAACCATGTCAAAGGCCTTATGGAAGTAAAAAAAAATTACATCAGTTCCTTTTCTCATCCTTATCCAGAGCACACATACCGTCATAGAGAGCCTTAAATTAATCAGGCACCACTTGCCTTTGGTGAAGCCATCTTCCTGTCTTCCATGTGCCTTGAGGTAGATGCCTGGAGGATCTGTTCCATGACATTACCAGGCCTGAGGTAAGACTGACAAATTGATGTCCTTCAGCAAACATCCACCCTAAGACTGCCTTTGTTGGTTTGGCCTCTGATTTTTACTTGTATAATCTAGATCTGTGCCAGACTGTTTCTCAATGGCCAGGGTTTTTGGGTTTTTTTTACATAGGTTACTCAATTCCTTTTCTTAATAGAGGCCAACCCCTCTGAGCTGTCTGAATGATTTTAGTCATTGATTGCAGTGCTCCAATGATGTGTTTCATCCCACGAAGTCTCAGTGATAGTGATCACATCATGGATTTCCAGATGCACCAGAGGTGTTCTGAAATGCATTGAAACCCTGCAGGTCATTTCAAAGAAGGTAAAAGTACAAACTATTCTAAAACTATTCTAAAACTGAGGAAATCCCATCTGCAAGACTTGTATTAGATTTTTAGCATCATCAGTGACACCTGACATATTCAAAAAGAATTTGGGTACCCCTTTCACCTGAGGTCATTAGTGCTTCTTGTTTGACAGAAGCAATGAAATGGTAGACATAGACAAGGCAACTCTGGAAAAGTCAGGTCACAGAATTACCTAGGGGATGTCAGAAATACTTGCCGACATCTACATTTCTGTAGTTTTCATCCATGTTGAATGATCTTTTGCCACTTTCATGGAAGAAGCTGGTAAAACATCAGAAAAGGGTGGTTAGGCCACTTAAAAAAATCACTGTCAACAGTGTTGGCAAAAAACAGGTTTCAATATTAAATTGTGGAAATGTGACTTGAATAGAGTTTGATTGCAAGGTTCACTCAATTGTTTACTACAGAGTTGTGGTGGTTTAATACCAACTGGTAATTAAATTCTGAATAAGTAAATGCCTTTTCCCCCACCCCCTCCAGCAAGAGAGGGACAAAGAAAGAGACCAGGGGCTGAGACAACAATTCACTGAAAGCAAGCAGCAATGGAATAAGAAACACACAGTAACATCAACAATATTCATAACAAAAGGATATAGAAAAAGGAAAGTGCTGAACACACTAGAGGTGTTCACCATCTTGACTTAATTCTGTGTGGCCACCGAGACAAAGACACATTGGCAGACACTCCCCATGGGTCACATCACATGGACCCCAGGACAAAGACATGATGGAGGCCTCAAGCTTGGGACAACAAAACAGCAAACAAACCCCAAAAAAGCTAGATTGTCTACGTTGCACTCTGCTGCCCATTTCTGGACCACTCCACCCCACTAAGGCTCAGGCTTGGCTGGGATTTGTTGCAATTATAACACTGACTTTATTACGGATTTACAATAGCAACGTTCATACCATAATCCTTTCACATGCACACATAGAGGCAAAGAGATGTATACATCTATGTCTATGTATGCAAAGATATCCATCAAAAATTCCCCTCAGATTCTGTGAAATGCTCACATAAAATCCCATAGTGTTTCTCAACAGGCAGGGGTTACACCTTGAGGATTGTGTTTGTGCATGGGAGAGAGTACCAGTCTAAGACTCAACATCAGTGAAAGAAACTCTTTCGAGTATTGAGAGCTTGAGAGTTGGGGAGCTCAGAAAGGCATCCCACTCAGAGGGGTACAGCCTGCTGCAGTCCAGGATAGCCGAAACGGTCTCACTTAGGACCACTGCTTGGCTTTAGTCACCACTAAGATTCTATCCTGGACATAACCCAAGTTGGTAACTACTGGATCTTTTTTCCAATAAGTCCAGGGCTGTGGTATTCTATTTGGTTCCATTTGTGCTACAATTCAGGTAAACGATTTCCCAAGGGTGACAAGAATAGCTGTTCATTCTTTGCTCCCTGCCTTGGTTAGGCAACTGATGTTTCTTCTGCAGTCAGAATTATTCCCACTTTTACCACACAAGAACTCCTGGTGTGATTGAGGGGTGCTTCACCATTCAGCTGGTTTGGTCAAGGCTTACTGGGATCTTCTGAGATCTGAGAGCAGGACAGATGAGGGGGTGGAGAATGGACCACCACATAATGGATTATGTCTGGCCCATGCCTTTGGCAGAAGGTCACAGTGTTGATGAATTTTCTTGGTTCTTCCCTTCTCCATTTGTTTCTTAATCAAAAGACCTGGAGACAATGATATGGATGATATGGAGAGGACACCATGTCAGTGGTGACTTTTTCTTCTTCTAACACTAGTTAAATTTTTCCTTTTCCTTTGCCTATTAGCAAAGCTGTGTGAAAATAAACCATTTCTTGCTTTCCTGTACTTTTCTCCTACTGAAGCAATTTCTTCTTCATCACATCCTTGCTCACTATTCAGAACAGTGAAATGCAGCCCATTTTTCTTCCTGGACAACACAGCCACAAGCTTAGGAAAGTATGCACAGACACAGATGCAGTAGTTCTATAAAAGAACAATGCAACAGTAATCAGGAAGGCAATTTTTAGTCAACAGATTAACAAAGTAAAAATGGCTCTTTTTTTTTTTTTTTCCTACAACTGCACATGCACAACATCAATAAGCAACAAGTACAAATAGTAATTTACTATGACATGAAAGTACAGACAAAATGTGGACTATCTTGAACTGGTTAAAAAGGTGGAGAAAGACAGCAAAATTGAATAATTCAATAAAATGATTTGCAAATTCGTGAGATGCCAAGTTCTTGTTCTGATGCAACACAGTAAGCAAGGCTGTTTCAGACTCCTTTCTGCTGCCTGACACAAATGCAAAGAGCTCCCAGGCACTGTGGCACAGAGCTCACTGTAACGGCCATTTTGCTTGCCCTTGGCCTTTTTCCTTATACCCTGTGCCTGCTCAGGATCTGCTTATTATTTCTTCTCACACAAATCTATAGTCCTTGAAGAAGTAAATTCAGAGGTTTATGGAGATGATCTGTCCAATACACAGGTAAGCCTGTTTTTATCCTTTTTTAGATAATACACAGTATTCAGTAGCATAATGCCAACCTTGTCAGGAGAAATACAGTTCTTATGGCAAAGACTGTCGGCAACCAGAAGCTGATTGCCTTCTCTCCAGCTGCTGTGCCAGTTGCTGAAGGACACCTGGCACTAGTCGAGGATTCACGAGCCAGAGTGTCATGCTCCCTGCTCAAATTCATGAGCCAGGCCATTAAGGGGTTGTTGAGATTGCCAGCCATTCCCAGCAATGTGGTTGCACTACTGGCTTTACACAGCAGGGCTACCTGACAAGTGTTAGAACCATGCTCTCTGGCAGACTACTTTCACCAGATAACAAGAGTGATTAAATTCCTGCAGTATTCCACAGTGGCTTATAAAACACGAAATCTGCTTCCCTTTGGTGCAGAACCCAGATATATTGGCAAGATAGGGGACATGCAACAAATATGTGTGCTATGAGCAATCCAGTTGTGTGAGGCAATATCTTGAGCACTTGAGAACTAAGCGTGACACACAGGTGGCAAGGATCAGGCACAATAGCCCAGGCTGGGCACACCTCTCAGACTGTGATGTGTGCTGTCAGTTTGGCTTTACTGGAATGTAGGGAAGGTTGTAGGCACTTGCAAGTTGCTGCCTTTTGTATTTTTATTGTCACTTTACTCTCCATATATATATACAGTCAATTAATACTGGTTGTCTGGCTAAGCAGAAATATGGGTAAGTTCCTGAACCCAGAATCAGGTCTAATGTTGAATGGGAGTCAGTTGTGGAACAGTTAATAGCTGTGACTTTGCTAAGCAGCATAACTGTGAATTCAGTTATCTGTGTTCTGATGTTCTAGTGGAGGAGATTTAACAACAGCAGACATTCCACAATATGAAATAGGTAGAGCAAATATGAAAAGTAAAGATTTTTACTATCTTTACTATGAAAAGTAAAGATTCTCAGTCTCCATAACAATAGAGGTCAATCAAGAAAATGAACTATTACAATCTGTTTACTCTGTGAGAGTTATTTGGATGGTTTTTACATTATCCAGTGATCATTTATTGCCATACTCATAAATTGAACTGAAATACACAGAGTGGAAATACAATTTTTAAAAGGAGGATGAGGCTGAGACAAATTCAATACAGAACTGTGGCTAAAATAATGTTCATGAAAACACAGATCTGTTGTACAGAAATTTCCACCTCTAGGAATTTGTGTTCTGTTTTCTTCTACTGAGTTGCACGGGCTAATATTAATTTTGAATGTACGGTTTGGTTAAAATTATTTCTCCTCCTCTTAAATTGCATTTTGTACTTTGTTGGTGCAGTGCATTATGTTTCTGCTTTGAAATAATGAGTCTGTCTTTCAAATATTATTGAACACAGAGAGGGTGTGCTGATGTCTTTAGTTTTCAAGGCATTTTTTTCATGGCTCTCTTAGTATCTCAATTAAGGTGAGTGATCTAACTGAAATCTAGAGTAGAGCATATTCAGGTCTCTGAAGAATTAACTACTATGTTTCAGTTGAACATTTTCTTCACTTCTTTGTTAGCTGTCCTAAAGGCAAACCTCTTAGCCTACACAGCTTGAACTTTCTCTGTACTCTTAATTGGCATCTTCAGGGATTGTTAAATGTGGGTCTGTTCAATCTCCTGTCAGTTCAATCAGACCTTTGAAATTATATTTTCTTTCTCTAGCAATAGAGCCTGTAACATGTACCACCTTCTAGCACAGTTTAAACTTACTACATCATAGTAGCATGACCATTTCCACCATTTGACTCGGACAACAAAATTATGTATTAGAGGGATGTGCATTATGAAATAGCACATCAATTTAATGCCCCAGAAAACTTAGATTTCACAGTACCATGCCCTCAAAACAAAGTAAAGCCAACATTTGCAGAGGTAAAAGCTTGACAATGCTTCAGCTGCTGCAGAAAACTGCTGAGCATGTGGGAATTGAGTCCATATATAAATATTACATACCCCAAAACTCTGTGTAAACATCAGAAAGAATGTGGCTTAAATTTATGAAATCAAGGATTTTTATGATAAAGAAGATGCTCCTTAGTGCATGAACAAGACAGTTAGTTAAGGACTATCTTAAGTAATTTTCAAAAATTTGGGGAGGGAGGGGGATTGGTTGCTGTTGGGTTTTGGTTTGTTTTATGTCTGTCAGATCCTTTATGGTACTTAAACGTAGTTTAAAGTATTTAATTTCCTTGGTGGTTTCCTTTAAGTAAATCTTTCATGGAAGTCTCTACAAGTATTGTATTATTTATCTGAAGCTAGTCTCCCAAACTGGTCTTTTGGATGCATATGCAACTAAGCATACTTCTTAAACCTGACTTTTATTAAATCATAATTCATTTCAATTCTCCTTTGTTCACGTCTTGAGTAAATAACCATGTATATTATAAAAACCCACTAAGATCTGTACTATTGATAAAAAACATATATCAGGTGTTTTCATGACATTGAATTAGATATTGATAGAAAAATACCAGGTTTTAGCCTTAAAGACAATAGAGTTTAGAGATTGCAACTAATAATTTTTTTATAGAGTATATGTATTTTAAATAGGTTGTCTTTAACTGTGTCAGAATGATTTTTCCCTATTATTATTGCACTCAGATCTTATTATAGCATGGATTCCTGTTAAGGTAGATTTCATTCATGAAACTGAATGACCATTTTTGCACATAACTGCTGCTTGTTTTCTGGTAGCTAAAAAAAGGGGCCCCTAACTAAAGACATAGAAAATATGTCTTCAAACACACATATATAGATAGCATTCCACAGCTGAGCAAAGTATCCATTTTTTTTGTTTAGAGAAATATTAGTCTGCCTGCCCTAGTTCTCTGAATAGACTTGACTTCTTTTCTTTATACATAATTACATCTGACATTAAAAGTATAACTTCCCATGGGAGAATGAACTTCACATTTCAGCAGTCAGAAGAGACAGTATAAAATAAATATGATTAACACTTTAGGGAAGAACACAATCATATAAAGCATTTGTTTCTCAGTCATCCTGAATACATTCTAATTAGCTTTCTTTTTTCCTATAGGGCTTACTCCTGATTATACTTGTGTATTATAGTGTTATAATTTCTTTTTCTAGATTCAGTATTTGGAGTAAGAAGTATCTCTAGGAATTGCAAAGATTATATTATGCCTTTAATTTTGAAATCTTGGGTTAGGTTTGCTTCTTTTTTTGTGTGTTACCTCCTAGCTTTATCCCTCCTTTTAATGTTTTTTGTACTCTTTCCTTTAACATTTAAGGCTCTGTCTTGTTATTTAGTTTCTAAAAAGCATAATACATTTTAAAAAAAAAAAAAAAGGAAAAAAGAAAGATATTGAGAGATTGAAACATTAACTCTGGAAACTTTCTGCTTTTTGTAATGCTTTTTTAAGGTAAAAATAGCCTGGACACTACAGGGCTATTAATACTTTTACAAAATTAAATATTATATGACAAGTGTCATTACACTGGTAAGGCTGTAACTTTGGAGATTTTCGTCACAGATCTTTCTCAGCTGGTGCTTACTGATGATAGTGTGATGTTGGTGACATCCCTCCTTTATTTATCCGACAGCACCTACTATGGCTGGCTATGTCATACCTGCACAAGCACAGCAAAACCCCAACCAGCAAGACAGGGGTTTCAGGGAGATTTTCTTATTAGAAAGAAGGTCAAGATTCATGAATCTTGAGTAAATCCCAACTGTGTGAGAGCTTGGGAGATAGTAATAATAGACACTTCTGTTCATCAGTGCTCTATTTCTCCTTATTTTTTTTCAGTATGTCCTTTTCTTACTTACATGGTTCCTACATCTTACTTCGTTCCTCTCATCTGTGTGCATCTTGCATCCAGATCTCCCTGCCAGAATCATTCATGACACCATCTCCTTTCTTTGCTACCAACTTTCAGCCCTAATTTCACTTTGTTTCCACTGCTGTCTCACCCCTCTCAGGTCTATCTTTCATTTCTCTACTTTGTCACCCATGCAGCCTGAATACCAGATAAGAGACATTGAATTGTTTAATGAGGCATCTTTTCTGCCCTTTCTTCTGACACTCTTCACCAACTCACCCCCCACTATAGACTGTAAGTGGCTTATTTGGAGAATTTGATTGCCAAGTTCTTTAAGTCAATTCTGATGATGAGTGAAGACTGATCTTTCAGATCCTTATAATTTACCCAACTTGCTTAATTATAGTCAGAGAGATGTCCTTAACATCAAGAGATTGGTGCCTTGACATTGTTTCAGTTTTTCACTGAAAGACAGGCAACATATAAGTGAACAGCAGTGGGTTTACATTTGTTCCCATTTTTAAAACAAAGGGTATAAATCAAAGAAATTCCACTGCAAATAGCTTCTCCAAAGCTGAAAACACCATCTTTTTTAAGGATAGGAATCAGACAAAGTTACACTGGATCTTCTTTTCTCCAGGGCATTAATTTCTGTTACCATAAAAGTGTATGTCATGGATATAGGCTAACCTGGAAGACTGTGTCTTTACCAATCTGACATTCTGGAAAATTTAAGAATATGAGATCAGGTCCTTTTCTACTGAAGAGGTACCATACTTCAGCAGTTTCAGCTTGCTTCAGGCACACTGCTTGGTCTTGCTCAGGAGGACATTAGAGACAGCAGACAGAAATATCCAGAGCCAGGTAAGGATTTCTCAAGCTTTTATTTTATAAACTTGATTAAACTTCTGAGTTTTTCCCCCATTGTCTATTGCTTCCTGAATGTAGCTGGTAACCTTATAATTCCCTACGTAGTTTTTAAACCAATTCTAAAGAAAAATCTATTGCCATTAATTATAGAATAATTATAAATTATTTAGCTATTGTGATATGGCTAATGCTGCAAATTACATCACGTTTAATCAGCAAGTCAGAGTACAGAAGTTCAATTCACAGACTTTAAACTACACGAGTTGTGAGCACAATTACTGTGGTGTGAAATCCATATGCATTTGTGTTGTTTCCATGGCATAAAAAGAATAAAGAACAAAACTGAACAGAACATTTTTTAGTAACATATCAGTTATATAAAAATAAATGCTTACAGTTTCAAACTTGCATAAAAGCTTTTTAATGCCATTTTAGAAAAGGACTGGAACATGATGCATCAGCTCTACTAAAGGGGATGGATAAAAGATGAAATAAAGATGAGACTCACCAGAAAATAGCTTTCCTGACCTCATCTGGCTTATTTCTTTCCCTGCAGAGCCGTATTTCCATGCTGTCCGAGATCATTGTTATAGCAAATTGACCAACTAGAGAATTCTTAAATATAAAAAATACTGAGGTATTCTTCTGCTCTTTATGTGTGGGATGCACATAATTTGCTTTCCTTACTCTACAATATAAATACTTTTAAATAAGATTGTGGAGATAGATGCATAACTACATGGGGCACAACGAATCATAAATTTTCAATTTTCTTGCATCATTCACGAAGTAAAAGCATGATGCTGCAGTGATTCATAGTCTTCTTTTAACAGCAGCAGTTTTAAATGCAAGGAAATGTTTGCAAGCTTAGGCTCAAGAAAATGCAAACTATTCTTACATTGACATAATAAAATAGAATTCTTATAAGAAAATAGATAAAACATTTTTCCTGCTTTTTTAATAGCCATGCATAATATTTTATAAAATGCGGTGAATACAAATGGGAAAGACACAGTGAAAATCAGGAAAAGAACAGAGTCTTCTTCCATTCATCTGACAAATAGCAGCTGTTATTTTGTCCATTTTCAGTGTATTGCCAAGAGATCTCTTAGCTTTATTATTTATGTCATTAACAGGTATGAAAGAAGACATTTCAATTAATTTCCTTCTATCTGCATCATTAATGTTTCATGGTATAGTAAACTTTTAAAGCTAGGAAACTGGGATGTTTTGATCATGCACCACAATCCACACAGCTGCTCACTCACTCCCCCACCAGTGAGATCAGAGAGAGAATCAGAAGAGTAATATAAGCTAGGAAACCCATGGGTTGAGTTAAAAACAGTTTAATAGAGAAAGCAAAAGCCATGCATACAAGCAAAGCAAAAGAAGGAATTAATTCACTGCTTCCCATGGAGAGGAGGTGTTCAGACATCTCCTGGAGAGCAGGACTCTATCCTGCATGACAGCATCTTGGGAAGACAAACACCATCTCTCCAGACATCCTCCCTTCCTCCTTCTTCAACCTACTTTATAAATTGAGCATGATGCCATATGATCTGGAATATCCCGTTGGTCATTTTGGGTCACTTGTCCCTGCTGTGTACCCTCCCAGCCTCCCAAGCACACCCAGTCCCCTTCCCACTGTGACACTATGAAAAGCAGAAAAGGCCTTGGCTCTGTGCAAACCTGCCAGCAATAGACAAAACCCTATTATCAATCATTTTCCAGCACAAATCCAAACAAAGCCCAATACCAGCCACTGTGAAGAAAATTTACCCTACCCCAGCCAAAACCAGCAAGACTGCCAAAAGCAGACCATTGAATCCTGTTTTTACCTCCAGAATTGTTGTGGTATTAGTTTCAAAGTTCGAAACCTACATTTATCATCTGGTATTTGTTTTAATTAATTATTGTTTGCTTCATCTTTTTTAATTTTCTGCAGAAATGCTATTTGTGGTACTGCATATCAACATTGCTCAAATCTTCTCATTAGGTATTCCACATTGTTCTTTTCATTAACAGGGAAGCACATACACTCCAGCCTTCCTCTTCCTCATCAATACCTGTTTTATGGAAACAGGGAGATTGTTCTGCTTGTGTACTAAAGGATCCCTAAAGCAGGGGACTTATTGTACACGTACACAAATGTCTTCTGATATTTGCTACTCATAAGAAAAGAGTGGAGCTCGGCAGCTAGTTACACAGAGAGATAAAAAATCTAGCAAGCTTGTTCTTAGATGGTGTTTTTTTTAGACATGCTCAAGAGAATCAAGGGAATAGATGAATTGCTGTGATGGCGGCATCTGACACCCAGGTATAAATTTCCTGGGGACTGGGAAAGGATTCAGCTGTGCACCTCTGCTGTATAATGCATGATCAGTAAGTCCAGTATGACAAGAAATGAGCTGAAATGACCCTGGCATAAGCAGTGACCAAAAGCAATTCACCTACTTCTCATTATTTCTTAACCCCTTTAGGAGCTGGGGTAGGGAGAGCAGAAGAGGGCAGCCAGAGGAGTGGTGGTGGGTGGAATCTTTAGGCAAAGGAACCTAGCTGAATAAATTGAAACTGCAAGCTGCAGGTCACCTAAGATGGCAGGTGAATAATATCTTACAGAATGAAAGCTTTTGGACAGGCTTCTCTTGGAGGATTTTGAAGGTCATGTACCACTAGCCTTAGTCACAATCGCATCCCCTGTGCTATGTTACAGTTTCTGTCATGTGACAGAAGAAGGGGAAAATGTTCTTCTGCCAGGCATTGTTTAGCCACATATCAAAAATTTGTCCCGGGCTCATGAGCACAGTGTGGAAACACCCACTCCCTGACCAGGCATTCATGCACAACTCCCATAAGAACAACATTCACCGTATTGCTGTGCAGGGCTGACTGCTTGCAAGAAGGGTTGTGGAACCAGCACAAAAGTGAGCAGCAAAAAGTGGGCTGCAAAAGTAATCTGCTGTGCCTACTGCAGTACAACTGTGAATTAATATAAGCAGAGCAAGCTGCCAACTTCCACGGCTATGTCTTTCCCCTCCCTGCAATTTAAAATAGATTTCTTAATGCTCACTAATCTGCTAAAATTGTAAATGCCAATAGATTATAGGCTGCCTAATAGAAAAAAAAAGAAAAAGTTTATCTACTCTGGCAAAACTGGAAGAAAGTTTTCTAATTTTAGGTTGTTAATTTGACGTATTTTCTTTTTTCAAACGGCAGGTGACTTTTCCACTAGCTAATACAAAACACACCTTTCCTGATCTGTAGATTCAATGACACACAGAGTTTGTACCAATTAGCCTTAGGCACAGTGTCACCAGATATCCTGAAAGGGTTTTGAGATAGTTCTTGAAGTGAACAGACTCTGAGACACCTTGAAGGGAAAGGATGAAAGCTGGGTTGGCAGTGAAAGTAGAGGGATACACCATGGATCCTTTCACTTTCTGATTTAACACTTTGGAAAATGCAAGTAATTCTCAGTTTTCATTACCACATTTTTTAGTAATTATGAAATAGAGCTAAATCTCATCCACCAACTTCAAAATTGTTGACTCTATGTGTGCAGAAGATATGACAATATCCAGGCATATAATGTATAATGTTTAAAAAAATACAAACTAAAAGTCAGATTTCTTTTGTGGTAAAAAAGGCAATGTTTTTATGAGAAAATATCAGGCTTTCAAGGACAAAGAAATATGTCTAATGTAATGTAATTTGCTGTGCCTTCTATGTTCTCACATAACTGCCTAATTTTCTCAAACATATGGATAACTTAAATATTCTGACTTAAATATTCTTCTCTTTCAACTGCCAAGATATCTTATAACTACTGTTTAATTGCCCTTTTGTTCTGAGGTGTTTTATTTGGACAATTCAGACATACTGTGACAAATAAAAGAAGAGAAAGTGCTTCTACTGGCAGTTCTGCATATCTGTTGTCCATGGAGAACATGGAAATGTGCCACTGCATGAACACAAAACTCTGAACTAGGTCACAAGCCTTTTTTTTTTTTTTTTTGAGTCCCTCATTTCCTTATTTCTTTTCAGGCTCTGAAGGCATGTAGGCAAATAATGTTTTAAAACACAATTCATCAAATGTTTTTTTGTATGACCGAAAAAGAAAGGAATACATGCTAAAAAATGAAATAGACTTATTTAATGTATCATTCCTGAAACTACCTAGTCATGTAAAATACATGAATCCCAGAAGCAAATTCTATTCAGGGATACAAAGTAAAGTGCTCCTCTGGGCAAACCTCCCATTCAGAGCAAGTTTTTATGTTTCTGCAGAGTTGTTTTGACATGTACACATACTGGATGATCCTATATTCATTGACATGACAATATACTTCTTAAGACTCCAAACATATAAAAAAGAAATGGTCCATTTACAGGTTGATGATCATTGGGAAGGATGATAACCTTAAGTACCAGTGCACCAGATACATTCAGTAGGTTCATTTTCAATATGTCACACAGAGTGAAATAGAGATAGTAATTTCACAGGTTTCCTTCTCCTGTTTTGCTTTTCTTGATTTATTACTAAGATTGTACTTTACTTCTAAACAGAGATTCTTACACATAAGTTCTTGCACGCAGAATAAGGGTAAAAATAGTTAGAGCAAAAATATAGCACTGAAAATAAATCCCAAAATTTTCAAGTCTTTTTAGCATACTAATATGTGCAAGCAGAAGTTTATCTTTGAGTGAAATTATATAACAACTTCCAAGGTGATTTAGGCATAAACTGCAGACTTATTAGTCAAAGAATATGAATGCAGTTACTAAAATATTTGTAATATCTAAATGTGTTATTATATTTGTGGAGCTTTTTTAGTTTTAAGAGATTCGTAAAATTGAAAAATCCCATGTTTTCTTAAGTTTTTTCTTTTTTGCAGTAACTTTAATGCGAATTTATTTCTTAGGAAAGACTGGTTTGTAGTATATCTTTAAAGATAGGATATTGTAGTTACTGACGTG
>CM019236.1:28096103-28125713 GCA_009741485.1 Malurus cyaneus samueli
CTATGCAGTCAGATGAAGAATGTTCAGAGAGCTGGCTGGATTTTAGAGAGGAGAAACATGGAGTATTCTACAAAAATGTCATCTGTTTGAAAATTCTCACAAAAGATGCCTCTGGTAACTTTTAGAACCAAAGGAACCTGCTACAACAAGAAGCTAGGAAAAAAATGTATTTTGGTTAAGAAGAATGACTGTGTTATCATAGTATACAAAATTGTATTTTTTTTTTAAATAGTGACCTCAAGTCAAGCAGGGACATATTATACAATTCCAAAGAGAAATCATCTGTATTAGAGAAATGTCAGAGACTTTATAAAATTCACTACTAAGCCCCAATGACTTTCTGTCATCATTAAGAAACTGGAACAGAAAAAATGTTTAGTTAAGTTGGCATTGTCTAGATGTCTGATATTCTTACATGCAGTAAGAAGGAATTTATTTTACAGTTTTGCACAAAGTCTGTTTGTCAGAAATACCTATGCCCTGTCCTGTGACAGATAACTGTGTCTTTGATAAGGCTGCTTAATCTGCTGGAGAGTCTTAGAAAATAGACCATCAAAGAACATATTGCAAATCTTCTGGACCACAGGGTCTTGTGCTAGACAAATGTCAGTGTCTGTTGACAGAATAAAGGCAGAAAAAATATCAAAATTTCAGATATTCACAATCCAGGGAAGCCTATAAGGCATTATAGGCTCTCAAGCCAACAGTGAGCAAATATTTAGAAATATTCCCTCCTGTTGATGGTGCCTGGGTAGGAGGCTGGGTGTTGTGAATGTGATCTTGGACCCTCTTTCATACATTTCTGTGGATGGAAGTGGGACCATCATTCTACCCTTAGTCCAGAAAATAATGCAATAATTCCCGTGTAATAATTCATAATTATTGTCTTATGTTTCCTGTGTAGCAGAGAAGTGTATCCTTTTCTGTTATTTTCTGCGAGTAGATGACTTTTCCCCATTTTCCTTTTCCTTACTTTCTCTTCCTCCCAAAAGATAAATGCTCTCTCATTTTCAAATGCACTCCTGCTCCCAGCTCTCATTACAGTCCTGGCTGTGCTTTACATCTGGCAAGCTTAACATGCCACTATCTGTCCTCAGAACCAAAGTGCACTGGAATACTCAATAAACCAAGAGAGTTATCTGACCTATATTACCCGACAGACCATGTGCATGTCATTTTTGTAAAGAACCTTGCACGCCTCTGCCAGCCCAGAGCCCTCACATATTCCATCCATTTTGAGATAAGCATCCCTTGTGTAGCAGCATGTACACCTTTATGCATATTTTACCATCTACTCTTGTTTTAACTGAACCTAAACTATGTTCTTCTGACACTTGCAGACTTTAAAATATCTTTGGCTGTCAAAAGCCCCAGGGCTTTCAGACAAATAGTCGTTGTTGATGCTTTAAAACACACACACAAAAAAAAAAGAAAAAAAGAAAGAATTGTGTGTAGAATGAAAATGCATTATAAATTTCAGAGATTTTTGTCTAAGTACCTCAGCACTACCAAAATTACAGACTGTTGTTTATTCTACATTATTCTAAAAATAATGTCACTCCCTGAAGCATTGTAAGTAGGCTTTATGAAATTTAAGCTAAGTTTTAGATAAGTTTAAAGTGACCATCTGCAGCTGGACAGTGGCTCTTGCATGGAGCAGGGAGGCCACAAGAGATTGAATTTTTACATTAAGCAACATGAATTCCTAAAAGTAGGCAAGCCACAGAGAAAGGACACTTAAATAGTAGTTTACTATCTGTTCACCTTTTTATAAGATAATTTATCTGCAGTGTTTTGAAAGAAAAAAAAAAAAAAAGCAAACCAAACTGTTAATATTGAAAGTTTTAATTGTCATTCATTTTCCTTTTCCCAAAGACTGTTTCCTTTGGATGCTGCACCTTCTAAAACTATGCCAGACTTTAATTCAGGCTGTACTACGCCTGAAATGGTGGGAAACAAGCTGAGAATGCTCTGACTCCTCGTGCCTGACATTCACAGAGTGGGTAGAGAGGGGCAGGAGGGGTATTTGTGCAGTATCACGCTAATACTTTCGACAGAAGTGCTGAATAAAACATTTTAAAATATACTTTTTCAAAATTCTACTTAAAAAAAAACTATATACCTTCAGTCCAAAGTTGAAAGAGAAGTAATTTAAAATATAAGTTACTGTAGTTAGGACAATGTCTGGGACTTCTTCTCAATGTTAGAGTAAGGAAGCAAGAACCTTTGAACACATTCTACTTTTCTACACTATTTTTTCTTTTTCTTATAATCTGTCCAGTAAAACATTCCCTGCAAATCTTTATTAGGTAAATTTACTGGCTTCAGGTCTAAAAAAACCACAAAAAAAATAAAAAAAAAAATAAACAAAAAAAAAAAAAAAAAAAAAACACAAAAACGCACTTAAGAGATGTAACTAACACAGAAATTTGTATTTGATTTTCTGTGGCAGAGGTTTGAAGTATATTTTCTCTATCATATTGCCTAGCCTACCCTTGAAAACATATTTGAACCTCAAACAAGGGAAAGAAAACTAAAGAAGACAAGAGACTTTCTTAATTTCCTTGTCTTATTGTTTACTTCTCCTTTTAAACTCTCAGTCCTAAGAGCATCTTAGATTTTGGAGAAATATTTAGTATTATTAATTAGAAAGCTATACTAGGTGTCATAGTGATGAAATCTTTCATACTGAACAGACAATATTCCTTAGCATGATTTTGTGTGCTTTCCCAGTTAATTTTTGATTATGGTTGTTATTCATTTTATTTTCAATCCAAGATGCAAAAAATACAATTGGAGAGACAAGAATTTGGTGTTATTTTTTATATTCCCTTTCTCTGCCTAGCCAAGTTCAGAAAAAAACATTGATAAGAGTGCATACCGCTGTTAGAAGTTGGGATGTAGCTCTTAGCTATTTGTGGGTGCAAAGACTCCCTTCTTTTCCGCCTTAGTCTGTTCTTTTGCTAGTCAGAATTTAAAAGCAGTACCCATACAACACAATACTTTTTATTTGTCCTTCCCCAAGCAGCAAAAAGCAGCCTACTGCCTTTTCAATAATATATTTTCTAATCTACTGAAAAAAAATCAATTTCATATTTTTGTACATACTTATTTGATAGGTACTTAAAAATGCTAAACATAAAAGCAGGACCAAAACTTCAGTGTTTGAACGGAGTCTTTGTGTAGTAGTACCAACATCCCTGCCACATTAAAGTCTGCCTCAAATCATCTCTTCCTCCTCGTATCTGGTTTTTGGTAGCAGGGAGGCTAGAGGGTGGCTTCTTTGGGAAGCTGCTAGAAGCTTCTTCCACATCCAGCAGAGCCAGTTCCTGGTGGCTCCAAGGATGGGCATGCTTCTGACAGAGGCTGGGCCAATTGGAAACAGTGGTAATGCCTCTGTGACACAATTCAAGAAAGATAAACAAAAAGTTGTTATGAGTCAAAATTGCAGCCAGAGAAGAGCAGAGTGAGAACACGTCAGAGCAACAACTCTGCAGGCACCAAGATCAGTGGAGAAGGAGGGGGAGGAGGTGCTCCAGGCACCAGAGATTCCTACAGCCCATGGTGGTGAAGGCCATGGGGAGGCAGCTGTGCCCCTGCAGCCCGTGGATGTCCAGAGATCCCCCAGCCCTGGCTAGGAATGCCCACATGGAGCAGGGATGCTCTGAAGGAGGCTGTGATCCTTGGACAGAGGGGCCTGCTCCCAGGTGGAGCAGCCTGTCCTGGAGAGAACTGCAGCCCATGGAAGAGCAACCCACACTGCAGCAGTCGGGGAGGACTGCTGCCTGTGGATGGACTCACTTTGGAGAATATTCATGGAGAACAGTCTCCCATGGGAGGGCCCAGGGCACAGCAGGGAAAGGACTCCTCTCCTTGAGCAGTGAGAGAAGCCTCTGACATGGACTGACCAAACCCCATCCCCCGTCTCCCTGTGCCACTGGGGTACGAGGTAAAGTGGCAAGGAGGAAGGGTGGGAGATTGGTGTTTTTAAGGGCTTATTTTACTTCTCATTATCCTGCTCTGATTTTGTTAACAAAATTAATTATATCTCTAATCAAGCCGTTTTGCTCATGATGGTATTGATGAGTGATCTCTCCCAGCCCTTATAACAACCCACGAACCCTTTGTTAAATTTTTTCTCTCTGTCAGCTGCAGAGAGGAGTGTAGGGTGCAAATCTGGACTAACTGGTGAGTGAGTGCTTTGCTGTCCAGATCTAGGTCAGCCCACTACAATCCCTACAATTTCTATTTTCCACCCCAGAAGCATATTTTGGGTACTTCTCTTACAAGTTTGGACTTCTGATTTGTGTACTGGTCATTCATATAACCAACATCCATTCAACCTGCCTTCTTTGAGAAGTTTTCAATAGTCAAAATATGAGAATGCAGAAAACTTCCTTATAGTCTTGGAAGAAGGAAATTGTTCTTTCTGTTGTCTATCACAATGTTCCTGGATAGGCACCATAGAAGTCTTGAAGAAGAATTGGATGTCTGTAGCTTAGCTAATTACTGGTTACCTAATTACTCTTTAAACATTTCTTAGACATCCTGCTCTGCTGAGGACTCCCTTGGCTTTACCATGTTGAGTTAAAGTCGTGATAGAATAGAATGGAATGGAATATGAATAACAGAATAGAATAGAATAGAAAGAATAGATAGAATAGAATAGAATAAATAGAATAGAATAGAATAGAATAGATAGAAAGAATAGCATAGAATAGTTACAAAGCTAAATTTTCATCTCTCTACTGCCTGATCACTTCAAGGTTTGCTCAAAGCTAAAAGCTGTTATAAGGGCATTGTCAAAACCTTTGAACTCTGGTGGGCCGAGGCCACTGGGTCACCTCCCTAGGAAACCTTTTGCAAAGCTGGATGACTCCCTTAGTAAAATAGAAGATTCCTAATGTCAAATTGGCTTCATTGGCACTGTCACTGGATACAGGAGAAGATATCGATCTTCCTCTCTATTTCCCCTCCTCAGGAAGCTTCCAGAGAGCAATGAGGTCATCCCTCAAGCTCTTTTTCTCCAAACTAGACAAGCTCAAGTGATTGGACTTAGTTACTCCTCACAGGACATGAATTCCAGTGCTTTCATCACCTTTGTTGTACTGCTCTGGATGTATTTAAAGTCTTTACATCTTCTTGAATTGTGAGGCCCAGAATCACACACAGTACTCAAGATGAGGCTGTGGCAACGCTGAATACAACCAATTCTTCTGACAGGCTGGTGATGCTGCATTTGATGCACCTTGGGCTGCTCTCCAGACACTCGTCTCGCAATTTAAACCTGTGCTTCTCTGTCCCAAGTGCACAATCTGGCATTTATTCCTACTAAATTTCATGCCACCGATGATTACCCAATCCTAAAATCTACCCAGCTCCCTCTGCAAAGACTCCAGTCCCTTAAGCACGACCCAGGTGAGTATCATTTATGAACTTGCTGCAAGCAAGCAGTCAGATTTTGCACATAAATCACTTATAATAATGTTGAACAGAACTGCCCTTTGAAGTGAGAATTGAGAAACACCACTGGCTGGTTGCTGCTAGATGCATGATCCTAGAAATTGTAGGGGGGGTCTGTCAGTCCCCAGAAATTACTTTCTAGACTTTGTCTGGACTTTTACCTAGAAATACATATACACAAACTGCACACTAGAAAAGGTAAGAGTAAATTACAAATCTGCCATTATAGCCACATCTCTAGAGCTCCAGATTAATTAGATTTTTGTGGCACTAGATGCGCCTGAAGTTTTCTAGAATATTCTATTTTTGCTGTTTTATTTTAAAGGTGTACAAATTTTCTATAGAATAAATTTTGAAAATATTTATTTGTTGACACTTTTTACAAATTAAATACTTGTGCTCAAATTTAACTAGTTACCAAATATATTTGAGACATTGCAATTATCAAATGTTCACAAACAGGATACCACAGATCTTAATTAACAAGATGGTTAGTTCATATTAATACAATATCCATTCAGACCATAATATTTTGCATAATGCTTAATTCTGTTTAATATGTTAAAATTCTAAAGAAATGTTTTCTTTTCTCAAGGTATCAAATAAGCAAATACTGACTGTCCATCATGACAGCCCAATAGGAGAACTTTACCAATTTTTAACATCTTTAGAGAGGAATTAAACTAGAAGAGACATTAACTTGAGATGACAATAAGTGAACATACAATAGTAAATAATAATAAATATTAGCTCCAAATATAAGCAAATTGTGAGATTATGATTAGGAGATGTTTCTAATTGCCTTGAAAACTGCAGTGGTTAAAGTCTTCTGTGATGAGAAACATATGCTTATATCAGTACTCCATATATCTGACTTTCCTAAGTCCTTGAGTCAGATGGTAAAGACTATGACTTCTGAAAGTGAGTCTGATACTTTGATTTATGAAAATGGTATAGAAATAAAACAAAAACAGAAGAAAAATGGGACATCTGGGGAAATGATACGCAGCAGTGTAAATGTAGGGGGACAAGCCAAATATCTTGAAATATACATCATGCTCTCAGACAAACAGGCTTCCTGTTTCTTCCTGATGAAAAAATACAGAGCAGCACCACCTGATCCACACACTCAGCATACCAGCAGCACTGTTAATGTAACTCAGGTTGAGTAAGACTGACTTCATGAAGGTAACATTGTTCTGTCTCTGGAACTCAAAGTAGCAGCATCCTGTAGATATTCATACTACATGTAGGGCTTTACTGTTAAAAAACAAAACAAAACAAACAACAACAAAAAAAAAACCAAACAAAAACAAACAAACAAAAAAAGTAATTTCTATGTAGGAATGGAGAGTAGACTTTTGCAAGCAGACATTCAAGGCAAGCAAGAATAAAGTGTGTGTGGTATTTAAGTGGAGAATAAACCTTGATCCATCTGTAAACCTTGGAGTGAATTTCATGATCAAAATAGTAACTCACAGTTCAAGAGTGAAATACACAAACATTGCTACCAATAATACAGTTTTTAAAAAAGCAAATATTCACCAAGGGGACCAGGGGCAATTTTAATCAGTAAAGGAACAGAACTGACATCTCCTGTTGTTCCTTCTACTTCCTAAAAACACTACTTGGGTCTTCCCAGCCCCACACCAACCAAAGTAAAGATTTTAAGATGAATTAATCATTGAACACTAAAATAGAATTATTGTAGAAACACTGACAGCTTGAAATGTCAGGTAAATATGTAAATTGCAAAAGTATGAATTACCTCATCATTCACTGAAATGAAGAATAGCAAAAAACTTACCCAATAGTTGTAATTATGATTTTTTTTCTGCACATGAATAAACAAAGAAGTTTTGAAACTCCATTCATTAAACCAGCATAATTCTTTTATTTATATGCAGGGGACAAAAATATTTGAAGCTTTAGCCATAACTTCTGAACTTCAATTTCTTCAGTATAAAGAAGCTGAAATTATGTTCTATCTATTTTGAGTCTCCTTGATCCTATCCATGAAGAAAAATTCTTCATATTGTGGCAATACTTTTGGAGAATGTCCATCTAAAACACATATTGCTGGATAGAACATTTAAAGTAATTGCATTTGCTGACATTTGGAGTAAGTGAGTAAGATATTTAGAATATGTCTTTTTGTCTTGAGCTAGTACAAAATCACCAAAAAGTTGTGGCAAGCAGACAGGCAAAAGTTGTGCAAGAGAAACAAAACCAATCAAGAGGAGCATGATCATGAGGAAGGCATTGGAAATGGTTTTCATGCAAAAATAGTTTGAAATTCTGTGATGAAATTGATGGTTCAAATCCAAGCAACCTAAGTGTGGCAAACTATTTATTTGAAGTAATGGAGGGTGTAGTGAGTATATTCAACCCATGTCACTGTGTAAAAGATTAGGAATATTGTCCAGGGTTTTGCCTCAAACTACACTGTACTGCAGAAGAAGGACCATGTCCTGACAGACCTTTGTTGGATAAAGCATTTTTCTGTACTTATTCAGACTGGAAGTTTGGCTTATACTAAAAGCAAGCTGCTTACTTTTTTACTTAGGGAAAATCTAAAATCTGAAAAAAAAAAAAAAAAAATTAAAAAAAAATATAAAATTTAAAAAAATACAGGAGCTGTGCTATTTTCTAACCAGTAGAATACATAAATGTAATGTAATACTTCTTCAGAGAAGCCAATACATATTTTTCAAATTTAGGAATGCAATTGTTTTCATTGCAATTTTTATTAACACATTTACTTGACTTTCAGATTTATTACATTGTAACAATTTAGTAAGTACGGGAAAGTGCAGTGGAACAGGGAAAACATCAGAAAGACTACATTGAGAGCAAGTAAACTTTGGGAAGCATAAGGAACCTGTAGTCTATGGAATATTGAGGAATTGACAGTATTAAAATTAGTCTTATGCCCCTTGAATCAGTTATTGAAATCTGATTGCTGAGTGATATCTGACCAAAAATTTATTACAATAATATTTTAAAATTTGCTACCAAAAATCACATTCAAAATTCTGAGCCTTGCAAAAAGGAAAATAATAAACATCTGGAATTAATATTAGCAATAAATTATGTCTCTTATTTTTCAGGATTACTAGCCAAAACATTAGAGAGTGAGAGCAAAACTTGTCCTTTTGTATATGTATATATATACAGAATTTGTATTTTCTGATTCTGTGTTGTGCTTAATATAATCTCTTTTAAATATTGCACATTCCATTTCAGGAACATATCCTGCAAAATGCTGAATAATCTTACATCTATATGTGTGCTCTGGAAAAAAAACCAAAACAAAAGAAAACAAAGTATTGTCAGCAAAGTAAACAAAATAAAGAAGCAAATCAGTGTGTTAAAGCTAAGAACACCAAATAAAGCTCCAGCAGAGCCATCAGATGTTCCCAAGAGGAATGCAGGTTAAAGAAAACCACAACAGTGCTGTACTGCTTTTTGTGGAGTGAGAAAGATCAGCCAGGCAAGCCAGGGCAATTGTAGAACTGACTGTCCAGTGCTACTTATTCAGTCTGGTTTTCAAGAAATCTTCTTGGCCCAGTAGTAGTGCAGTTTTGCAAGCCTGCATAACCAGAAATTTAGCCTATAATAAGACTTACTTTGAGAACTTGCATCTAAGAAAATTGAACTTAAAGTAGTGCTTAATGGAGAAAATGTGTCATGGTAACTAGAATGTTTGGGGAAAAAAATCATTAAGGAAGAACTATTGTGAGAAACTGCTCAAATAAGATGTAGATCTGGTGAAGTATTTTTTGAACTGTCATATTTATTATACAAAATATATTAAATATAGACTGCAGTACCTGAAAAACAGGAATTGATTTGAGTCAGCCTGTCCATTCCCTGTGGTAACTACTGTTCAATAACCACTTACTAGAGTTAAATTTAGCTTTAGGTGGGGTGCCAGATAATTTATAGTACACTTACGTAAAACATATATTTAATAAAAAAAGTAAAAGTATATTGGCATTTCAGAAATTTAATGAAGATGCAAACTGCTTATGGGTGACTTTTGCAACATGAATATATCTCAGATTGTGTGGGAAAGTATTGTTTAAATTTGATGGCAAGTTACATAATTATCAGAGCAACACAGTTTTTTTGTTTTTTTTTTTTTTTTATTATACTTGTGTTTTTAGTTATTCATTTGTTTTCAGCTGACTCTGAAAGGACTAGTGTGGTGGGTTAACCTTGCTGATTGCCAGGTGCCCATCAGACCTCACTATCTCCCTCCCTCCAGCAAGGTGGGAGGAAAAATAAAATGAAATCTTGTGTATCACGAGAGGAACAGATAAGGGAGATCATTCAGCAGTTACCATTCCAGACAAAAAGGAATGAACCTGGGGAAGATCAGTTTAACTAACTGCCAATTAACAACAGAATAGGATATCAAGAAATGAAAAGTCCCAAACCTAAAAACATCCTCCCTCACTCTACCTTTTTGCAAGTTCAAATTCACCCCTTCGCTGCTAATTCTTCTGCCAACCTCTCCCAGAGTGGTGGAGAGTGGGGTGGGAACAGGGGTCGGTAAAGCCCCAATCAACTCACTTGACAAGACATTTGAAAGGGCTTACAATGGTTTGTGTACCCCGAGTTGGACACTCAGAGGAAATATAGACAAGATATTCTCAAGATGTCAAAACAACATAAAAGGCCTTCCTGGAAAATTTAGAAAAGTCAGGGAACTTTGGCAAAAGGTTTAATACAATCAACATAAACTGCTTAGCATTCAACTTAGCAAACTTTAAGGCTGTTTGATGTTTGTTTGTGCTGTTTTGATGTTTGTTTGTTTGTTAAGGCTGCATGTTGTTGTTTAATTTACTTAAAATTGTTTCAAATATTCCAAGAGAGGGAATTAGAAGACAGAAAGACAGAAAATATATAGAAAAACACACTTATAGCTAGGAACTCCTGGGTCCCAGTGGTCTCCAGACAGAAGTTCCAGGAAAAGGATAGAGTGTAGACAAGTATGATGGCCTCCTGCTCTCTCTTTGCCCTTGTCCCAGGTGAATTTCTGGTCATTCAGCCACTCTGGAGCTGGGCTAGGAAAGAGTGGAGCCCTGCCTCCAGGGTGCCACCACTGGCAGACCCTGCAGGGCTGGGATACAGGTTCTAAGGGTGTAGGGTGACAGGCAGTTCACTCCCTCACCCTTGAGCTCCCTTCCCCCCAACACATGCAGCTTTGAGCAGCAGCAGAACCTCTTTGTATCTGTCTAGAACTGCAAGAAAGCTTTTTGTTTATTGTCCCCAGGAGCCACCCCTGCAGATCCTCATTGCCTGTCCTGCTACCAAAACCTCGCCACATAAACGCAAGAAAAACAAACAGCCTCATTGATTTCCAGTTTGATATTTCATTCAGTTAATTTTATTCTAAAATGGGAACTTGGACTTACCTTTTTGAGAGATTCATCTGAATCAAGGCAGACTTTGAGAATCCATTCCTTCCTAAGTTACATAAGGTGCTCTACGTAACAGTGAGCAGTGATTTTATGAGAAATGCAATTTCCAAACAAGTTGAAATGTATTTTTTATCTCCTTTGGGTGAAGCAGATTTCCAAGCAACAACACTGATATAGGAGGAAATGAGGTACAGCTACCAGGGAGATACTGGTGATAAACATAACGTGATTTTTCACTGTTTAGTTCCATCTCTTGTGCTATGTGAGCAATATAGTGCCATAGGGTAGTCAATATATTTGGAAATATTCCATCTTACACCTGCCAGTGTTCAGTAACAAACGAGAAAATATAAAAAGTTTAAAAGAGCAAATTCTGGATCTGTATCCACAGAATTATAAAAGCATATTTTGTTGAATTCAATACTGATATGATCTGGAATCTTTCTATTAATTTAGAAAGACATTATTAAAAAGCAGTCTTTCAGTGTTAACAGACTATAAGCTAAATTAATTGGATATTCAAAACAATTTTACACTCAAGAAATTCCAGAACATGGAAAGCAGAAATAGAAATATAGTTTCAAAATGCAGTCATTTGCATTTTGAAAATGACAGCTGCAGTACAAAAAATGAAGGAAGCTGCGTAAAACTGGGGAAGTTCTTTGAAAGGTTCTATGAACAGACAAAGAGGCACTCCAGAGGCAAAAGGGACATGACTCGAGTCACGGTGTTTGCAACTTTCCAGTGGACTACAAAAACATCTTCTTAAATAGCAGCAGTACTTAGAAAAGAATGAGTGAAAACTCTTGCTATACATATGCCTTTTTTTGCTGACTCAGACAGTAAGTAACAGTATCAGTGGAGTGAACACTGAATGTATATTGTAATTCCTAGAAACCATTCACAACTTTGATTGTCAAACAATCCTATGTTTTCCACATAATTTGACCAGTTTCTAACTGAGGGACTTCCTGGAGAGTCCACTTAAGAAGAAAAAATGGACGTCATATACTGAGCAACATGTGGACTCAACTGACTCAGAAGTTGATTTTCCAGCAATACTTTCTATAATGAGATTTCAAACCCATGAGTAATATTTATGATGACAAGTGCATAGGAACTAAATCACTTGCTTCTTATCTATTAAGAAGAGATACCTTTGAGGTGAAGGACTTTTAGTCAATTTTTGAAATATTCTAAGGCTACTGTAGGAAAAGAGACCAGTATGAAATTAATTGCAATACTCTGCTTCATTTTCCAAGCCTCTTTCCTACAGACAAGGATAATTTACTGACATTGAGCAAATGTTTTTAACTAGACTAGAGAAACAAAAATACAGTCTGGGACAGCAAAACATTTCGCTAATCAATCACAGTGCAAGTAGATTATATACAAGCATAGCCTGAAATTAACTTACCAAACCGGAAAGAAAGAAGCAAAGAAAAGAAGTGTTGTGTGTTGTGTGGCTAATAGATACCTGAAGCAAGCTAGAATGGTTTCGTATTTCCCACTTCTAAATTTATGCCTGAGATAATCCCAAAAGAGTGCAATTTTCCTGCAGGCAAAAGGGTAAATATCTTTTCATCACATGACATTCTTATGTACTATTTGGAATTTTGCTGAAATGTAGCATGTAACAGTTCATATACTCACCTTGCTTAAATTTACCCAATGCAAAAAGACAAACCATAAAAGAGTTTTTTGATGATTTATTATTTATCTTATGTATCACATATAAAAGCAATGTGATGGTTCAGAAAGAGCAGAAATTAGCATCAAGTGATCAATATTTCTGTAGAAAGCTTTTAAGCAAACGGATAAATGGATTAATAGTTTTCTCTTGCTTGGTCGTGAGGTTACTACGAGTGATTATACATGAGTCATATATATATAGAAAAGTAAACATATCAGTTGGAGTTTTTATGAAAATTTTTATTTGATAGGCTGCAAAATCATTAAATGAAGATGTCATGTTAACATAAAACATAGCTTTCCTAGTACCCCATATTCTTTTCCAGAGATTTCTGAGTGACTCATTTATTAGATCCCAGGGGAAAACTTTATTCTATTGCATGCTGGTTGTTTGTCTCATGATCACTTGAAAAATCCTCATTTATCAGCTACAATGCTCGGGAATTTTGTGTTAAAGATTGTATTTTAGCAGAATTGTTTAATTGAGGAATTTAAGATGGGCAAGGATTAAAGCATATTATATTTGCACGATTAGTTGGGTTTTTTTATATTTTGGTATTTTTTTTTTTGTTTGTTTTTGTTTTTTTTAATTTAGATTAATAGGATTTTTTAACTAAACAAAGGATTTTAAATTCAGATATGGCAGTAAAGTTTAAATATTTTATTTTTAATTATTTTATTAGTTCTTTACCTAAGAGGCTTCCCCCCAAAATTTTAAATTGTAAGGGGAAAGGGTTTTTTAAAATTTTTTTTCTTTTCCCTCTTTTTCCCTTTTTTTTTTTTTTTTTTCTTTTTTTTTTTTGTTTTAAAGCATCACAATGACTATTTGTCTGAAAGCCCTGGGGCTTTTGACAGCCAAAGATATTTTAAAGTCTGCAAGTGTCAGAAGAACATAGTTTAGGTTCAGTTAAAACAAGAGTAGATGGTAAAATATGCATAAAGGTGTACATGCTGCTACACAAGGGATGCTTATCTCAAAATGGATGGAATATGTGAGGGCTCTGGGCTGGCAGAGGCGTGCAAGGTTCTTTACAAAAATGACATGCACATGGTCTGTCGGGTAATATAGGTCAGATAACTCTCTTGGTTTATTGAGTATTCCAGTGCACTTTGGTTCTGAGGACAGATAGTGGCATGTTAAGCTTGCCAGATGTAAAGCACAGCCAGGACTGTAATGAGAGCTGGGAGCAGGAGTGCATTTGAAAATGAGAGAGCATTTATCTTTTGGGAGGAAGAGAAAGTAAGGAAAAGGAAAATGGGGAAAAGTCATCTACTCGCAGAAAATAACAGAAAAGGATACACTTCTCTGCTACACAGGAAACATAAGACAATAATTATGAATTATTACACGGGAATTATTGCATTATTTTCTGGACTAAGGGTAGAATGATGGTCCCACTTCCATCCACAGAAATGTATGAAAGAGGGTCCAAGATCACATTCACAACACCCAGCCTCCTACCCAGGCACCATCAACAGGAGGGAATATTTCTAAATATTTGCTCACTGTTGGCTTGAGAGCCTATAATGCCTTATAGGCTTCCCTGGATTGTGAATATCTGAAATTTTGATATTTTTTCTGCCTTTATTCTGTCAACAGACACTGACATTTGTCTAGCACAAGACCCTGTGGTCCAGAAGATTTGCAATATGTTCTTTGATGGTCTATTTTCTAAGACTCTCCAGCAGATTAAGCAGCCTTATCAAAGACACAGTTATCTGTCACAGGACAGGGCATAGGTATTTCTGACAAACAGACTTTGTGCAAAACTGTAAAATAAATTCCTTCTTACTGCATGTAAGAATATCAGACATCTAGACAATGCCAACTTAACTAAACATTTTTTCTGTTCCAGTTTCTTAATGATGACAGAAAGTCATTGGGGCTTAGTAGTGAATTTTATAAAGTCTCTGACATTTCTCTAATACAGATGATTTCTCTTTGGAATTGTATAATATGTCCCTGCTTGACTTGAGGTCACTATTTGAAAAAAAAATACAATTTTGTATACTATGATAACACAGTCATTCTTCTTAACCAAAATACATTTTTTTCCTAGCTTCTTGTTGTAGCAGGTTCCTTTGGTTCTAAAAGTTACCAGAGGCATCTTTTGTGAGAATTTTCAAACAGATGACATTTTTGTAGAATACTCCATGTTTCTCCTCTCTAAAATCCAGCCAGCTCTCTGAACATTCTTCATCTGACTGCATAAGCATTAAGATCTAGTAAGTTAATGAGCTATTTTTATGTTCATTTGAATGTCATGATTTAACAACTCCTGAGTGGGAGCGTCTCTCAAATTCACTGACTGTTTATCAAAATCCAGCTATGACCATCCTTATATTTCTTGAATATTTGGATGCAAATACTCTAGGTCTGTTTTTCACTAAGCTAGGATTTGTGCAGGAAAATGGAACCCCAGCAATGTGAATATGAACTACAAGCTGAAGAGTTTACCCTTTTCCTCTATATTAGGAAAAGTTTAATAAAGAATAAACGGCAATGCACACCGTTTGAAAATAAGGTATATGAAAAATGTTTCAAACTGATTGAATTTGTTCTTTCAAACAGTACAAACTAAAGAAAAGCTTTGTAGAAATTAAGCCAAAAATGTCTGATGATATTTGGTACTGACTGTGACCAAGACAAAATGATTATTTATTTTCCTTCCGCCTTAGAGAACATATTGGCAACTATGAACCTACCTACATATTTTGCTAAATCAATCAATATTCAATACCTGTCCAAATGCTTTCATGATGTTGCTGTGGTCTAGCTGGTCTAGTAGGTCCTGCCAGCTTGCAACTAAGAACCACCCAGACGCTCCCTCACTGCCTCTCCACACGAATGTGTTGTATTCTTATTAGAACACATCTTGTAACTTAGAATCAAAGGACTTGCAAGGTAAGTGTGTCAAAAAATTCTCTTGATTTTGCGTCAAGAAGGGAGTGATGCAGGTAGCCTGTTGTTAGGGATTGGTACCTGTTTTAAACAAATCCTTATGTATTATGATATACTCTTCCTTATTAAAGCATTAGGTGAAATTTGTTTTCAATATCTGTAAATCTCATTTGAATAAAGTTTTCTTTCATTCATCTCAAACCAGCCATGAAATAATTGTGAACTGCATCAAATTAACAGTATTCTGGACTTGAGCTATCAAAGGCTTATTCGCAATTCAGTTTGGGTTTTTCCTGTTGCAATTACTCCTTTCTGGAGACCCATACTGTGCTCAGGAAAGGATCCTCAGCTGTATTGGTGTAACAGTGAAAGCAGGATAAAAAATTAACCTGTCAGAAAAGGAAAACAGCAGCAAAAAAATGTCCACGGTGCCATTGTATTTGCTATGCTGGCTCAATATATTCTTATTCCAGACTGCATTGACCTTACTGAAGAATGATCTTCACCAGTTTCTGTGACACTTTGCCACGTCTGAGCCTTAACCGGGGAGGAGGATGCTGCTGATTTAGATTCCAGAATATTCAGTCAGTCTGCCTCACTCTGCATTACCCTGCATGTACTGTATCTAATCTGTTACTTTGGAAGGGCCTGCAGCTGCTGTTAAGTGATTTATCTCAAGTAACCTCTGTGCTATGACAGCTCTGAGATACTAGATGGTCCCAGTAGTGATAAGAACAGCCACACTCAGCACAAAGTGCACAACTGCATATTCATGTCAGAGTGGGGTTTGCCAAATAAAACCTGCAATGCTGTGATTAATCAGACAATTTCTTTTCATACACAAAATTCATTAAGAGAGCAATGCAATCTCCAATATCTTTTGGGGTAACATAAGTGTGATCTCATGAATGGGCATAAAATTTATAAGACACATACACAAAGAAAAATTTTTCCTTTATTTTATTTAAAAAATTATTGTTGAAATCTGGAGGTTTGAAGTCCCAAAGGACAGAATTTTTTTTGGCTGAGTTGAAATGCATGTGAGTAAGGGATGTCTTATAGTTAATGTTACTTCAGCAAATGAATCTCCAAGAATCAGCTTTACCCTCAGCTAGAAGTACTGAACCTAGCACTGTATCTATTCCACCTAAACTGAGTAGACCAGTCCAGGTTTCTGAGAAAGCATATCCTCACAACATAAGATGTCAAATTATGCTGTACATTGTGTCAATGGATTCATATCATTTACAAGTGAGCTGAAACGACACTGAATTCTATCCAGAAAATGATAAATTTGGGCTTTGATTTGAGTCTGTGACCCTACTAAAAAATCTGATATTTAGACTAAGGAAGAAATATACATTTAGCTTTCAGACTTCATTGATGGCATGGTTTACATGGCAAGGTTTTGGTGAGAAGGGGGCTGCAGAGGTGGTTTTTATGAGAAGATGCCAAAAGATTCCACCGTGTCTGACACAGGCTATGCCAGGTGGCTCCAAGAGGGAGCTGTGACTGGCCAAGGATAAGATCTCAGTGGTGGTGGTAGTTCCACTGCGACAATATGATTTAAGAAGGGGAAAAAAAAAATTGCTGTGAAGCAGTAGCTGGAAGTGAGACATGAGACTGTGTGAGAGAAACAGCTCTGCAGACACCAAAGTCAGTGCAGAAGGAGGGGGTGGAGGTGCTCCAGGCACAGACACATTCTCCTGCAGCCTGTTCTGAAGAGCATGGTGAGGCAGCCTGTGGAGATCCATGAGGGAGCAGATATTCTCCTGAAGCCCTTAGAGAATCCCAGAGCAAGGGAATATGCCTGAAGGAGGCTGTTACCCCGTGGTAACCCCATGGAAAGACCACTGTGTAGCAGGTTTGCTGGCAGGACTTGTGACTCTGCAGGGGACTCACTCTGCAGCAGCCATTTCTGAAGGATTGCCTCCTGTGGAAAGAAACCCACGCTGAAGCAGTTCCTGGAGGACTGCCTGCCATGGGTGGAACTTGTGCAGGAGCAGGGGAAGAATGTGGGAAAGAAGCAGCACCACAGACAATGAACTGACTGCAACCTATATTGCCTAGCCCCCTGTGCCACTGTGACAAAAGAAATAGTGAAATGGAGAGTAAAGCTGAGCTTGAGAGGAAGGGACAGTGGTAGGGGATGGAAATATGTTTTTAGATTAGTTTTTTATTTCTAATTACCTTACTCTGGCAATAAATTAAATTAATTTTTGCAAGTCAAGTCTCTTTTGCTAGTGACAGTAAGTGGTGAACGACCTTTCTCTGTCCTTATCATGACATATTTGTTGTATTTTCTGTCCAGCTGAGGATGGGGAATGATAGAACTGTTTAACGGGTACCTGCTTTCCAGCCAAGGTCAATCCCCACAATGCCTTAAGCAAAAACTCTGAAATAGGAAACTTGAAGATTTTACTCAAAATGTAGTGCAGTTTAGGGTATGATTCAATGAGGTGGTTGTACCTATTGGTACAGCAAGGATACAACAACTCTAAATATGAAATACTAAGACAAAGAAGCAGAGTTCACAGATGTTTGTAGGCTTTCTTTATAGATAATGGGAAAAAAAAACCATGTCCAAAAAGAAAGCCAATCCATTCAGTGAAGGATATAACTTCAAGGAGAGAAAAATGTGTGTTTAAAATGCTGTTTCTATCCTGAATTTAAGCATCCCCTGCAGTAAGCATCTACATGAAAATAGAATTTGCAACTTAAATCGGCCTCCTTAAGGTATATGGCTTTGTCACAATTCGTGAAACAAATGTCTCAGCCACCCTGTGGCCTCAAAATTTTTCCATGTCCTGGTCTCTGTTTTCAAATGTATCAGTATACAAACTCCATTATGCATCAGTCTATTTGCAATGATGAATACTTTTGTCACAGAATTGTGAAGATAAATCTTTTCCTCTTTGGTCTTTCTGTGTAAAAATGCTGCAGATTCTTTAGTTCGATCTCATAAATGTGTATATGCAAAAATTGTGATAAATTCTTTGATCTCTTTCAACAACAGTTGCAAAAAGTGATTGTGCATAAATCCATTTGCAAAATTGATGGAACCCTGCTTGCATATTTCAACAAATTAACTGCACTCTTTATTGGTGTCTAAAATGCCTTCTCAATGAAAACATTTTTTTTCAAATTAAGGTGTTTTAACTGTGGAAGGTTGAAGTTTCCTTTTCTGTCATCTTTATGTCACCCATCAATGTCTGGGAGAGTTACCTATATGGCAATCACGCATGATAATTTTAAAGTTAGGTTGAACAAAAACTGCAGAAAGAAGTCAGTAAGTAAATAGCATTGCATAGAAAGTGTTGTGAATTGAATGACTGACTTCTAACAGGTTTTGTGCCAGACATCTCTGGTTCAGTCTCCCTAGATGTCCTACTAGTTCAGGACCCTTGTCAAGTTTGTTTGTGTACATTTAGGTGATGAATGATTAACCAGAGAATTTCAGTATTGCTTGGTAGAAAATCTGTACTAAGTTTTGTTGTTACTGTTGAAGCTGTCAAAAGGCACTAGGCACCAACTGCAGTATCATTTCTTTCTGCACATACATGCCTCTAAAGTTTAGATAAAGTGAATTGTTTTAAAGATTCTCTGCCATAAATTATAGCTGACAGTGGAAGTGATTAAGGCACATAGTTTGATTGCATGCATTAATCTCTACAACTTTCATCAAGTCTAATCTAATTACCCACAGGTATACGTTTCTTTTTAATTTATTAGCTTTGTCAGTAATCAGTTGCACTGTATGCTGTTACTTGCAAAAGGTGAAACCAGCTTCATTCATGGAAAAATCAGACAGCAAATTGAACAGCAAAACAAAAGAATCAGTCCTCAAGTATACAACAACAATGTTAAACTCACATATGAAATTAGAGTATATATTTAATCACAAAGGACTGTCAGATATCTCGATTGAGACCAGTGCACTCTCCTAGCAAACAAAGCTGAGAAAGCCTATTCATTTTCTGAAACAGCTACTGTTGTTCAAAGATCCTACTCAGGTGTCATCAACCATACAGATTTATATATTTTTAACTAACTTTATGCACTGTTTGGACCTGGCTATTTGTTGCTTAGCTGACAGTGCAATCTTTTCCTCATGATCAAATGAATATGAACACAGATGTTAATTTCAATCGACTAATATCAGGACTCCAATATTCAGCATGGCCATCGTTTTAGGTGTGCTATAAATGTTATGCATGTTCTCTCAAATTTTCTTTGTAAATCTGATCAGAGAGTTTAAGAATTTTTGAACGACAGAAATGCCTGTTCCAATATTTTATTGCATTTGTAGACAGTAATTTTTTTTTTTTACAAGAGTACTCAGAAACATTTCGCCATGGTCACTATTTCAATTTAATATTACACGGTTCTGTCTTTTTCTGGCAAGATCCCTAACCAAAAAGAATATTGTGGGGTTTTGGGTGTTTTGGTGGGGGAGGTGGGTGTTTAGGTTTTTTGTTTCCCTGTGCATTCTATTATTCTAGTAACATAGACATAAAAAGGGTTTTGTTATGAAAATGAATTTTAATTGTGTTTAAAACATTAAGAATAAGGTTGGTTAATGTCATTGTTTCTACAATGACAAGGAAAAACCAAAGGAAACAAAAGACATTGTGTACCAGTAGGTAAATAACTGTCAACATGTTAGAGCCAAACTCTCAATTCATAAAATTTTGTACTGTGAAAGTCATCAAATAAATGTATTGCTGACACAGGAATTGCCTTTTTTTTTACATAACTGAAGATTTTTTAGTGCTTACTGGCCCTTAAATAATGCACAGTAAACCATTTCAAACAAATAACATGTTGAAAAGATACACAAGGGAAATAAAAGAGCCTTCCTAAATTGCACACTACATGCAATTATTATTAAACTTGTTTAGTGAATACATGAAAATAAACTGCTTACTTGTGGCAAATGCATTTAATTACTGCCCTAGTTGTCAGACAGAGATAAGCTTTCCTATGAAGTAAACCTGTTATATTACACGGCTACAAATTTAAGAAAATATCTTTTAATTTAGTGCATTTACATTATAATTGTTGTTGAGCAATAAGCAAAGTAGCTCCCACTCTCTGGAAAACGACAGAACTAATTAGGACTTGGAAATGAGTGCATGATTGTGTTCCAGGCCATGCCAAACCTCATGAAAGAATACATAGCATGAAGTTTTTACGTCTATAAGGTAAGCCACACCCAGGGCTGAAGGGAAGCTTTCAGAATGAAGATTGTGTGCCAACCATGTGATAATGCCCAGCAAGCACTGGAGAGTGCTATGTCTATATTTTATTGTTTTTTTCTCTTACTTTTTTCTTTATTCTTTTTTTTTTTTGTAATAAATTTTTTTCTCTAACAAAAGGCATTGATAAGTGTGGAGCTTACTCTAAAAGTCGTTGTTACTTTCCACAAGGCTATGGGGTGATGCGAAGTTTTATTCGATAGGAGGAAAAGAGCAACTCCAGGCAGGGGGAGGACTGGCTATTCCCCTCTTGCAGTTCAGAAATCCCAGGCCAAGTGAAAGTGCAGAGAAAGGCATCATGGAGCGTACAAAAATTCATACTGGACAACCAAATTAAAGAAAAAACTCATCAAAGCCAAAAAATTCATTTGGCCTAGGGCCCCAGTACATAGGAAGAGAATCCATAAGTTCAGAATATGATAGAAAGTGTGAAATGGTCAAAACCAGTGAATGCACACTACCATCTTCAAACTGAGAATCAGCGTAACACAAATAAAAGTATCTAAAACTGAAGGCTCCTTATAAACCTATATCATCCTGTAATAATTTGTGTTTCTATACTTTTTTATTTGTTACTGTTTCATGCAGAATATGACCGCTGCATTGAGAGACCAAAAAAAGAAAATAATGTACAGACTTTATACTGCTTGCCAAGAAAGTTTTTCACTATTCAGAGATCTTCTCTTTATCTCTTTTCCTTTCTTCTCTGTACATAATGTTGCCAGGAGCAGTGTGGTTTTGACATCTGTGTTAATTAAAGGCAAATAATAAGGAATAATGAAAACAACGGTGAGGGGAGGGGGAAACTAATACACACTTCTATAAACTTGAAAAGTTACGTTTCAAACTTTGCAAACATACGCTGTGAGAAATACACAAACTGTTCACCCAGATAATACAGTTGTGACTTTACAATCACAATTATTTTTTGCTGTCATATTGTGGTGGTTTTGGCTGGAGAAGAGTTAATTTTCTTCACAGTGGCCAGTATGGGGGTATGTTTTGTGTTTGTGCTGAGCACAGTAATGATAACAAAGATGTCTTTATTTTCTGTGAACAGATCTTACACAGAGCCAAGGTATTTTCTGTTTTGCATACTGCCACACTGGTGAGGAAACTGGGGGTGCATGGGAAATTGGAAGGAGACACAGCCTGGACAGATGACCCCAACTGACCAAAGACATCTTCCCGACCACATGACATCACCATCAACACATGAAGTGGGGAGAAGTAGGAAGAGGGGAACATTTGAAGTAATGACATCTGTATTCCTAAGTAATTTTCAGGAGCAGAGGAGAGAAATAGTGTGTAATACAAAATTTAAATAATGCAAAAACTGGAAATAGAAAGCCATTTGCCCTAGCCTTGTCCAGCATAATATTTGTTGGTCTTATTGATTAGACATATGTGAAAACTTTGTCCTGATGAGGCCCTGCTCTTCTGGATATGGCTGAACTCCCTGCCTGCCAATGGGAAGCACTGAATTAATTCCTTGTTTTGTTTGGCTTGTGTGTGCAACTTTTGCTTTCCCTATTAAACTCTTTATCTCAACCCATGAGTTTTCTGCCTTTTACCTTTCCAATTCTGTCTCACTGGTGAAGCATGAGCAAGAGGCTGCATGGGGCTTGGTTTCTGGCTGACGTTAAATGATGACACATGTAGATATTGTTGAATTTTGAAGACATTATAAAGAATGGAATTTTACTCTGCAAGTTTCAAAGCTGAACTGCAATGAAGAGCCAGGAAGAGCATTGCTTATTGGAACAAGTTGTTGCCTGTTTGCCAGAGATGGGGTTAGATGATCTCATTTTAAATTCCATCCGATGTAATAGATGCTCAGCACATTCAAGAGACAGATGAGGAATGTTTACACTGATCTGGGTTCTTCCTTTCTTCTTGTCATAGTTATTTGAACAACACAATAAACTAACTGTACTGCAAGATTATTTTGCAGATTAATTACCACTCAGAAGTAACATTAATTATAGAAGAAAAGCATTTAACATACTGAAGAGCAAAAGTTTACTTGTCCTTATTTTCTCTAACAAAATTTTAAAATAGAAGGAAAATGAGAATATGCAGTCATTCTAGTAAGGATCCACACTAGCCATCTGACTAGTACTGCAGTCTCTTTAGAGACCTGCTCTGAATCAAGTTAGACTGAGCATCTTGTTCTGCTTGGTGTAAAGTCAGCTTCTCTTGCCTTATTCAGAGATAGTGCAGCAGCATCACTCATCTCTTGAATTGATACAGTCATGGTATAACTGTGACAGTGTGAGGAGCCATTCTAATCTTGGTTTGTCTCAACACTGCCTGTCAGAGGCATGTGGGGGAAGGGTGCACACGTGCAGCCTGCAGGAGGCAAACAGGAGATGGGGGAAGCCTTGTCTCTGGGGGGGATTTCGCCTGGCAACACCTCACATGGGCACCTGGAGACACTGCTCTCCCCAGAGACATCTCTCCAATGGGATGGTGGAAGGGCTCCATCCTATCTGGAAATTAGCTCTTTTTTGGACTTGGATCAATTGTCTCTCGATTGTTCGTTAGCTCAAGGTCATGATTCTGGGGTAAGGTTATCAGGGGTTATTAATAATATTCCACTTGCATCCACTGATGTTTTTGGGTGAGTTGAAAAATCTTTGTCTTGTTTGAATGGCCTCTCCGTGTGCACTTATACCTGTTGCGCATCATGGTACAGGTATCGTCATCTGTCCCCTCCAAGCCTTGCGTTGCATTGCATTTGTCTTTTTTCGCGCTTTCTATGCTCCTTCGCTTGACCCAGCCTATCCGCTGTAATCCCTGTGTCTTACATGCGCCTTCTTCCTTTTTTTCTCGTATATATGTTGCCTCTTAGTCCGCTGGTGCTCTTACTCGCATTCTCAGGTTCTACGTCAAGGGTCCTGTCCTTGTTCCTGCGTGTTCTCCTACTCTACCGCTGTTCTTGTCAGCTCATATCTGTTCCGAATGTGTTCTAACTCTCACTGTTTTGTGTCAGTCATGTCCATTGTTCTTACGTTGGAACCTGCTCCCTTTCCCGTAGTCTTCGCTTCGTCCTTCGTCTACATGCTGCTCATCGGGTGGCGGTTCATTATAATCTAGTAATCTCATCTACTGGATCAATTACTTTTTGTATATCCTTTATGTCTGGCATATTTTTTATTCTTGATTCTTCTCCTGGTTTTTCTTTTATCTTTGTTGTGGTTACTTGCTTGTCTCTGTAATTCTTTCTCTCTGTCTCCTTAATTCCTCTCATTTATTCTCTTTTCCTTTTCCTTTTTGCTGTCTTTTCTAGCCCTATCTTTTATTATGTTGGTGTTCAACTATCTTACTTTCTCTCGTTTGGGTTACCAATAAATGGTTCTGAGATACAAAGTTTGTCTCGGTTGACTTCATTTCGTTCTTGACCATCCATTTTGAAAGAACTCCTCACAGTTCCCTACGTTTGGAACGCGACAGACAGTGTCCACTGAAAGGTCGATAAGGGAAATTAGATATTGGTGACTATCAAGTTTAAAACTGCCACTGGGAATACGAAAGGAATGTTTTTAACTTACCATGTAGTTTGTATCTTTAACAGAAGAGGAAAAAAATGAAGAATTAGTCATTTCTAGGAGCAAAGGAGATAAAGTGTTTAATACAAAATTTGAATAATGCTAAAACTGAAAGTAGAAATCTATTTGGCCCAGCCCCGTGCAACAGAACATGTTCCTTTTGGCTAGATATATATGAAAACTTTGGCTTCACTGAAAATAGGCAGAAGGATGTGCTTTGTTAACAGAACGCATTGATTTGTAGTAAAAAAAAAATTAAGAATTCTTTCCCTAGAACGACTGATCACTCTGTTTCTTAAACTTAGCATCTCTTAAATGTATAGTACAGGTTATTTACGTATAGTACAGGTTATTTTACAAATTAGACTTTTTTTTTTTTAGGCAATAAAATATTTTCTTTTATAAAGGCAATTGATCTGTTCAGAATAGATTAATCAAGCACTTCATCCTGCAAAAATGGAGGCCTAATCTTCATGACAGAAGTGCATGGATCATGTTAAGCATAAGGCTTTCTCTAGCTCAGACCAAATGTCTATGCAAATGATGCAATGCCTATGCAAAATGTACAATTAGCAAGATATGCACCCATTAAGATATTTCCTTTAGATCCTTGCTGTAACTTCAGAGGGAATGAATAGTGTTTGTCCACCACTAATCCTTTTCCACAGGAGAATTTCAAATCTGCTCAATTTTCAGGATGCTTTGTTGTTAGCAGACATTGTTTTCAAATCACTGCATTCTCAAACAGGTTGTGCACTGAAAATGGAAAATATGGAAACTGGAAATTGACATGGTTTACAGAAGACTGAGACAAAATGTTTCTCCACTTAGTAGCTCAGGCAGAACATGTAATTATTTTCACATCTTCCAGGAACATTGGTTTAGTGTTAGATTGCTGTAGTGTTGTTCATGTGCAGTGCATTTGAGTTCTGTCAGTCAGAACTAGCTTAGTGAGTGTGTTAGATTTGCTTTGAAATTCCATAACAGATTATTGAACAATTCTATCCATGTAGAAACCAATTATTTTCCAGTTAAATTTGCCATAAAGTTTTCTTGCTTCATGACTTGCTATACTTTTCAGGTTATTTTCAAAGAAGAGGGTATTACTGCGAGAGTTAGGCAGTTTGGTTGCTGCTCTCACAGAGCTGTTTTAATGAATCCAATTGTTTACATATTTTTCAGAGATCCTTCTTCTAAAAAATTTTGCATAGAGTTATAATATGGATAAATACAATCTTTGAGCAACAATCATTTTGCTGCTGAACACAAAGTTAATCACAATTTCTAAGAGAAAACTTGCTTGGCCAATGGAATTTTGAAATTACGGGATTTTGTACATATTCTCTTCAAAAAAAATTGCATCTACTTTCCTATTGCTGTGTGATGAAGAAAACTTTTGTGTAAACCTTATAGGCAGAAAACTGAGGCAAAGGGAAGATTAAGGTCGCAAAGGGAAATACTCTTAGTCATTGTCAGCATTGTAACACTATCTTGACCATATGAAGGTCTCTTTTGGGTGTCTATCTTTCAGGAAATATTTTTCTGGAATATCTAAGTCAATCATGAGGCAGAAAGATGAGGAATTCAGAGAAATAGAAATAGCTTCTGATATGAAGGATGAAAAATCACCTCAGAAGTTAAAGGAAAAACAAAACAAAACACAGAACAGACCATAAATGTCTATAATTCCTCTGCCATTGAAATTAAATGCTCATCATGGGACCCCTCATAAAGATAAGAAAGTGCATATTTCTACATGTATTTCATGAGCATTTTGTCTCGTCATTATTTTTTTTATTTTTTTAATTGTGTCCTTAACTTACATGTTTGGTCTCAGAAAATGTGGACGGCTTAACAAGTGTACATCCTACAGTATTTAGTATATCAATGTAATATCACAATAGTAACTTTAAATAAAGTGCTGAAATATCATTAGGTTAGGATAGAGTGTAATGTGAATTGAGAATTGGCAAGACTATGAGGATCAAAGGTCTATGAACAGTGGCACAGTCCAGCTGGAGGCCAGTTACAATGGGATTCTGTCACAGACCTGACCTGGGAACAGGATTATTTCACTACTATTTAATTATTTGTTTCATTGTCTTAATTACAACCTAGATGATTGGATAAGCTGCACCCTCAGCAAATCTGTGGATGTTACCTAGTCTGGATAAGAGGTCAGTACACCAGAGGACAGAGCTAAACCTGAATGTACACAAGTCTCTGAGACCCAATGAAAGATGCACCCCAGAACCAAGTGGGAATTAGCTGATGTTCATACCAAGTCACTCCATGATATTTAAAAAGTCATGGCAGTCCAGTGATGACCCAGGTGACTGGAAATAATAGGAAAAATAATACACATCTTTTAGAAAAGGTAGAAGGGAGAATCTTGGGAACTACTGACCTCTGTGCCCGGGAAGATAGTGGAGCCCATGTTCTCAGAGGCTATGCTAAGGCACATGGAGGACAGGGAGATGATTTGAGAACTATGGACAGCATTTATCTGGAGTTCCATAAAACCTTTGAAATGGTGCCCCACAGCATTCTTCTCCGTTAGATAGAAGATTTGATGGGTTCAGTGGATGAGAATTGTTTAGAAAGTGATATCCAGAAGGTAGTGGTCAATGGCTCGCTCTCTAAATGGACAGCAGTGACAAGGGATTTCCAAAAGGAGAGAACTCCTTTTCCACTTATTTGTTAATGACACAAAGGATTTTAAAACACCTTATCAAATTTGAGGATGACACCAAGCTGAGTGATGTGGTTGACACACCTGAAGGATGGGATGACATTCAAAGGGACCTGGACAAGCTTGAGAAGGGGGAACATGAGAATCTCAGGAAGCTTATGAAGACCAAGTGCAAGATCTTGCAGCTGGGTTAGGGCAAGCCATGGTTTTGATAAAGACTGTGAGATGGACAGATTGAGAGCAGCTCTGCTGAGAAGGTCATGAGGGTGCTGGTGGATGAGAGGCTGGACATGATTCAGCAATGTGCACTTGAAGCCCAAATAATCAGCTGTAGCCTGAGCTGCATCCAAAGCATCAGGGTGAGGGAGGGGATTGTGCCCCTCTGCTTCTGTCCTGGTGAGACCCCACCTGCAGGGCTGCATCCAGCTCTGGGGAACTCAGCACAGGAAAGACATGGATCTGTTGGAGAGAGTCCAGAGGAGTTCACAAAGATGATTAGAGGGATGGTGCTCCTCTCACAGACAGAAAGGCTAAAATCAATGTGATTGTTCAGCCTGGAAAAGAGGAGGCTTCAGGGTGTCCTAATTATGCCTTCTGGTATTTGGAGGGAGCCTTCAAGAGATGGAGATTTCTCCATTGCAAGGACTTGTAATGACAGGAGAAGGAAAATTGGTTTTAAGCTGAGAGAGAGTAGTTTTAGATTAGATGATTTTTTGTGTTGTTTCCAACTCATCCTATTCTATAATTCTATGAAGATGGAGCTGTACAGTGAAACAAGAAGGATGAACACACAAAAGTATTTCACCTAGGTAGAAAAGGAATTTATTTGCACATTGTGAGAGGTCAGAGATTGAATGGCTTTGCAACATCCATCTTCAATCTTATACAAATATCAATGGGAAAATAGTTCTAAGTAACTTGAACAAGTTGTGCTTTCTTTGAGCTCAGGATCAGATAACCACCAGAAATAATTTGCAAAACATATTTTTCCATGATTAATTATTACAGAAAAGTTATCTGCAGTGGGATTATTTTATGGCTTGTGTGCAACATGTTCCACTGTTTGGAGTTGCATCTGATGACCACACGACAATTTTTTACTTTCAATTATTAGGTCTCCAAGGCTTATGCATACCTTTGTCTTAATTGTCTTTTAGAAGCTACTTGGACAGTACACACATACATCTGGGACTAAAATCACTGACAATGCAGGGTTCACAAATAAGGGAAGACCACCTTTTGGAGATGAAGTTTGTCTAGTTTTTTTCATGTTTTAAATGTTATGATGTTTATTCTGTGACATAATTTCTCAGGCACTACTGCCTGATTGTTGCAAGCTCAATGACACCCTAAATACCCAAGATGTTTCCTAATCATGTGAATGCATAATGAAACAGCAACACTACTGCCTTTGAAATAGAGTAAAATGTATTTCTATTTCAAGAGGTGAGACAAGAACTGTGTACCATGCTTCAAGTTTAAAATTTTAGGTATCTCATCCTGACAGTATGCTTATAAATTATGATAGGTCTATCAGAAAACACCACTAAAAAAATAACTGGGAACCAGAAAGACAGAGGTGAAGAATTAAAAGGCACAGACAGAAACACAGCTTCATGAATCTGGCAAAAAAAAAAAAAAAAAAAAAAAAAAAAAAAAAAAAAAAACAAAAATTTCAAACTTCTTGTTTTATAAGGTGTAATTAGTGCCAATAGTGAAGTGAATGTCACCAGTTTCTTGGTATCTCATGTGATGGTGGAGCAGGAAGTCTTTATTCACACTTCATTGTTTTGCACCTTATCTAGAGATAGAGATATTCTACCATCAGCAAACTCTTTTGTTAGAAACAGAGAACACACAAACCTAAAGGAATTCCTCAAATCAAGGAGAGAAAACAGTATTTAGTTTGTGTCAGAAAATGTCAAAATATTAAACAACATGGAGAGTTTGGACAGATCAAAAGATGTTTGATTTATCTTCTTTTGCCCAGCTGACAATCACACTACTGCACCCATGTCTGCTGTGTTAGAGATACAATAACCTTTCTTAGAATCATATAATGTTAAATCTTTTCCTTGTTATCCTTATTTCAGTATTCTCATGTTTTGCTTTCTTGTTTCTTGAACTGTGTAAGCACCTGAGATGCAGAAGAGAAAGGTAAGAAAGTAAAATGGAGAACATTACAGATGAGCAGATGATCTTTAAGCATTTGTTATAAAAGCATAGGATACCTAGAATTTTATACTATGCTGACAGATTGGGTGAAGTGCTTTGTGTTAGGAATTGGGAGAATTTAAAATCTACATTTAAGATAAGATATATGTGTAATTTATCTGTATAGCATTTACCAGAAGCTTACTTTTGATTAATTTTTGAGAAACATTTGACAATCATAATATTAGAACAAAGTGCTGCTTTGTTTACCTTTAGCAAATACTCTACTGACATGTAGTTTCAATTACTTGATAATAGGCAGTAATTTCTCGTAAAGGTTTCGATGACATCTATAAGCCTTACATTTATTTTTGAACAAAAGATCATGGAAATGACCACCTCAATTCAATAATTCTATGTCAATTTTTAAAACAGAGGTCATAGTTTTATTCACACTAGCTGTGTTCGA
>CM019236.1:28125738-28140952 GCA_009741485.1 Malurus cyaneus samueli
GCGGTGGTTTTGGCACTGGCAGTATTATGAGTTAATTTCTGTTTTTGACTTCACAGTGGGCCAGTATGCGGGGTATATGTGCTATCAGCGTAGTTTGTTAGGCTGAGTCACAGTAATGCATCATACAGAAGAATGTCCCTTTATTTTTCTTGTGAAAGATCTTACACAGGAGCAAGAGTGATTTTCTGTTATTGGCAAACATCGACTCATAACACTCTGGTAGGAAACTGGGGTGCATGGGAAAATTGGAGCCAGGTAGGGAACAATCAAGCCCGGACCGATTACCACCAATCTTGAACAAATAAGACATACTTTTCCGTGACCTATCAATGACAATAAGAACCCATTATAAAATACAATGAATCGAGTGATGAAGTAGGAGCTGGAGAGGGTGAACACCTTAATAGAAGTAAAGAACATCTCTGTTTTCCTGTTATTATGGGTATATTTTTCAGGGGAGACAGAGGGAGAGAATCCATAGTTGTATTTATCTGACAAAGATGTAAGAAAATAATCAACAAACGAGGACGTGAGAATTTATGAAATGTTCCCAATTGTTTGCTAGGTCCTTGTTTTTTCCAGTCAATACATCCGTTGGTACTTTAGATTGAATGTGATAGATACTAGAGATAAGAGGAAACAATCCTATTTTGTCGCTCCTGATACATTGAATCAGTCGAGGAAATACTGTCTTCTGGGATTATGGCTTGGATACTTTTGCGAGGTTGTGCCTAATTGGAGGGATACACAGACACCCTCGTGTGGAGAGATTTAACCTTCCGTAGGTCATATAGTTTTTTTGGTCTATTGAGTAGTGCATATTTTTGGCTTTTCCTGATTAAACTTTCTTTATCTCAACCCAAAGGTTCTCTTTTACCCTTCCAATTCCTGCTTCACTTTGGAAGCAGAAAAAAGAGGCCTGATGGGCCTTGGATATGTGCGTGCACCGTTGAAATGATGAACATGTAGAATATTTGGGTCGAAATCTTTGAAGACATTATACAAGAATAGGAATTTTACTCTGTCAAGTTGCATATAAAGGCCTGAATACTGCAAATGTACGAAGGCCAGGATGAAAAAAACTTTTGCCTACGAAAAACACTCACACCCCTTTTAACTTTGTTGAAATGTTGCGCAGAGTATGTGGGGGGATTAAGAAAGATTCTCATTTTATTAAATTCCATCCGAGTTATTAGGAATGACTAAACTCGATACTGTAACAACAGATTCAAAAGAGCGAGACAGATGAGTAGACTTGTTTACACTCTGATCTGGGTTCTTTCTCTGAATGTTTTCTTCTGTGTGCTCAATGTCTATGTTATTTATGATCGAGCGAATAACTTAACTTAATAACTGTAACTGCAGAAATTAATTGATATTGAGATAGCAATATTATCCGAACTTAAAATGGTTTTGGGGAAAATTTGTTTTGGTAGCTCAGGCAAGGTACATTAAATTATAGGAAGAAAAGGCATTCACACATCGACTGTAATGGAGCGAAAAGGCATTGTAGCTTTTTGTCTCTTAGTGATTACTACTAAAAATTTTGACAATCATTAGACGAATGGAATCATAAGAGAAATAGTTAGTGCATACATGGTTTCTTAGGGTGAGAGTGTGTTGGGATCGCACACAGCAGGTCTTGGGATCATCTGAGTATTTGTGGCCTGCATGTCTCCTAACAGCTGTGCCAGCTGATTTATTAGTTGTCCTCATCTGCCTGGTTTATTTTTTGTTTGGATTCATTGGGCAACTCCTCTCTTTAGGAGACCTGCTCTGATATCAAGTGTTAAAGACACTTGGGATCAAATTCTATATTAGGTTTATCTGGCAGACTTGGGGATGTAAAGTCAGACATTATTCTCTTGCCCAAAATTATTGCGGGAGGATATGAGCGCATCGCATCGATATAAGCAAGCTCACTATGCTCTTAATATTTGGTATACAATTCATGGGGTGGGTTACATACTGTGTACATGTTGTGGGTTTGAGGCACTCCCCATTCTAACTTGGTTTGTCTCAATCACTGCGCTGTCAGAGGCATTGGGGAAAGGGTGCACACGTGCACCTGCAGGAGGCAAACAGGAGATGGTGGGGCCTTGCTCTGGGGTGATTTTCCCTGGCAACACCTCACGATAGGACTGGAGACACTGCTCTCCCCGTGAGCATCTTCTCCAATGGATGGTGAAAGGGCTCCACAATGGAAAAGCTTGGACTGACCAATGGTCTCCTGGTTCAGACAGGCGAACTTGGGAGGAGCCAGCGGGTATAAAAATCAACTGCCCCTGGAAACTTTATTATGGGCGAGTTGAAACTGGTCTGTTGGAATTGCCTCTTTCGTCCCAGCCACTGAATACGCGTTCGATCGTGCATGGACGCATCTCTGCCCTCCAAGCCTGGAGTGCAGCTCTGCCTCGCTCCGCTTTTGCCTGACCCGCTGCCTCCTGTCCTGCCTGGCACCTGCCTGCCTCCGACCTCGCGCCGCTGAGATCTCGCGTCAAGCTCCACCCAGGTCCTGGTCCTGTCCGGTGTCACTCACCGTGTGTCGCAGCCATCGTCGAGTGTCCATTCACCGTGTGTCCAGCAGCCTTCGCCACGGGAACCGCTCCTTCCCCGACCGCTCTCCCTCCGGCAGCAGCGCTCACCCCGCTCACGTGGACACCGACGCACCCCCCGGTTCTACTGGTGGTAACGCCCGCTCCCTCTGTCTCTTTACCCACCTTTTCCATTTTCTTTCTGTCTTTTCCAGCCCCCTTTAGTGGGCAACTACTTTCTTGGTTTTTGGGTTACCAATAAATGGTTTTGAGATACAAAGTTTGTCTTGTTTGACTTCATTTCGTTCTTGACCATCCATTTTAAAAGAACTCCTCCAGTTCCTACGTTTGGAACGCGACAGACAGTGTCCACTGAAAGGTCGATAAGGGAAATTAGATATTGGTGACTATCAAGTTTAAAACTGCCACTGGGAATACGAAAGGAATGTTTTTAACTTACCATGTAGTTTGTATCTTTAACAGAAGAGGAAAAAAATGAAGAATTAGTCATTTCTAGGAGCAAAGGAGATAAAGTGTTTAATACAAAATTTGAATAATGCTAAAACTGAAAGTAGAAATCTATTTGGCCCAGCCCCGTGCAACAGAACATGTTCCTTTTGGCTAGATATATATGAAAACTTTGGCTTCACTGAAAATAGGCAGAAGGATGTGCTTTGTTAACAGAACGCATTGATTTGTAGTAAAAAAAAAATTAAGAATTCTTTCCCTAGAACGACTGATCACTCTGTTTCTTAAACTTAGCATCTCTTAAATGTATAGTACAGGTTATTTACGTATAGTACAGGTTATTTTACAAATTAGACTTTTTTTTTTTAGGCAAAATATTTCTTTTATAAAGGCAATTGATCTGTTCAGAATAGATTAATCAAGCACTTCATCCTGCAAAAATGGAGGCCTAATCTTCATGACAGAAGTGCATGGATCATGTTAAGCATAAGGCTTTCTCTAGCTCAGACCAAATGTCTATGCAAATGATGCAATGCCTATGCAAAATGTACAATTAGCAAGATATGCACCCATTAAGATATTTCCTTTAGATCCTTGCTGTAACTTCAGAGGGAATGAATAGTGTTTGTCCACCACTAATCCTTTTCCACAGGAGAATTTCAAATCTGCTCAATTTTCAGGATGCTTTGTTGTTAGCAGACATTGTTTTCAAATCACTGCATTCTCAAACAGGTTGTGCACTGAAAATGGAAAAATGATAAATGGAAATGGCTGGAAACTGGAAATATGACATGGTTGGTGATTCATGACAGAGACTGAGACAAAATGTTTCTCCACTTAGTAGCTCAGGCAGAACATGTAATTATTTTCACATCTTCCAGGAACATTGGTTTAGTGTTAGATTGCTGTAGTGTTGTTCATGTGCAGTGCATTTGAGTTCTGTCAGTCAGAACTAGCTTAGTGAGTGTGTTAGATTTGCTTTGAAATTCCATAACAGATTATTGAACAATTCTATCCATGTAGAAACCAATTATTTTCCAGTTAAATTTGCCATAAAGTTTTCTTGCTTCATGACTTGCTATACTTTTCAGGTTATTTTCAAAGAAGAGGGTATTACTGCGAGAGTTAGGCAGTTTGGTTGCTGCTCTCACAGAGCTGTTTTAATGAATCCAATTGTTTACATATTTTTCAGAGATCCTTCTTCTAAAAAATTTTGCATAGAGTTATAATATGGATAAATACAATCTTTGAGCAACAATCATTTTGCTGCTGAACACAAAGTTAATCACAATTTCTAAGAGAAAACTTGCTTGGCCAATGGAATTTTGAAATTACGGGATTTTGTACATATTCTCTTCAAAAAAAATTGCATCTACTTTCCTATTGCTGTGTGATGAAGAAAACTTTTGTGTAAACCTTATAGGCAGAAAACTGAGGCAAAGGGAAGATTAAGGTCGCAAAGGGAAATACTCTTAGTCATTGTCAGCATTGTAACACTATCTTGACCATATGAAGGTCTCTTTTGGGTGTCTATCTTTCAGGAAATATTTTTCTGGAATATCTAAGTCAATCATGAGGCAGAAAGATGAGGAATTCAGAGAAATAGAAATAGCTTCTGATATGAAGGATGAAAAATCACCTCAGAAGTTAAAGGAAAAACAAAACAAAACAGCAGAACAGACCTATGTCTATAATTCCTCTGCCATTGAAATTAAATGCTCATCATGGGACCCCTCATAAAGATAAGAAAGTGCATATTTCTACATGTATTTCATGAGCATTTTTGTCTCCGTCATATTTTTTTTTTTTTTTTTTAATTGTGTCCTTAACTTACTGTTGGTCTCAGAAAATGTGAGGCTTAACAAGTGTATCATCCTACAGTATTTAGTATATTCAATGTAATATCACATAGTAACTTTAAAGTAAAGTGCTGAGATATCATTAGGTTAGATAGAGTGTAATGTGAATTGAGAATTGGCAAGACTATGAGGATCAAAGGTCTATGAACAGTGGCACAGTCCAGCTGGAGGCCAGTTACAATGGGATTCTGTCACAGACCTGACCTGGGAACAGGATTATTTCACTACTATTTAATTATTTGTTTCATTGTCTTAATTACAACCTAGATGATTGGATAAGCTGCACCCTCAGCAAATCTGTGGATGTTACCTAGTCTGGATAAGAGGTCAGTACACCAGAGGACAGAGCTAAACCTGAATGTACACAAGTCTCTGAGACCCAATGAAAGATGCACCCCAGAACCAAGTGGGAATTAGCTGATGTTCATACCAAGTCACTCCATGATATTTAAAGTCATGGCAGTCCAGTGATGACCCAGGTGACTGGAAATAATAGGAAAAATAATACACATCTTTTAGAAAAGGTAGAAGGGAGAATCTTGGGAACTACTGACCTCTGTGCCCGGGAAGATAGTGGAGCCCATGTTCTCAGGGCTATGCTAAGGCACATGGAGGACAGGAGATGATTTGAGAACTGGACAGCATTTATCTGGAGTTCCATAAAACCTTTGAAATGGTGCCCCACAGCATTCTTCTCCGTTAGATAGAAGATTTGATGGGTTCAGTGGATGAGAATTGTTTAGAAAGTGATATCCAGAAGGTAGTGGTCAATGGCTCGCTCTCTAAATGGACAGCAGTGACAAGGGATTTCCAAAAGGAGAGAACTCCTTTTCCACTTATTTGTTAATGACACAAAGGATTTTAAAACACCTTATCAAATTTGAGGATGACACCAAGATGTGTGGTTGACACACCTAAGGAAGGGATGCGCATTCAAGAGGGACTGGACAAGCTTGAGAAGGGGGAACATGAGAATCTCAGGAAGCTTATGAAGACCAAGTGCAAGATCTTGCAGCTGGGTTAGGGCAAGCCATGGTTTTGATAAAGACTGTGAGATGGACAGATTGAGAGCAGCTCTGCTGAGAAGGTCATGAGGGTGCTGGTGGATGAGAGGCGGACATGATTCAGCAATGTGCACTTGAAGCCCAAATAATCAGCTGTAGCCTGAGCTGCATCCAAAGCATCAGGGTGGAGGGGGGATTGTGCCCCTCTGCTTCTGTCCTGGTGAGACCCCACTGCAGGGCTGCATCCAGCTCTGGGGAATAGCACAGGAAAGGACATGGATCTGTTGGAGAGAGTCCAGAGGAGCCACAAGGTGATAGAGGAAGGGATGACTCCTCTCAGACTAGGGAAATGGATTGTCAGCCTGGAAAAGAGAGAGGCTCAGGGTCCTAATTATGCCTTCTGGTATTTGGAGGGAGCCTTCAAGAGATGGAGATTTCTCCATTGCAAGGACTTGTAATGACAGGAGAAGGAAAATTGGTTTTAAGCTGAGAGAGAGTAGTTTAGATTAGTATTAGGAGAAATTTTCACTGATGGTGGGAGACATTTGAGACATTCCAGAGAATTGTGGTGACAGTCCCTGAGTGTTCAAGGCCAGAGATCGATGGGGATGGGGCTTGAGTAGTCTGGATTTAGTGCCTGCTGGTAGGGAGGGTTGGACTAGATGATTTTTTGTGTTGTTTCCAACTCATCCTATTCTATAATTCTATGAAGATGGAGCTGTACAGTGAAACAAGAAGGATGAACACACAAAAGTATTTCACCTAGGTAGAAAAGGAATTTATTTGCACATTGTGAGAGGTCAGAGATTGAATGGCTTTGCAACATCCATCTTCAATCTTATACAAATATCAATGGGAAAATAGTTCTAAGTAACTTGAACAAGTTGTGCTTTCTTTGAGCTCAGGATCAGATAACCACCAGAAATAATTTGCAAAACATATTTTTCCATGATTAATTATTACAGAAAAGTTATCTGCAGTGGGATTATTTTATGGCTTGTGTGCAACATGTTCCACTGTTTGGAGTTGCATCTGATGACCACACGACAATTTTTTACTTTCAATTATTAGGTCTCCAAGGCTTATGCATACCTTTGTCTTAATTGTCTTTTAGAAGCTACTTGGACAGTACACACATACATCTGGGACTAAAATCACTGACAATGCAGGGTTCACAAATAAGGGAAGACCACCTTTTGGAGATGAAGTTTGTCTAGTTTTTTTCATGTTTTAAATGTTATGATGTTTATTCTGTGACATAATTTCTCAGGCACTACTGCCTGATTGTTGCAAGCTCAATGACACCCTAAATACCCAAGATGTTTCCTAATCATGTGAATGCATAATGAAACAGCAACACTACTGCCTTTGAAATAGAGTAAAATGTATTTCTATTTCAAGAGGTGAGACAAGAACTGTGTACCATGCTTCAAGTTTAAAATTTTAGGTATCTCATCCTGACAGTATGCTTATAAATAATTAAATAATATTAGCAGCTTATTTTCTTATTGTCAAAACTAGAAGCTAATTTAAGAAAACAATGAAACCACAGATAAACTTTCCAGCTGGAGAGAATTATGTCCATTTTGCAAGGCAAGTGGTCTGAAAAATTCTATCTAAACTAGGAAGACAAAAACACTTTACAACATAGCCTGAATTCCCCAAATTGCAGTTAAACACTGCACTCGTTGGTGTTTTCTGTATTGACAACTCAGCTGAAAAAGGAACACATAGACTTGATTCCTGTGATTAGTTTTGGGTACTCCTTTGCAACATAATTTCAGAATACTGCTGGCCATTAATCAAACCAAATTATGTCAAGCAGCTTTTGAAGTATCATAAAACAGATGAAGTTGAGAATGTCAGTATTTGGTAGGATATGGGAATATGAAGCCTTAAAGGATTAAAGGATGTTAGGCAGACAGGAAGAATGAAAGACAAATGGATACGCATATGTGTGAGGAGACTGAACATTGCTACGATCAAATGTAAGATACCATTGAAAGAAACACTGACAAAATAATTAATGTTTTAATTCTAAGAATTTTTTTATAATAAAGTGGTGTTTTATTTCTCTAACAGGGGAAACACACGTTGACAATTGTATTTTGCTGCTGGAAGTTGAAAGACTGGCTATTTTCTGTCTCTGTCCTCTCTCTGGAAGCATCTTAATGGAATGAGAACAACAGTCGTATGGCTGTTGTCTGATATATTGAAATGTGATACAGAAAAGCTTGCTTCCAGGTATTTCACTTCTTATTTTGTTGAATAAAAGATGCATGATGTCAAACACAAGACCTAAATCACCTTGTGTTCAGGTGTTTTCTATCCTTGCTCATCAGCAGCCGGTGAGATAGAAGAAAGGCTGTGAGAGATACCTGTAGAAAATTATTTGTGGCAGAACACCATTTTCTCTGGTGGATTTACACAACAGTTTAGTAACACTTTCAAGCATTTCCCTTTCCTCATGCAGAGCTTCCTTCAAAGCTGTGGCAAAGCATTGTTCTTACTTTACAGCAAAGGACAAACCTCTAGTGATTTGAAGCTGCTGACATCTTCTTTTAGCAGCCCTGTGATGGTTATTATTTTGCATCATAAAGAAAGTCCATATTCATTATAATTTATACTAAAGGCTGCATCATTGTCTGTGGATTTATATAAGAATTTAAAAATTCAAACTGCTTATAGGAAAAGCATTTAATGACTTGATATACCATACCTATAAAAGGAAAAATCTTTGCAGTTTAGAACAACTGGATATTTTTTACCGACTTTTAGAGAAAGCCAATAGAATTGCCTCCCTAGGGGAGGAGAAAAGATTAGAGGACAGAGGAAAGGAAACCTGCCAAGGATGCTGTTTTAGCATCAAAACTGCCACAGTATTTTTTCATTGTACTTCTACCCCAAAAGCATAATAAAATTTAGAAGTATATCCCATATTTCTACATTTTAATACAACGGTACTTTAATATATGCTTTCAATAAAAAATAACTCCATGTCATGAATTTTTTTTTTTTTTTAAAATATATATTTCTACCACCTGAAGATGGCATCAGTGGCTGGTGGTCTGAAAATAATCATCTTCCTACGTAAACTTTATATTGTTTTAAATTGGTCCCCCATGCTACTTTTTGTTTGGTACAAGGTACCAAGTCAAACATCATATGTAAACAGAGGATTCAAAGAAAAAGAAATGCTGTAAAAAGACTGCAAATTACCCTGTAGGGCTGAGATTTTCTTAACTACCAATATACTATTTGCTGAATATGGAACAGGAATATGATGCTCACCTCCTTATAATGTGAACAGACTGAAATATCAGCTAGTGTGAATAAAACTATGACCTCTGTTTTAAAAATTGACATAGAATTATTGAATTGAGGTGGTCATTTCCATGATCTTTTGTTCAAAAATAAATGTAAGGCTTATAGATGTCATCGAAACCTTTACGAGAAATTACTGCCTATTATCAAGTAATTGAAACTACATGTCAGTAGAGTATTTGCTAAAGGTAAACAAAGCAGCACTTTGTTCTAATATTATGATTGTCAAATGTTTCTCAAAAATTAATCAAAAGTAAGCTTCTGGTAAATGCTATACAGATAAATTACACATATATCTTATCTTAAATGTAGATTTTAAATTCTCCCAATTCCTAACACAAAGCACTTCACCCAATCTGTCAGCATAGTATAAAATTCTAGGTATCCTATGCTTTTATAACAAATGCTTAAAGATCATCTGCTCATCTGTAATGTTCTCATTTTACTTTCTACTTTCTCTTCTGCATCTCAGGTGGCTTACACAGTTCAAGAAACAAGAAAGCAAACATGAGAATACTGAAATAGGATAACAAGGAAAAGATTTAACATTATATGATTCTAAGAAAGGTTATTGTATCTCTAACACAGCAGACATGGGTGCAGTAGTGTGATTGTCAGCTGGGCAAAAGAAGATAAATCAAACATCTTTTGATCTGTCCAAACTCTCCATGTTGTTTAATATTTTGACATTTTCTGACACAAACTAAATACTGTTTTCTCTCCTTGATTTGAGGAATTCCTTTAGGTTTGTGTGTTCTCTGTTTCTAACAAAAGAGTTTGCTGATGGTAGAATATCTCTATCTCTAGATAAGGTGCAAAACAATGAAGTGTGAATAAAGACTTCCTGCTCCACCATCACATGAGATACCAGAAACTGGTGACATTCACTTCACTATTGGCACTAATTACACCTTTAAAAACAGAAGTTTGAAGTTTTGTTTTTGTTTTTTTTTTTTTTTTTTTTTTTTTTTTTTTTTTTTTTTTTGCAGATATCATGAAGCTGTGTTTCTGTCTGTGCCTTTTAATTCTTCACATCTGTCTTCTGGTCCCAGTTTTTTTTAGTGGTTTTTTTCTGATAGACTCTATCATAGAATCACAGAGTGACTGATACTGACCTGCACATCTTCACATTGTCTAGACATATCCAGGAGGGTTTCAGTGTCTCCAAGGACAGGAATACTACTGTATCTGGAGGAAACCCATTCAATCGTTTGATGATCCTCACAATAAAATCTTTTTTTCTTCTCTTTAGAATGATTTTCACGTATCTCACCTGTCTCTTGCCTTGAGTGTGGGCATTGTTGAGAAGTTTGGTGCTTTCTCCTTAATGCAGTCCCCTAAATATGTATACACTTGAAGAAGAGCCTCATGAGCCTTTTTTTCCAGGATGTACACTCACAACTCTCTCAGCCTCTCACCATGTGACAGATGTTCCAGTCACTTCATCATCTTCATGGTTCCCCAAAGGACCCTCTCCAGTATGAAAGAAAGCTAGAATAGATGTCAGGGACCTTTCAAAGTTCATCCAGTCCATCCCTCCAGCAATGATGAAGGATATCTTCAACTAGATCAGGTTACTCAAAGGTAAATCTGACCCCAGATGTTTCTACAGGTGAGGCATGTACGACCACTGCTGGCAATTCACCACCCTCATTGTAAAACACTCTTTTCTTACATTTAACTTAAAACATAGGTGCCTTTCATCTGTCACTACAGGATCCTGTTAAAAGCACCTTTCCAGCTTTCTTTGAGTACTTTTCCTTTAATTACTGGAAGATTGCTGGAATTGTCACCCTGGAATTGTCTCTTCTCCATGCTGAGTAACCTTAGTTCTGCCTGTCTTCTATAAGAAGTGCTCCAGCCCCCAGATTACCTCTGTGGCCCTTGACTGGACTTGCTCCAACAAGTCCATGTCTTTCTTCTGTTGGAGGTTCCAGACACAACGTTTCAGGTGGAGTCTTGTGATAGTAGAGGAGAAGGGGAGAGTCACCTCCTTAAATCCACTGGCCATTCTTTTTTTGATGTGTCAGTATGAGATTGGCTTTCTGGCCTGTGAGCATACAGGATCATAGCCAGCCTCTCATCCACCAGCATCCCAAAGTCCTTCTTGGCACAGATGCTCATTGTCTATTCAGCCTCTTGAGTGAATTTGTACTCGGAATAGTATCAATCCAGGTTCAGAGCTTTGCACTTGGTCTTGCTGAACCTTGTGATGTTGCCATGTGCCCTCTGCTTGCCAGGTCTCTCTGGATGGTGTCTCATCCCTCAGATGTGTCAAGGGCACCACTGAGATTGGCACCGCTTTGAATTTGCTGAGGGTTTCACTTGATCCCTCTATGTCACCGATGAAAACCTTAAACAATACTGCTGTCAATATGAACCCCAGAGGGATTAATATTGAATCTTTTCACTGATATCCATTTGGTTATTGAGTCACTGACCACTACCTTCTGGATGTCAGTTACCAAACATTTCTCATGCACTGAACAGTCCACTGTCAAATGCATATCTCTTCAATTTAAGAGAGAAGGACCATTTCAAAGGCTTTACAGAAGTCCATATAAATGACATCCATCATCCTTGAACCACCTCCCTTTCCTCCATGTGCCCATATCTGGTGTATCACATGCCCCATCCGGTTTGTTTCATTCCATACAATATTTGCGTCTCTTTCTAACATAATCAGTGACTTCATCTCAACAATTGTTTTGCTTCCTACAAAAGCTTGTTGTCCTGCATGCTTCAGTTTCTGCCTAAATACGTGAGCTTATGTTTTCACTTACAACTATTATGGTTTCATCTGTCTCATTACACAAAGGCATTAAGTGACAGAAAGACAGCTGTTAATTATCATACCAACTCTGATGGAATTGAATCCAACTGATTCTGAATCACAATCCAGTATTTTGCTGCAGCATTTTAAAATTCACTTGTATCTTCTGCACAAGTCTGTCAAGAATAACACAAAAAATCTTGGCTTTAAATTTGCTTGCTTTGAAATTAATTTCAATGGGTTTCTTACCATTAATTCCACTGGAACAGCCAAGCCACTGGTAAGGGCTTAGGAAAAATCCTACCATATGCGATTTTTAAATATTCATAACTATATAAACAGGTGTTTTCTCTTGAAGACTGTGTTAGTGGGGTTTTTCAGTGAAGGCTTAATTTGCCCCAATATTCGGTATTAAAACAAAAGGTTTTGCACTATTTCTAGATTCTCAAAATTATTTGCTTCTTTTTTTTTTTTTTTTTTTTTTTTAAAATACCTAAAGACGAAAGCACCTTTAAACTCCTTTCTTTTTAAAAAAAAAAAAAAAGAAACAAGCAGAAAGTCTCAGAGCAGGATTTGAGAGAAAGATATTTTACACTTCTGTATTCATATTAATTTACATGTTGGGAACATATTCAAAATACAATCTGCTATTCCTTCCTATCCCAGGTTTTTTAAGAAATCTGATCATCTTATCATCTTTAGGATCCAATTTATACTCAATTCTACAGCAGCCTTTTAAAAATTTATTTATAGCATCATCCAAATAAATAAAAGTAAATTTTTAAAGAATAAATTATAAGCAGTGTTTTATAATTCTTTATGTTTTATTCTGTGTAATTTTACACTTAAAGAAGAAGACAAGAACTAAAAATTAGTCTTCAAATATTTTAATTAACAGCATTGTTGTAAGATGATATTACTTTCACATATGATCATCAGAGAAAATTTTCAGTTCATAATACCTCAGCTTATATTTTGACAATATGCTCGAATCAACTTGCCAGGAAACCAAATTTGATTTCAGTCTGTTATTCTTCTACATCGTGGCGTTTGTCTTATTCCTTGAAATATAAGAACAGCAAATTTCTTCCTCAACACTAATTTACAAGTATTAAAAAGAAACAACAAAACCCATATTTATGAAATATAATATAATGGAATTTTAGTTTACAGAGTAAGATAAATTCTCTGGATGGAGATTTGTACTTTACTATTCTCAAACTTGATTTGTAGATTTTTTCCAACTCTTGTTGAAGAATTTAAAAAGAATGTTCTTTCTTTAAATTTATCCTTATTGGTTTCCACCTTATTTCATGAGTTGTACAGATTACTACTCTTTAGATGTATTGCTAGGCAAATCAGGTCAAACAGAGACGTACATTGACTTACTATATTTTCTTTTCCTACCTCTCAAAGCACTACGAAGAGATCGACTTTCCTGACTATTCTTACTGAAACACAAATCTGTCGTGGTTTAAACCTGATTTTTCCATCCAGAGTCGACGCACGCAAAAATGTTGTGGTTTGACTTGACCGAGACAAGGAAACACTGAGCGCGCGATAGGTGTCCACTTCCCCCCCTGAGAGGCAGAAGGAAGACAAAGCCAATACATGAAAATATATGGCTTCCAAACATAAAATTGAGAAGTAGTACAATATCGCTCCAGAGAGATGTCTAAGACAGGGCTAAATAACTAAGTTGGCAGAAATGAGGTTGTAGTAACGAAGAAAGAGAGTCAAACATAATTGCATACAAGAAGATACATACAAGTCTACACACGGGAGGGAAAAAGATAGGAATATTTACAAGGAGAAGAAAAAGAAAATGGACATTTTAAGCACTGTTATTCTTCCAGACCGTCTCTTTCTCAGGTCTGCTTCCATCCCCCCATGTTTCCACACACACAGGAAGTGAATTGAAAGTCTACATAGATCAATACCGTTACGTTGTTGTCCACATCATAAGGAGAGTGTACTACAGCATCCAACTGGGAAGGTCTTTTCACTATAACAGTCCAGTGATAACCTGATGGCAAGGACTTCTTTTCTTTACACTCGCAGGAGAAAGAAAATGTTCTTCAAGGGCCGAAAACGCGTTGCTTCGGTGGTGTAAAACTTACACAAAATTCTGCAGAGACAGCTTCTTCTAAGCATCCACTCACTTCAGACATAAGGCGGGGGCATCTCTCCCTCCCCACAGAACACAACTTCTTCTTAGCATCAACTTGTTTCAAACATCATGGGGGGCCAAGCTTCTTCCCCCTTTTTGGCTTCTGATCAGTTCAGTCCAGTTCTCAAAGGCCAGGGTTTTTTTTCCTCAGAGCAAGGTCGCTCTCTTTTCTATACAGGTCTCTCATTGATGAAATAGTCCTTTCGAAAACAACTTATTTTCTTCATGCTCGAGAATCACAGCAACAGCACAGCAACCAATCCCATTTTCTCCTTACTGTGATCTTGGGTCTCCATTTTTCTTCTTACATCTCCTCACCCTCCTGCTCTGTTTTTCCCCAGTCCATGATACTAAAACTAAATACTAACAACCTGAAACTACATGGTGGTCACCCCTACCTTGTTTTGAATTCTTCTTGAGTATAAGACAATACGTCATCACAGAGGTGTAACCATCCTGTGCAATTGGCCCAGGCCTGAGGAGCAGCCTGTCCATCAACATCAGAGCCACAATGGATTGGCTCTAAAACATGGGGGGCGGGCCTCCTTTTGCTGGAGAAGAAGGAGAAACTTCTAGAACTTCCTCACAGCAGCCATATTTGTAGTTTCTTGATCCCATCCCCCCACCACCAAAAAATCAGACCAAGTAAAACCATGACAACATCTTTATCTAAAAGTTGAGTTTAAATACTCTTTATGAAGTAAATAAGACATTTCTGGCAGTGAGAAAACTTTGTTCTATATGCTGTGCTTTAGAACTGCTGCCTCCAGTCATTACTGATATTTTTCTTAACCCTCAGCCAGAAAAAAAACCCCTATTTTGTTTCTTATGCTTATTAGTTTAAACTGGTACAATCTGTTCAAGGAAAGTGTTGTCAGTTTTCCTTAAGTATCAAAGGGGCAAAAAACAGCTGCAGCACACCCTTAGTGATTTTAAAGTAATGTTTCCCTTTAGTTTTCAAGATTTGAAGAGAAAATCACTACATCAACCCATATTTATATGTTATTGCAGAATTATTCAATAGTTTTGCTTTCTTCATTCGTTGTCTGTGTTTTAATTCACTCTCTCAGTGTTTTAGTTTT
>CM019236.1:28145277-28160382 GCA_009741485.1 Malurus cyaneus samueli
AGTGCCTTTATATCAGCATCTTTTCCAGATGATGTGCTGGAAAAGGTTTTGCATCAGGAATAGTGACTTGAAGAGAATATATAATCTATATTTACAATTTTACTATCATTTAAGAAGTTTTGCATTCTGTAGAAGCAACATTAGTTTTAAGTAGCCTTATTTCCTTTCAATTTCACTATTTTCCATGGCTCTTCCTTCTTCTTTTCACACTCCTGCAATGAAAAAGATAAAAAAAAATATATAGGTTCTCTTTGGTTGATTAAGACACAAGATTTGGATGTATAGAGAGTGATAATTTAGTTGTTTTTGTGTAAACTGGAAAATACCAATATTGAATTCTGAAGAATTCAATAAATATCTCAGACTCTTTTAAATGCATGGCCAGAATTTTCTCTTTTATATTTTTATGCTGTGTTGATTTTTTAAACTGAAGCTTTTGTAAAATAACTAGAACCTCTATTTTAAACTCTAAGTAAAAAGAAAAAAAAATATTTCAATGCAAAAATCAGCAGATTGCATGAATTTGATAATGTTCTTCAGTACTTGTAATGAGTAAACATCCAAAAAGTGGATATATTTTAGTTGCCAGCAGATTAGAGCACAGCCTGTGCCAAAAGTTAGTGTGACAGAGGACTGCAGTGTAGATTGTTCTGTATGGACAGTAAGTACCATCACTATCAGAGGTGCTCAAAGGGACATATAGAGCAGAAAGGTTCACCATGGTTTCATACAAGACAAGAGATAAACAGTAAATGGCAGATATTTTTGGCTTTATTGCAGAGTGACATGTACATACTACCCAAATCACCCATCACAACTGACAAATCAGTGGTAGATTTTTCTTTCATATGGATTTTATTGCATTCAAAATTTCTGAAGTGATTGGCTATCAGATGACAGACCACACAAAACCGTTATTCAGGACTACATTATCTCCTGTTACTTGGGTGAACTTTCTTTTTAAAATGTTGCAAAATCTCACCTTATGAATTGTACATGAAAAGATGAGCTCTGTTTTTAGCTTACCAATTTGTCAAAGCTGGTTTGTATGTGTGACCTTTTACTTTTGCACTGTTCTCTTGCTTTTAGACTTGTGTTCCTTCATGTTAATGATTAGATTTCAGGAGCTGGCTGAGTCAATCTAAGACCTCAGCAGAGGGAGGCTGTCTTATGCTGTTTTGGTAGCCCTAGCATGCTCTCTGTCCTCACTCTGCTAGTATCTGTTGGCCAACTTAACTCACTAACTCCTCAGAATGTCAGAAAATATGAAAACCCATTTACTCCTTATTGTGCTGAGCAGCCTCTGTAGTAAATATATGCAAATACTGTAATCAGAACAAACAAGAGACTGCTGGGAGAAGATTATAAAAAGGGAAAATTAACATCCACCTCTTCAGTGAATTGAAATGGATTCATGTACCTGAACGTAACTGACAGAACTGACTAAAAATCATGTGAGCAGAAAGAAAGGAGAACACCTTACGCATCCTAGAGAAACCATATTTCAGAGTAGAAAACCATCACACAACTGAACAGGAGTGGGTTATACGTCACCCATATGAGTGACTGGTGACTTTTATTTTTCCTCCTTACTATTTTCCCTTAAAATCAGATTAAAAAAATTAATTGTTTTGTAAGTATAATAGCCAATTTCCAAATAATAAGCAGAGATTAGATACTTGAAATACAAGTGTATGCTTTGCCAAACAATCAAGACTGGGAAAAAAAAAATCCTTACTCAAAGCTTGTCTAAGTTTATCAACACAGGTGGAATTTCATCCTTTTATCTGGAAAAAGTTTAGAACATAAGGTGTTCAGCGCTGATTATAAGAATAGAATAATACGTATGAAATATTCCACAGAAGAAGAAAGATAATTTTGCTGTTCTTGACTTCATCATGCATTTAATTTTTTAGTAAGGAAGTGATTGCAAGCAATTGTCATTAGGTTAAAGAAAAGGTACTTTGGAAATGACCCTCATTAACTTATTTCTTTTTAATAACATCATCAGTGGGAAATTCACTGACATGAGTTTACCACGAACATCAGAAAATTAAAGTTTTTTCACAGAAAATGGAACTACATTGTCTAGTTCTACACATGCTGTTTTAACTCTCCTACTGGATTTGGTTTGTTCTAATTTTTTCAAGAGATTAGCACTGGAAAAGGATGTGCTTTTCCCTAAAACAAACATGAGAAAAATAACAACAAAAAAATAATAATATTTAAAAGATCAACAACTATTTTTTTGAGTAAGCTGAAAAACCACAGGAAGACTTTGAAAATTATATTCCATAGGTCATAACAGCTGCATGATGTAAAAATAGTGTGGCAGATCAAAACTATGCAGTTATCTCACAGAAACTGATAGGTCTTGCTGAAAATGTTTACATTTCAAGAAATTTTTTCAGTCGTAATACTCTTCAGATTTGTGCTGGTTTTAGTCCAAGGTTACTACCTGTTGTGGAATAGAAGTAGCCTGGTGAATATGCATGGAATATTTGAAATTGTAATTCTATATCAGGGAATAAACTCCATTATTCCATTTGTCATGTTGGATGCTCCGGTATTACACATTCCTTCAAAATATTTAAAAGTATTTTGTTTGGTTTTTTGTTTTTGTTTGGAAATGGAACAGAAGCTGTTTTTAAACCTTGCAGGGTTTATTGAGAGAAATGCTGTTTCATGTCTGTTGAGGGGGAAAAGAAACTTCCAATAAAAACAGCAACAATAGCAACAACAACATATAGTAATCCAGGAATTTTTCTAAAGCAAAAAACAGCATTCTGCCAAAATCACTTCAAATCCTTCTCAATATAAAATCCAGCAGCTAATTCTATACCATGAAATTGTTATTAAGGTGTAGAGGTAACTGAGAACAGAATCCCTGTGATAATATACAGGAAGCCTGCACAGATACTCTTTAAAGTGTTTTAAGCCAGTGAATTGAGAAATAGACCAAATAGAAAAACAGACACAAAATATCAAAGAATGATAGAAGAACAGCAGTTAAGTGAGCTAAAGATGACAAATTCTCTAATCTGTAACAGGAATAAATAACCTGGTGCCACTTACTTTGCAGTGTAAAGGGACAAAACAAGACTAGAACATCCAGAATGAGGCTATGGAAAATAACCAAAATACCCAATAATGCATTAATATGCTCTGTGCATATATATGTACAACACGTTCTACATGTACTGTTTCCGGACACTGTATTGTTAAACAATTGATCTCTGTGGGTGTTGGTCCCTTGCAGATGCAAATCAAAGCTAAATCTCTTATTAGATTCTATGTCATGGAACTTTCAGTGGTGTTTTTTCATATTTGAATTTTATGGAGTGTCTGTAGCTGGAGTATATTGATGTATGTGCAAGAAACAAGATTAAATAAAATAAAGAATCTCTACAGAGATTTGTATAGTGTTCAGTTCTTTGCGGTTGTTTTTCGTTTGGTTTTTTTTTTTTTGTTGTTTTGTTTTTGGTTTTTGGGGTTTGTTTTTTTGTTTTGTTTTGGTTTTTTTTTTTTTTTTTTTGGTTTACACCCATTCCTATGCTATACTACTAAAAAGAAGGGATAAAGAACTCCAACATTGAAATTACTTTAACTAGTCTCATTACATGGCTCCATAAAATCTGGCAGGAATCCATCAGAAATGGCCTGAACACCTGTGCCATAGGGCACAGAAAGGCTGCTGTGGACCATATGTTGGGAAAATGGCCCAGGGAGGATTACCAGTCATTGGGTAGGCAGCATGAGGAGCTATGCAAGAAGAATGTCTATCCACCACAGCCTCACAACCCAGAAGTATCAGCATTTGAGCTAACTGATGAAATTATCTGGTACTGCCTGGTGCAGAAGAAAGGCCTATCTAACCAAATGGTGTCAGAATACATACTTCACTTTAATTGTGAAATATCAGTGCAGTCATTGTAATATATAAATAATGACATTTAAACTAAAGTCAACTACATATGAGCTGAATAATAAAAAAATCTCCCTATAAATTTGCAAATTATAAAATATTGGCATTATTACTCATTATTACCCTCCTCAGGGAGGAGGGAAGGATGAAGATGAGGCTGAAAGAAGAAAGGTAAACAATTCTGATGCAAGGACGACAAGCCTATATGCAATCTTTGAAAATATAATGTCAATTCTATGCAAATGCAACTGAAAAGGTAAGATTTACCTCTTTCATTTAAATACGGTGTATTCTTAGTCATGAGGTATTCACCAAGTATTCAGTACAGACTGCTCTAGAATTCTATTAGATAGAAAGGATAATTCATAAGTGCTGTTACAACGGAATAATTTAAAAGAAAGAAATGTTTATAAGGTCAACACAATAAAGATACAGAAACTCAATCAGGATTAATTAATTTCTATATATTTTTAATTACAAAATAGATTAATATTTTGCTTTTATTTTGTAGTCCAATAGCTGCATTGCTACCTGAGTAAACATACGGATTTCAGTGTAAATTAAAATAAATAATTAACATTGCACCAATGTAATGCATTTTGCATGTCAGACTTGTTAAAAAGCAGGTGCCTAGTAGAGCACTTCAGGTGTGTTAACTGGCTGAGCTTTCTCATACAAAACCCTCATTCTTCTGAAATCTTTCTTTCACTGAAACATTTCCTCAATCACTTTGAAGTAATATGTATGGAAAAAAATAGTTTTGTTGGCACCCAACAGGTCCTATAAAAAAAAAAAAAAAAAAAAAAAAAAGATTACATATCCGTTGAAGCAAGTACTAAAGCTGAGTCTTAATAAACAAGCATTGTCAATAGTAAGGCTTACAGAAACCAGCAGGAAGTCTGTAATTTCTTGCTCTTCTAATTAATTGCAGTTTCTTATTGCTTTATGCTTTTGCAAATTGCTTACTTCTCCTTAACCCTAATTATATCACAGCTTCACAGATGCAGTGATAGAAGGTCCATTTGAATATTTTTAACCAAATCATCAGTTGCCACTAATAAACTGAGAGGAAATGGAGAAAGATGAACCTTCCAAGAACAAAAAAAATGACATTTACATTAGTATCTTTGACAGCTCTTCTATCATCAGTTTCACATTATGTACCTTGACCTTAGGCACAGCATAGGAAAAAAAGACGTTTTGTTTATTTTTTCAATGTTATACTTTTTCCTTTCAACCTTTCTGTCTCATTTCATCACTGTCTGGTTAAAAAAAAAAACAAAACCAAAAAACAAGCAACAAAAGCAAAACAAACAAAAAAACCCCAACAACAAAACAAAACAAAAACAAATTAAGAACCCCAAACAAACAAACAAACAAAAAAACCCCAAACAAACAAGCAAATAAACCAAACCACCAAAAAACATTTGTAGCTCCTGGGACAGGAACATCAGCCTTGCCTCTAATGCAAATGAATGATTGGTTTGAGAATTTCTGCAGCTTTTCCTAGATGGGATCATTTCAGAGAAATGTGAAGCTCTGGTAACAGGAATGTCATCTTGCTGAAGCCAAACTCAGAACTAAGTCTGTCTCCTAACAACAACATAAGCTGTGAGACCCAGGTGCAGAAAAAGCAGTTGAAACTGACACTGGAAGTTTAAAGAGACTTACACCCTTTAATCAGTCAGGTATTTAGAAACTTCAATATTCATTGAGTTTAGTGATCATTGAATGACACAGCTCTTTCCTTCAGAAACATTAATGAGGAAATGTCTCTTGATTTGCTACAGAAATAATTATTTAATCCTCTGCCAATGTGTGGATGATTACAGAGGGAACGGAAATGTATTTGCTTTCATTATGATCATGCCAAAGGGAAAGCGTCTAAAAACCCACTCACCTCATGTTATTGAGTAGCAGAAGGAAGCTCATAAATCACTATTCATTTTGAATCACGTAAATATAATCATGTCTAACTGGGACCTTATTATTTCATTATTCATCTTGTTTTGTTGGGAGCAGTCCAAAATATTAAGTCATAATATATAGTCTATCACAGAACACTCTGCTGTGTGCTGGCACATCCTATCTGGTTTCAAAAAATTTCCTTCCTGTTTTCATTTGCATACTAGAGTTCTTAGTTAAAATATCTCACTAAAAAAGAGCCTCTCCTGTGGACATAGTGGCTCTGCATGTGCAGTCAACATAAGTGTCTTTTGCTTTGGACTTTTAGATTGTTTGATATTGTATGAGATTCCCATTAAATTATCTCCCGACAGTTTGGAATCTAGACTGTAACACTTTTTTTTTTCCTTTTTTTTCTTTTCTTTTTTTTTTTTCTTTTTCTTTTTTTGTATCCTTTCTTTTCCTCTTCTTTTCTTAAAATTGCTAGAGACAATTTTACAGCCATTACCGTTAGCACTTGAAATAAATGACTGCACTTGATCCTTTATGAAAAGTTATGCTGTCATCTTCATTTGTCTGTGGTTTAGAGTGGGATGCAGAGGTTGTTTCAAAACCCTTGACTCCTGCCATGGTTTCTCAAATCCTTCCTCCATACTAAAATTAAATAGTCCATTTCTGAGTGGCAACAATCAGACCCTTTAAAAAATACTAGCCTATATGTGCTGTAAGTCACGTGACCCTTTTGAAGTCTGCTGCTCAAGATCACTAAGATCTAGCTCCTAGAGAGAAATGTTTCCTTATAGTCGCTGGTTGCAAATTATTTTTCCCACACCATATTTTCTTGAGCAGCACAAAGCACAAAAAGAGAGAAGATGCAACAGAAGCATTCAATCACATTCGGCTAAAAAGGACAATAAGCACCATTTCATCATTCACAATGGAAACTGACAATAATCCCCATTAAATGCACTCAATAGGAATGGAGAAAGTAGTTTCAGAATTGATATAAAATTGGCAGAGCTTCACTGAAGTCAGTGAAATTTTGCTGAATTATACTATCGAAGCATTTGGTTTCCTGGCTGGGGGGGAATATAATGTATTTTAAACTTTGAATAATAATGGACAGGGTTTTTTTTCACAAAGCACAATAGCTTTTCTATAAAAATGTTCTACAATTTTTTTTAATACATGTCATCTAAATCAATCATGTGAGACGTTCTAACCTGTAAAAGTTAAATAAGATAGGCAAAAGTAGGATAGCTAGTTGTAGAGCAAAATGTAGTCGTCCATTGGAAAACTTAATGGATAAGTTTCTATACCTGAAACATCCTTGGTCAATACAGTAAGCATTGCAAAAAGAAAAGAAAGAAACTACAGAACTGATGACATGTAGAGGGCAAAAGTCTTCAGATTAATTAATAAAAACACCATGAAAAATTAAATCATCAGGTGAGCTACAAACTTCTTAGTGATGACAAAATTTGCTGCTTTACTAGCAATTACACATTGCATTAAGTCATCAAATGCATTCAATACAATTTACATCTAAGTTATCAAAGTTGCTTTTAAATAAATTATAAAGTTGAAACCATTATATATGCTTCAAATTCCTCTTCAGAAAATGTCATGTGGAAAAAGATCACACACCATATTGAAATGTTGTATCAAATATGTCTATAGGAACATTTGATTGTCGAAATAATTGCCTGATATTTCAAGGTAACATGAATAATATTCTGTTTTTTTACAAAATCATTTATATGCTTCTGGAAGCACTCTGGTAGCTGTCCTTGGCTTTTAGTAGCTAAAAAGCTAGTATAGATCCAGCAACTTAGGCACAAATGCCTGCTGGAAGAATGCTCCTTATTCCTTATCAGTCCTTGTATTCTGTAGTAAAATATTTCTGATATTTGTCACATGTCCAATGCATCAGCATTTTCTGGATCATACTTACTGCGGCGCAGGATTTTCCAAGGCCACGGTAGCTTCAAGGTGTTCTAGTGCTGACCCTTTGAGTTTCACTGGTTCCAATATGGATTTTTGCTCGCTCTGCTGTCCTTTCAGGGGGATGTGTGATGTGCACTTTAAACCATGGCTTTAAAGTGTACCTCTTCCCATGGGGACATCCTGCCTACTTCATGCTGGAGTTCCAGCCTGTCCTGTAAGGCAGTACACAAAAAGCAGTAAAGCCCTAGATCTGCCAATCCAGGCAACAATTTATCAAAATGATCCCAGTCACAGCAGAGCAGATAACAAGGACTACAGCAAGCAGCAAAAGCAAAAACTAGCTGGGCTTCAGTATACAATCAAGCAAGAAATACCCATGGCAAGTGCAAGAACCTTTCAGTTATTAGCTCAACAGTTATAAATTTGGGCTAGCACATTCCAATCAAACCTGCTATTTTTAATAGTTGAGCCCTACTCTGGGTTCCTAAAAAAGACTGCTTTTTTTTTTAAGCCCCACAGAGAGCTGAGCACCACTCAAATGGTACTTACTGGCAGGTTGGGATAGAGAACTGAGAGGGTAGAAGTGAGAAAATTCATATGCTCACTTGAGGTAAAATAAGTTAACAGATAAAGTAAGGAATTCTTTTACCACTTCTCTTGGGAAGGTCAGTGTTCAGCCATCCCCAAGGAAACAAGGTTCCATCATGCATTTATGGTGACTTGGGAATACGAATGCCATCACTCAAATGTGGCCCTCTTGCTTCTTCTCCCCTAACTTTATATACTGAGCCTGATGCCATATGGCATGGAATAGCCTTTGGGTCAATCTGGTCAGCTCTCCTGGGTCTGTGCCCTCACAACCTCCTGTTCACCACCAGCCTCTTCAGTTGCAAGGAAGCATGAAAAACAGCATTGATGATGTGTATGAGCTGTTCAGCAGCAACTAAAACTATCTTATCAATACTGTTTTCATCAAAAATCCAAAACACAGAACTGTGTGAGCTACCCTGAAGAAAATTAGCTGTGTCCCATCCAAAAGTAGTACAAGAAAGCAAAAATAGTAGTGATAGACAAGGTACCATGGATTGACAAAATATGTCCCATGTAGACCAATTAAACAGAATTTTTATTCAATGGTCTTTCCCTACTTTTTCCTTCTCATTGATCACTTTCTTCCTGATGCTGTGCTGATTTTCATCTTACAGTTAATGTTCAACATAATGTCCTTCCCGCCTATCTTTCAAGCTAACTTTATCTTCTTTTTCCTTACAATTTCTTTTATGTTCAAAATGCTACTGAGAAAACTTCATAGAGAATCTCATAGACCACTGTGCATAATGGATGACAGGAAAAGAAAACCTCTCCTACTTTTACTACCAAAAAAGTACTTGATTTCAAATTGAAATATCCTGTGGATTTCCTCATGTTATCAGAGGATGTGCATGTTGTAGCCTTGTATATGACTAAAGGTAAGAAGTTTAATTGTATGTTAAAACTGAAGTAAATAGAACACCTGCATCCTACTCTTTGATCTCAGTTTCAAGATAATTCCCCAACTGAAAAATCAAGAAAATCTTGGAAATTCATGAAATTAGTAGGGGTGGCTTGATAAAAGAACTCGTATCATCACATCTTAGTGTTTCATGCTTGTATAATTAATAAGTTTGCCATATATATAATAAATATATATAATGTATATTATGATACCTTTGGATTACATAATGAATATAAGTGAGGCATGTGACCTTATTTGTATGGTTAAATGACCTAGCTTTTGGAGCTTCTACACCTTAATTTCCATGTAAAAGGAATTAATGGCTCCTTTATCTCCTCTGCTTACTCTTTTGCTCATCATAATACTCATGTTGCCATCGCTTTGGTTATAGATTCCCTCTTCTTCTCTATTTCATATAGAAATAATTTTGTTCTTTGAGGTTTATTTAACTGTTTAAGCTTCTAAAGTTGTTTTCCTCACTTGGGACTCACACTTCTGAATCTCCCAGAATTCATAAAAAAATAGCTCCCCCAAAATCTGTATTTTCTTCTTTATTTCTCCAACACATCAAGATGTTGCTTTGTTTCCAACTCTTGTACATGTTTAAAAACAATTTTCTGTGAAACTTTGAGAATTAAAGTAATTAAGGGAAATTTCCAGCTGGAGGAGAAATTATTATTACCAATGTCTAATCTCAGTTTTCACTCTGGTAATTGATCATGATACGGAAGAAGGGAGTGAAATAACACTAGAATATTTACATATGGTATTTTCTGAGAAAACTTTAAGGTAGAAGACATGTTTATTAAAGAGTAGCATGTAAGAAGATGTTGTAATTGTAGCAATGTAAGAAGATAGCATGAAAATGTATATCTGGCTAAGCTGGAGTTCATTTCCCCAGGGCAGTCCTCACCAGCTTTACATTGGTAGCTGAAAGAATGTGGATAATGCACCAGTGTTTCCCCATCAGTAGGCAAGGGTTTGGCAAGATTCTGAACGGGATGCAAGTAGGACAGCTGACTAAATTAGTAAAAAGGATATTCCATACCTTATTATGTCTTCTCAGCCATAAAAAATAAGACAGAGGGGTGGGGATTGTGGGGAAAGGAATTGAGAGCTGCATCTGTTGCTGATATTTTTCTTCCAGAGCAACCAATATGTGTATTCAAGTTCTACTTCCCCAGAAGTAAAAGGATAACACCTACTCATGGGAAGTAGAATAAACATTTAGTTTTCTTTTACTTCTGCATGGAGCCTTATTTTTGGTTTGTTAAATTGATCTTATCTTGACTCATTGGCTTTTTTTGGTTTTTTTTTTCCCACCTGTCCTGCCGAGTGGCTAGGTGGGCATATGCCATTCAGCCAAGGCCAACTTACTACAGTATGTCAGGAAATTAATATATCAATTTATTAACAAAAATTTAGATTTGCAAGTACTGCAAAGACAATACAATGTGATATTCTTTTCTGTGTACTGTCACAAGCTGCCTCTTTTCATTCCAGAATATTTATTGTGGGTGATGAAGCAGGAGACAAGAAGAACTCGGTTTGCTTTTTAGAGAAAGGACAAGAATGTATCTCTGACAGAAAAATCTGGTTTTAATTTACAAATGAGTGAACTTGATACAATTTTGGTGAAGGACATAAGCAGGAAAAACAGGATATTATTTTAGAGCTGCTAATCTTCTCCGCTTCCTCTACCATGCTTGAAGGGTTACAGAAAGAAGTTTGAATGAGTGCCAGTTTATCCTTTTCCCTCATGGCCATCTAATCAAATCATGGAGGTCTGGGCAAAAGTGACATAAGGGAAATGGAGTGAAAAATGCAGATGCTGTTACATCCAAAGGATAAACAGAACAGAAGCAACTAGAAAGACATGGAAAGATACAGACCTCATATTTAGTAGTCACTAATGGTTTAGAGGTTTTTAACTTTATTATTTAAACTAGAAATTTCAGGACCTAACCGGAGCAGATAATCTTTGTGAGGTGGTTGGTTAGGTGGACTGTAGTGTGACAGTAAGAGAGATTAGGTGGCACAGCTTCCACAGGACATCTAGTTGTGACAACAGGCAGATGAATTAGACTGTACAGACTGTCTTGCTTCTTCTGCACTGCTTCCAGTATTGGGAATTAGTGTGTATGACTGCTTCGGGTTTGTGTGCAATTTTACTGGAGCCTGAAATGGAGAGACCTTGGGAGCACACAGTTAGGGAATAATGGCAACTGCTCAATTCAAAGCACAACGCCAATGGAGAAAATACAAACTTTGCATGCTACAGTTGCACAGCCCCTGGCAAGCATTCTGTTCATAGCAGAGATATAAGAATAAAATAAACATTTTCACAAGTGACAACTTACTTATGATCCTTTACACTGATTAGAATGTTTCACAATTTTGTAATGAAAAATGTGAATCAGGAACACAACTCCTTAATATAGAAACTTTCAGTAACATGAAACAGCTCAGATAACTTTATGTGTGAAAGCATTCTTCCTCTTCTCACTGCTGAAATCCTGAAATTCCATGGTCTTATTGTTACCTAAATTAAGACAAGTGTTCTAAAAATACCTTTCTAGGTCACACAGTCTTTATGGGACCCTTGCTGTATGAAATTTTCAAGTTTAAAATTCTGGAATGCAGAAGAAAGATGATGCAATTAAACTTGTTAGAGGCCTAGGGAAGAGATACAGAATGAAGTATATATAATTGTTATCATATGGCAAGATAGAAATATCCTACTTATAGCTTCTTCAAGCATCGTCCTTATACTCGTCTTTTAAAAGAATAAACTTTACAAAATTACAATTTGGGAAGCATACTCTGACTTGCAGAGGTGATTCCTTTCAACAATGGTCAATTTCTTGAGTGATATTTCAGTGTCTTTTCACTCTAGGTTCTGGATATGACAAAAATAAACATCTGCGACAGACAAGGTAATTTACACATGGTCACTCCAGTGACTATATTTGAGACTTCCCTGATAAAATCCTTTCAGACCTGATAGTGTATGAATATCTAACATGTTGGGTTTGATTTTTGCTGTTTTACCTCACACAGTAACCTGAAATATCCAGGTTTCTGCCATCACTAAAAAACTCCTAACACATAAAATACAACACAGCTGTGGAATTCCAGAAATACTGGTATGCAATACACAGTAAGATTGCTCTCAGAAACCAAATAATTATCAAAGCCCTTTAAATTTATGATTTATGTTTGACAAACAAGGGTTTTTCTAGATATTTCTGAGCTGAAACTTTCATCTCCACAACCCCTCATCCTTCATCTATTTAATCCCACTGAAATCTACTTTGAAAGATTCACACTTAAAAACTACTATTGTGCCACAGCAGTTTAGAACCTCTTTGTGAGGCTTTATTTATTTTGTTGTTTGTTTCTTTGAAGGCAAATATTAGAGATCATTATAAATAGCACCTGATGTTAATCAAATCAGTAATCAGTAAAACTCCAGTAAACATTACTTAAATGCAGCTACTGTTAGATCACAGTATGCCAGGTAATAAGGTGTTAATAGTTTCTTCATACTAAGGCACATCCATGTGCCATAGAGTTCATAAAGAGTTTTTAAATGGTTCCTTTGTTATGGTTTAGATCTAGTCCTTTGTTGTGAACAAATTTTATGACTTCTAAAAAATGAATTAATATGAATGAAAGTTCATGTTGCCATAGTATATGAGATCAAAAATCATGGTATTATTTCATTTCAGAGATGTCACCTATGTAAGCACATCCTAATTCTTCAATAAATATCAAATAGATTGTGAAGAATTTGAGAAAATTAGCCATCATCTCCAAATAAAAGGAGATGAGAACTCCAATTTAATTAAAAAGTTGAGACCTGACAATGAAGTAGTGGTGTCATTCCAATGAACTCTGGTGAAACACTTGACATCGAGTACTGGCACTACCTGTGAAATATCTGACTTGTCATTTAGAAAGTCAAATGAGTAATTCAACATGTACAGTTTTAAAAAGGAAATGTTATCATCTCTTCTTAGTTGCTGATAATTAGTGCATATATCAAGATAAATTTTATTTACCAATCAGTAAGTTAATAATTTATTTTCCGAAGACATTATTTGCAAATGTCTTTCCAGATTTGTATTTTTATCTGTATGAGTTGTACAGAAGGAATCTGTTAAATGCAGTGCATTTAATTTTGCAGGCTCAACTGCAAAACAACTCTTCTGTGTACCTTTTGCTGCAATTAAATCAGGGGCACTAGAAAGAAGACCTTAGCCCTTTAATATGATTATTGCTCATATTTTACGAGAGTGCAGACCTAAAAAAGTGAGCTCAGCAACATATTCATTAATAACACACACACACACACACACACATACACACACACACATATATGAGCAACACAAGCAGTTAAAAATGCAAGCAAATAAACAAAATTCATTAATGTATTATCATGTCCAGGCTTGACTGATATGTAGATTTAGGAAGAGTTATGAAACTTCATTATGAAAACAGAATTGTATTTTTATCTCATATTTTTTTTTTTCAACAAACGTTACAATCTATTCCCATTTACAAAGCATTTGTATTCATGGAGTGGGGCAGGGAAGAGAAGGAATTGCAAATAAGAAAAATATTTAAGTGAATCAATTTGAGATTTTATTTAAAAGTGAATTAATGGTAGCTGCAATTTCTAGACTTGACTGTTTTGTATCTCTTAGTTTCACTGGTAACACAGAGAGCCACAGAGGCAAGGCTGTGCAACATACCCAGTATGTTAATGAGTAATTATTTTTGACGCCCTTGCATGTATTTGAAATTATCTACATTGTTATTAAACTCACGGTTACTTTTTTTGAGTAAGGCTCAAAAGTTGAAGTTAGGCCACATTGTCATATCATCAAATCTCAGCAGGGAAGAATTCTCATCCAAATGAATGCACATTCATTCAAGATGAGAATGAGAAATGGCAAAAAAATTATGCTGTATGGTATTACTGCACTGAGGGAGAAGAATGGGAATCTGAAACTATTTTATCAGAAATTTGGCAAGACATTCCTGCTGGCAATATATACACAAATCCTGCAGTGAGAGTGTAAATGTCTGAGATGGCAGAACTTCAAATGTATGAAAAGTAAAATTAGGTACAGAAAGAGCAAAGAGATACAAAATCAGATACAGTGAATTTTTAAGATTCTTTTTTTCATGTCTCTTTTTGCCAGGAATCAACAGATCATTATGAAGGCAAAAGCAACACCCCCTTTAAAAAATACACACTTTTAGTTAATTCAGTAGATTTTCGTGAGATGGTTAAATTCCAGCTTCTGCAATGAGATGGCTGACATGAAATCACTAGATGGTGACAAAATGCACCTGGTGTTCAATTTATGGGAAAATTACCCAGAGATGATATTTTTTACCTCCTAATTCAATAAATTAAACTAATAAAAAACTAAAACACTGGCTTGCATAAAAATTATCATCACCAAAGAGTAACAGTAAATGTATGGAGCACAGGATTACTCCAATACTCAGTTGATTATGAGGCACTAAAATATCAGTAGTTAAACAGTTTAGGACTCATTTGATTATAGCATATATTGGATGAAAAAGCATATGCAAGTGATCCTACAGTTACTTCACAGGACTGGTGGTTTCTGGCTCTTCTAACAAGAAATTGGATGACATCTTCTCTCAGGTCTGAAGATGATACCCTTCTCTGGGAATCAAAAATGTTGCAATCACACTTGCCCTCCTATTTCTGTCTGAGATTAAGAAATCTGACATTTTACTGCCATTATTTGTGCAGCAGAACTTGAATTGGATTTTTCCAAAACAAATGATC
>CM019236.1:28161267-28171710 GCA_009741485.1 Malurus cyaneus samueli
CCATCAATTCTTTGCACATTAATAATTTCCATCGGCCATCTAACACAAAGAAATGTAATTCTCTCCAGATTTTCAGTTTTAATGGTAACAGAAAATAAAACAGACAGCAACTGCCTGAGGCTAGAGGAAAATGGAAGAGACACTCAATTTCTTTCTTTACAAACCATAATAAAATCACAGTCAATAGATTTTAGTTATTGGAATCATAAAACAACACTAGCTGCAGTTAAGAATTAAGTCCTTTGGGGCTGTAAGTGCTCTATATGGTGTTTTCAGCTTGTAATGAATGATTACTAATTACAAGGCTCAGATTATATTGCAAGCATTTAAGTGCTGATGTCCCACTATAATAAAGCAGAGAACCTCGAGCAGTGTCCTCTTTCCTTTTTTATGCAGCGGCAGCCTGCATTTGATGAATTGATCTTCAAGTTCCTAATAAACACTAAAACATAAGTGATGGAGTGGATTCCAATTGTAAATGGATTCCTAGGGCATTAGATGCTGAAGGCAATATCCTAACAATACTCCGTGCTTTCCTTTAGCAGTGACTCATTATTACATCCAGAGGGTCTGGTGCTTGTGTATATCAAGAGCAGTATTATTGCCACAGTTCAAACTATGTACATCTGTGAAATCTTCTTGGACAAAGACAAAAGAAAAAAACAAACAAAGCACAAGACAAAGAATATACTAATCTACCCCATCTTAACAGTACTAAGAGTCATGATCAAACAAACAAAATAACAAAAACTGGAACATGGAAAATTCTGGCTGAATTTCCTATGGAAAGGGAACTGTGGAGGTGATTAAAAATTAAATATTCAGGGATGCACTGATCATAACCCTAAGCCACCTGCTATCATTGGACCTGCTTCAAGCAGGGGTTGGGGTTGTGACCTTTTAAGATCCTTTCTTACCCACATTACGACTGTGGTGAAATTTCACTTGAATATTCATGCTACAGATAAAGGCTTATAAGCTTTCATTATGGACCAAATATCACCCTCTCAATCTGTACACATGTGTCTCTCCCATAGGAGGGGGTCACAGCACTCAGACAGATACACAGATATCTCAGGGGTTACAGGCAGCAGGGCAGTGTCCCTTTCAGCAAGCAAGGGGCTGCTTTGCTGCCTGGGGGCACAGCTGCCTCATGTCCAACCTGCTGCCCCAAGGAACGAGATCCTTGATTGCAGAGCTGCTTCAGACTGGTCAGCCAGTCCAGCTGAAAGGTGTTTTTCATCCCGGGTATCAGGCTTTGCATTCGGTTTTGGTGGACCTTGTCAGATTCTTGTCTGTCCACTTCTCCACCCTGTGCAGGACACCCTGCTCTCCTGCATATTACCTCTTTTTTTTAACTTGAACTAGTTGTGGCCCTTTTCATCAGCCCATCGTGCTTGCCATTGTTGACTTGTCACATCCTTATCTCACCGATTTGGTTATAACATCCTAAAACTCAAAAGATATAGGGTGCTTAGTACTTTTAAATTCAGACAGAGTCGCATATATGACAAAATAAAGAGAGTGTAAGAGTGTTTACACATTTTATAATGGATTTAAATGGAATATATAATAAAATTATGCAAAATATTATTTGAAGGTAAAATAAATAAAATCAGTATTTTTAAATTTTTTTTTGTTTATTTTTTAAAACGTAAGTAATTCTACTTTTATATAAACTGACTTCAAAGAGTCAGTATTGAACTTTTTTAGAAGATGTTTTAAAAGCATGCCATTTGAATAACAACTTTAAAATTGACAAAGATTAGTTAAAAATGTCTGGGTAGTTAAACAAAGAAGACTTTTGCTACAAGGCTGAAAGAATATTTCAGATTGTGCAATTTTTCCTCATATCCAGCATGAGTGTCTTGTTCCAGCTTGTTCCAACTGCCCCTCACCCTCCTACCCTGTACCACTTCTACTGTGCAATATTGTTAAAAAAAATCACACGTATTTCACAATAAGTACCTTTATCTAAAACATCTAGTCTACATTTAAACAATTAAAGACATAAAGTGGGTTTAAACACATTTTGTCCCAGATGAAAATCCATTGTAAAACCTCTTTTGTAGAAGCTCTTGTTTAAACTCACAGTTTCCATGAGATTCCTTTTTTTTTTTTTTTTTTTTTTTTTTTTTTTTTTTTTATTATTATTATTGCCTTTTCAGCAGTTACAAGCCCGGGATGGAAGAGGATGTGGGAAACCTTATCACTCTATCAGTTTGCTCAGAATAAAGACAGGCAACAGAACTGTCAAAAAGTCCAATGACTCTTTGGATCACAACTGTCATTATTAACAGTGGTTTGTGACTTATCAGGTCCAGCTTCCCTCATGAAAACAAGCATTTTAGTGATTTTAGATGTTCATTCATGTTGGCACTACATGTCAAAAATCATCAACTTACCCACACCTGTAATGAGCTAGAAAGTGTACTTCTCAAAAATTATGAAAATACTTTTTCTGATTTCATTATATCATTCACTATATTCTGAAAATACCCCTTTATTATCTTTATTTTCCACTTTTCAGCATTTGTTAAATCAGAATTCATGTAAAGGAAAATTTCTTTCATTTCCCTGCCTTCTCTGTTTTCTGTAACTACTTTGATCTTATTTGAAACATCATCTTCTTACCCACAGTCTTTATTTTGTTTTCTTTTCATTTTTTTTTAATTAACTTCTCCCTCTCTGCTTCTCAGTTGTGTCTTATTTGATCTGAACCTACTTCATCTAGGCTTCTCCCTTATACCAAAAAAGGTATTTGTGAGAACAGATTGTGAAAACCCTTTTTTTCTCATTTAAAGAAAAGCTCACTGTCATTGTCTCCTCCTCTTCATGTCCTAAAACTTTTTAGTGTTCAGAATAATTTTGCATTTTACCTTTGTCACCATCCTTCAAAATATGGTGAAAGTCACAGACTGAACCTTTGTGGTGAGCTAGCATCGCCATATGATTAATATAGTTTTGCAAAATAGAACCTTGGTTTGTGTTTCACTATTTTTCTTGCTCACACCTAATTTACACTTTCCCTTTTCAGCTGTGGTTGTCACTTGGTATAACATCAATGGGCTAGCTTAAAATAACAGAAAGAAAAATTTAGGATTTTCCTGATGCCACTACCTTGTGATAAATTATCATTTATTTTTCTCTGGCTAAGATTAAAAAATTACAAAACAATAAGTGTATACTAGAGGATGTTAAAATGTTCCAGCTTGAACACTGTGAAATTTTATTCATTGGTAATTCACCCTATATAGTACCACTTCTGAAATTAATAGGCAGGTCAGGTACATATTTTTAAAAAGTGTATTCAAGAGATGCAAAGCTGTAATGGCCAGATCACTATTTTATGGTAGAAATAAAATTGCAGATTATCAGATGTGTTAAGGTCTGTGCAGGATAGAAAGAAACTGAAGATTCACAGAAAATAATGATTAAAAAAAAAATTAAACTATTCAGCTGTACGTATTCAGGAGGTCATGTTCCAAAATACTTTGACAAATAGATACGGCAATTAAATACATACAGTGGATAAAATTACAGGTGTTCACCACATATTGTGGCATTAGTATCATATTAGATACGCTAATTTAGTACAATTAACCTTTAGCAATTGCTTTAAAGACCTTGTCTAACCATGCAGAATATTACTTCATTGAAGGAATAACTGATCAAGTATAAAACTAGAGGCAAAGCGTCAAGAAACTGATTACACTGTCTGTATACAGTACATTATTCCTGCTAAGGTTTATGCCACCTTTATATATTCATACATATTCTTCCAGACAATTATAGTAATGGAGAACAATTGCTCAAAGTTAAATATTTAGTTTTCATTTTCTCCTCTCAATTTGAGCTATGAAATGCAACCGAATTCTTACATGGGGTGTGGCAGAGGGAAGAAAGATGACAAAAGCAGAGTGTAGTTTACAATTGTGTATTAAAATTAAGGGAACTATTTGCAAATTTTGTGCTTCGTTGCCCAACATATGCTGGTGCAGGCAAAAGGAGCTAGCACAGATGTTTCCTCAGTAATAGGTTCCATAGAAACTAGCCAAGTGGCAGAATGCTAGAGATCAGTCACTTGAGTAAAGTGACTGTGTGCTAGTATGGGTTTTGAATGATGTAAGCTACACAGAGCAGATTTCCTGCCTTAGAATCCTTCTCTGTATAACCAAAAAGGAAACATAGTTATTGAAGAAAGTTAGTCTGAAATAGCTCTGTTTTTCCATAGCATATCAGAACCTTACTCATAATTAGGTTATTATTATTGTGAGGCAGACCTACTCTTTAAACTGTGGTAAAGCTTTCAACATTTAGTTTCATATTGCCTGAATCATTGATTGGTTTAGTAAGTACATAGCCTTTAGCCCCACTTCTGCATATTTTGTCTAAAATGCTTTGGACTATTTCAGTGCCACGTGAGTTGTTAGAAATGAAGAAAGTCATCCTACAGAAATGCTCAGACTGAAAGCATAAATTTAACTTCAGAGTGGAGGGGAAAGATTAATGTCTGTGTTGTTTAAGGAAAAATAAAAGACATATAAGAGCAAACAAATTTCTTCTCTATTATTAATATTATTTTAAAATGTTACAAGAAATATGTATGACCTTCGACTGAGCCTTTTCTCAGCCAATAACTACACATGAGTAAGTGTCAGCTCTGAATCGTGAGCACTAATAAATGTATTCAAATAAATAAATGGAGAAATACAATGGCAAAGTAAAGAAAATAATTTTGAGGTTTATTGTTTTATTGCTGTTGTAAGACATCTTAGACATGTCTTGCTAAATTCAGAAAAAAAAATTTGTGAGAAAGTGGTAGTATTTTTCACTAAAGTAGATTTTCAAGTTACTTTTCTATTAAAAAGTTCATATGACTCACAAGTTCCATTTGAATTTATTTGTAACATAAAACATGGTACAAAAACAAGCCCACCTGGGTGAACTGAAATACTTAGTCATTCCTCAAGAGTCTAATTGAACCTTGAACTGACGTTCCAGAAAAAATTAACCTAAAATCATACATATCCATGAAACTTTTAACCTGGAGATCTAAGCTATTCTAAAGGGGCCTATTAAAGACAAGAATATGCTGAAAAATGGAAAAGTAGAATGCAACATCTTTTGAATTCTGAGAAACTGAAACTTTTCTGAACTTCTCGAATATTTTTTTAACCTTCATTGGTGTTGCACAGAAAATAAAACACAAGCAATAAATCTGATTTTTACCTCTCCTTTGTAATGGTTCATCCACATTAGAAAATAAGAAAAGAAAAAGTGATTATGGTGACTACTGTCTTAACCTCGATCAACAAAATACAGAGTAAATATTATTGTGAATCATTGAAACCTTAATTTCACGAGTAAGTTGCTCTTCTTAGTCTTGTTGGCTTTGTCTATCCATATTTCAACAAAACCAGCAAAGTCATCTTTACTATCCACCTATTCCAGTCCAGTATGCAGCTGTCTTGCAGGGAGATAAAGAGCAGTGCTACAGCGCACAGCATTTGCGCAGACACCTACTGCTGTAGTAGCAAGCTCAGACATGCAGAAGTCGTGCTTATTCAAGTATTACAGGCTCTCTCTGAAAAGAGTCAGTACAGAATTACCTTTAGATTTCAAATACTAATACCAGGAAGGACAATCAAGAATTTAGAAAATTTTTCTGAAGAGGAACATTCCATTGTATTTTAAAAGTCAGAGCAATCAGACAAATTCCAGTGTCTAGAAAAGAGAAGACATAATACCCATTATTATGAAGAGCATAAAGAGAGACATTGGAAACTACATATTAGTCAGCCTCACCTCCTTGCCTCATAACATCATGGAACAGACTGTCTTGCAAGCCAGGCAAAGCACATAAAAGACAGAGTTGTGATTAGGAACAGCCAACATGCATTCACATTGGCAAATAATATGTGAGTAAGCTGGTGGCCTCCGATGCATAATGATGGAGTTGGTGAATGAGGAAAGGGCTACTGATGTCCTCTATCTGGACCTGAAATGGTGCCACTCCCATTTTGTCATTACTTTGGAGAGACATGGATTTGATGGATGAACTGTCAGATTGATTAGGGATGGATAGGATGGCCAGATTCATAGCACTGCAGTCTATGTCTCCATGTACAAATTGAGATCAGGTGTCCATCAGGGGTCTTTACTGGGGCCAGTGCTCCTCAAAATCTTTATCAATTACATTAACAGTAAGATTATTTGCATCCTCAGTAAGTTTATGGATTACACCAAGATGAGGTGCAGGACTAGAGGGAAGGGATGACATGCAAAGGAACCTTGAAACACTTGAGAAGAGGGTGAACAACTTTATAATTGAACAAGATCAAGTGAAAGGTCCTGCACGTAGGTTGAGATAGTATCAAGACAGGCCTGGGGTATTAATGGATTGTGAGCAGTCCCATGGAGAAGGACTTGGAGATATTGACAGATGAAAAATTGGACGTGAGGCAGCAAAGTGCGTTTGCAGCGCAGAAAGCAAATGAAGTCTTTGGTGGCAGTAAAATAAGTACACCCTTAGGTTGAGGGAGGTGGTAGCCCTCCTTTACTCTGTACTGGTAGAACCTCACCTGGACTACTGCATCCAGCTCTGGGGCTCTCAGCACCATAAAAACATGAATGTGTCAGAGAGGGTCTGGATGAATGCCTTGAAAATGGTCAAAGAGCTAGAGCAACTCTTCCATGGAGAAAGGGTGAGAGAGTTGAGGTTGTGCAAACTTTGATTATATAAAAGATGTGTGACTTTTCAGTATAAAGAGGAAGCTTACAAAAATGATGGGGAGAGTCTTTTTACCAGCCTCTGTAATAGCATGACTAGAGTTAATGGTTTTGAAATTAAAGAGTTGATTTAGAATTCTGAATAATTTTCTTTTTTTTTACAGTATGGTAGGGAGTCACTGGAACAGTATGCTCCGAGAAGCTGGAAGTGTTCAAGGCCAGATTGGATAGGGCCTTGAACAACTTGTTCTCATGAAAGTTGGCCCTTTCCATGGCAGAGGGATTGGAACTTTAAGGACCTTTCAACCCACCAAACATTATTGGCTCTGAGCCAATGAGTCAGGAACCTCCCTGAATAATCACATACAAAATTCAAGGCTGTGAAACAGAATGACTTCTGAAAGGTATTAAAATCATCTATAAAAAGCTGCTATTTTTCACAATGAACTACTGAATCACACCCAATAAAGAATTGTACCTTACTATTTCTATATTGTACTATGAATAAATCAGGAAATAAGTGAGAATATTGAATAGCTTCTTTCAAAATCTTTTTTTAGTCCAAAACAAAATCTGGTCTGAAGCAACTGATGTTACTGTTTTCAACCATGAATCTACTGTTTCTTGCTCTGGAAGCAACTGAGATTTAGTGGAAACTACAAATCTTGTAAGGGGCACAAAAGGTATGCTGTTTTTAACCTCAGAAATTACATGATTATGTAATGTGACATATTTTAATGATGTCGCTAAATCTACATGATACATTTCACAGTGAAAAAACAGAAATTTTTATAAAAAAATAGTATTTTTATTATTGCTGTTATGCTCATAAACCCTTCCTGTCATAAGCTGGGAACACGGCAATGTATTAATTGGCATACTTAATGAAAAATGATCTGAATATTTATTCTTCTTCAGATAGATACTATATAGTTAACTCAAATAGTCTTAATATACTTTTAGTTTTTTAATTGATTTAGTTGGGTACTTCATACTCAAAATGACTATTCCTTCACATACCACATAAAAAAAATTCTTCTATCAGACACAGAGATAAGGTTTATAGTTCAATTCTTACCATTTTTGAAGAAAAATCATTCTGTGTTTCTATTTAAAGAATAGGCAAGACCCCTCTTCTTCCTCTTATGAGAAGAGCACTGCAAGTAGCAAGAATATAGGATCTAGAAAATTTTTGTTTCTGTGGCAATCCACCCAAAATGCAAGCTACTCCCAAACTGTTGAGTTCATTCTAATAGTCCTTCCCTGGTTTACTTCTGCCATTGCTCCTTTCTAAAGGGACAAGAGCAGACAATTATTTGGACACATGACAGATATGCATCTGGAATTATTGTATTGGTGAAATACCTTTTGGAGCTGAACAATTCACCACACCACTGAGCTGTAACATCTAATTATCACTACTGGCACCAGCTACTGAATTGTTCAGCTCTTCTATAAGCTTCTTATTGCATTGTCTTCATGATAAACATAGTCCAGCTGTCAATTAGCTTACAAGTACCTGATGGATGTCCTCCATTCATTCGATGTAATTTCAATAGGTAACTATTTCTTCTGGAAGGAATGAGAACATCTGGGTACATTGAAAAATACAAAGCTGCCGGGGAAAAATAGTCTCTTCTACTGAGGCTACAGAAACAGCTGGACAATGAAGTCTTGGGATTAACAATCTGCGTTGGACCGTAGATTAAAAAAATCAAAACATAAAACCTGAACACAAACAATTTTGTAGTGCTTATGTCTATACTTTTATGGTGAAAAATACACTTATGAACAGCCTGTTGGAATGAACTTTCCCTCTTCTGTTACTGCAATGAATCTGAAAGCTTGAATCTTGTAGAAATTAATAAATAATTATTTATAAATTAAAAGATTTCTTTCATAAAAACAATAAATTTCCTGATTAAAAAAAAAAAAAACAAAAAAAAAACCCACCCAAACTGTCCTTGTTATTTATTGTGAAGACAACATTTTTTATAAACAAGACAAGCATGACACCCTAGCACAGTACCAGAGTTAATTTCTTATTTCCTGAAAACTTTTTTGAAACCCCCTAGACAAAATTCACAATTATGTTTCCTTAGTGGTAGAAATGCAACAAAAATCAGTTGACAACACATTTAAGTAAAATGCTTCTATTGTACCATAAGTGCCTCTTAAGAAACTGACTCTGTTATCTTGAAACAGGCATATTTTGTTGTGAAATATGATTTCTCAAGCTTGCCCTTTAGGCTCTTTTTTTTGTTTGTTTTTAAAAATTTGATTTTGAATTATTTAAAACACACTGTGGCCTCCACCTTTTCTTCAACTTGTAGGTTGTCAGAAAGTGTACATTTCTTTACAAATAGTGATCATCTGACACTTCAGTGTCTGATGCAGTAAAGATCTTTTAAAAACATAGCTCTGAAGTAGGGTCTATTTATTTCTGTAACCAGATTATTACTTTGCTAGCTGTATTTTAAGTGTTACACATCTTCAGCGAGAAAAAGAAAAGCCCTCAGTCCTATTACTAACTAAAAGCTTCAGTTTCAAAAGAGGTTCAATGAGCACTGGAATCCCTTTCACACTGCCTGAACAGAGCTTCTGTGAGAGAAGGGCAGAAAGCACTTCTTGTGTTCTGACACAAGGGTTGTAACTGAGGGTGGAAAATATTTTATCAAACGCTTCCAGCAAAAGACTTAATATCCCATGTAGATTACATAAGAAAAATCTTATTTCCAGTGATCTTGTTTGACATAACATTTTTTTAATGAAGTAAAATCTATAATTTATTTCACAGCCTGGATACTTCCTTTACTCAACACAGTTTCCATTTTAATTCCAAAGAAATAATTTGATTTTTAACTTTAACTTTACTGATGCATATTTCATCTGCAGAACAAAATATATTTTGAAAAGTATTAATATCACCCAAGAAAGTGATAAACTTCAATAGGGAACATAAAATGTGCCTGCAGAAAGAGGGCTTTGGTTCATTCATTTATTTTATACTAATATGAGTAATGTTGAATAAGTGTATTAAATAATTTTAAATAAAAAATATCTGTCAGTAAATAAGAGAATAAATAAATGCTCAGTGAAAATGCAAGTCTTCATCTACTTAACCTAGGGCAGTAAATGTATCTAAAAAAGCAGCTAGAAATAAATGAATTTGGCTCATGAACATCCAGAGTCTTAAGAAAAGCAAAAGGCTTCTCTGTTCAGACCGAAAAGGGAACAGAAAAACCATGAAGGACTACATTAATAGAATCATGGTATACACAGACTGATCTCTCATTCAGCAAAGTATTTTAAGTGTTTTTTATTATGTGGACCTTTATAATTTACTAAATTATGTATATAACAAGAAGTGAAAAGGCAAAAACCCAGAGAAGCTATCATTGTGTACAATCTCTATGGGAGGCTTTGATCAATAGCAATCATCTTTCTGTCACCATCCAATATATATTGGCTGTTCTAAAGAGTTCAGTTACTTCCTCTAATTTCCCATTCCTGCCTGGGAATATCCCAAATCCTTGAAATAAGATTGGACATTTCAATTTTCTCCTTATATTAGTTTACACAAATAAATATTTGTGTGTATGACAACGGGAGAAGTATTCTCCAGCCTAGAGGTTCAGACTTTCATCTGGGAGCAAGGACAGTCAGATTTTACTCCCTGGTTCACAATTTAATTATTCATGAAAAGTGGAA
>CM019236.1:28190327-28203990 GCA_009741485.1 Malurus cyaneus samueli
ATTTTTAAATATAAAAATATCTGTACAGTAATAAGAGAAATAAATATTGCTCAGTGAAAATGACGTCTTCATCTACTTAATAGGGCAGTAAATGTATCTAAAAAAGCGCTAGAAATAAATGATTTGGCTCATGAACACCAGAGTCTTAGCAAAAGCAAAAGGCTTCTCTGTTCAGACCGAAAAGGGAACAGAAACCATGAAGGACTACATTAATAGAACATGGTATAACAGAACTGATCTCATCATCGCAAAGTTATTTAAGTGTTTTTTTATTATGTGGATCCTTTATAAATTTATTAAATATGTATATAACAAGAAGTGAAAAGGCAAAAACCCAGAGAAGCTATCCATGTTGTACATCCTCTATGGGAGCTTTTGATCAATAGCAATCATCTTTCTGTCACAAATACGCAATATATATTGGCTGTTCTAAAGGTTCAGTTAACTTCCTCTCATTTTCCCATTCTCTGTGGGAAAATTTTAAATTCCAAAAAAAATCCCCCTTGAAAAAATAAGATTGGAACATTTCAATTTTCTCCTTATATTAGTTCTACACAAAACAATATTTGTGTGTATGACAACGGAGAATATTTTCCAGCCTCACCGAGGTTCAGACTTTCATACTGGGAGGCAAGGAACAGTCCAGATTTTACTCCCTGGTTTCACACAATTTAATTTATTCTGAAAGTGGAACAGAATGTGAATGGATTTTAATTGAGAAAAATCCTACTCAGGGACCCATAACTGATCTTGGGATGATTGGGATCTTTGAATGTGAGAGTTTAAAATCTCCTCAGAATAGGAATTGATCTCCTCTTTCTTCCCTCTTTTCAACAAGTCTTTTGTGTTAGATTCAATAGCCAAACAAGCTTTCAAAAATGTTCTTTGAAATCAAGAACTGTTTTCTATAACATCAAGTGAAAAAAAAAAAAAAAAACAACCCAGCAATTTCATTGGTACTTTCTCCTTAAATTTTAGCGAAAAGGATCCACAACAAGCGGACACTCAATCTACCTGAGTAGTTTAAACAGACATTCAAAGACCCATCAAGACTAAGAAGAGACCATCAAGATCACCTTGTAACAACATACAACCCAGCATACCATGATCACCCCTAAATCATATGCCCAAGTGCCACAATCAGAATGGTGATTCCGCATCATCCTCTGGGCAACTTATCTGGTGCCTCACCACTTTCAGTGACATTTTTGTTTTCCTAGTATTATCAAGACCTTCTCTGACCTAGCCTTCAAGGGCATTTGCTCTTGCTCTTCAACTTGAGACACCGCAGAAAGTCTGACTCCCACTTCTACAAACATCACTTTCAGGTAGCTGTCGACAGCTACAGAACTCCCCCAAGCCTCCTTTTGGTCCAGATTAAACAAACATGCTCCTTCTCACAGGACGTATTTTTGCTCTAGACTTTTAACTGCCTTCGCCTGGGACATGCTCAAGCCCTAGTGGTGTTTCTTATAGTGAGAGGCTCAAGCCTGAACGTTTACTTAAGGTGGTGGTCCACCCTGCCAGTATTGTATTCCACTGTAGGGAACTGGGGGAGATCTTTTAAAGACAGATGTTGTAGAATGGAAATTACAGACAATTAAGCCAATTCCCTTCGCAGATGATGACTGTTATTCCACGTGAGACATTAATGCTGCCAGGTGAAGTGTCCCAGAGACAGGGCTTCTCTATCTTGTCCCTCGCTGTCTCTGCAAGCAACGCATGTTCAGCCTCTCCCCACATGCCTCTGATAAACAATGTTGAGAACAAAATCGAATTTAATGGTTCCCCAAAGCTGGTCCACTTCCCTGATGACAGACTGGTTGCATTATTGTCAATACAGGCAAAATGGCCATTGTCTTTTTGGCTACTTGGCGCACACTGCTGGCTCATACTCCAGCTGGCTGCCAGCACACACAAGTCGCTTCCAACCATGAGAAGCTCTCAAGCTACCTCTCCCTAAGCTGAGCACTGCCTGGGATTGTTTGTGACCCAAGACAAGACTTTGTTGAACCAATATGCAGTTGTCCCTCAGACCATCAATGCAGTCTGGGAAGATTTCTCTATAGGATTTCTTCCAATCCTCCACCAGATCAACATCCCACCCAACCTGGTGTCATTCTGTGAACTTACTGAGGATCGGGCCAAGTTTTCCCCAATCCTCCCCAAAATATCCATGACATGGGAGAGGAGGTTAAAAGAGGACAGGGTGGCAATACTGAGCTCTGGAACAACTCTAGTCATGGGCTGCTAGCAGATTTAGTCCACCACCACCCTCACTGAACCAGCAAGAGTCCCCACAGTGAAGTTACCCTCCAGATGTATTAATATGAGGTTTAAAAAAAAATAAGTTGCGAAGTTCAAAAATCGGTTGCTCGATGATAAAACCATGGATTTAGTAACCGCCTCTGATGCATGGGAGCAGCACTAAAAATTAAGAGTGTGAAACATTGACATCCACTCTCTTCTCCAAAACATCTTTAAGTGTTTGTGAGACTTTCTGTAAGGTATTCTTTATGTATTTGAAAGCAGCTACTCTCTTTGTACTGCTGTTCTCATAATTAAATTTCTTCTTTAATATTTTTTTATTATTTTTAATCTATTTTCTGAAATTAAAATGTTCAATGCAACATACTTATTTCTAAGTATTTAATACAAAAAATTAAAATTAATTCTGTTGTGAGGCTCAACTACTACAGTTAATCATCATATGTTTGAACTGATAACTATATCCACATACAGCTGAGTCAAAATTGTATTTTTCTGTACCAGTACCTGATTAAAGGGCTTGAAAGGGAGAACAGCAGACTAAACAAAGGCATTCTAAATTTAAAACCAAAATGTGAATGTGGTGGATTTTCACCCCGCAGACTATTCCCTAAATGTCTTATTTCACAGTGCTAATCTTATATTATGTATGCAAGTTCCTTAAAACCCCTCACCTTCAAGTAAATTAACATGTTAGGTTTATAATGAATGTGTATATAATGAAGTAAGGAGTTCATTCAATCTATTTCTTTCATCAGCTACTGGATGACAAAAACATGGATTTAAACAATGTAACATAGGAGATAAAAGTATGGGGCTGAATAAAAGAACTATAGAATCTAGGGTTTTACCAGATTGGGTCGAACAATTCTGCAAAATGCTGACCTCAAGGGTTTATGTAAGACATCAAGAGTCAGCTCAGCACACGGAATTTACTGACTTAGCTGCTGGTGAAGGTTCATGTGCAAGACGTCCCTTTTCTCGATCCAAAAATCAATATTTCAAATGTAGTTCCTAAAATAAGGTTTGTATGGGGATAGTGATGCGTTTCTAATTTAGAATTCAGTTTCCATGAGCGTTTTGCAAAATCAAATGACCATAAACACATTTTGGACCACATCTTACTAATTCACTCACTACGTAATCGTAGACAGTACACTTAATGGAATAAATGCAACAGAGAAATTTCTAATATTACAATATTAAAGTAAATTGTCTTTCAGGGAAAATACAAATGTAATTTACCAGACTCCTTAAATTATAAATTTTAAAAGTCAAGGCTTTCTCTGACAATGCCACATATATTTTCCATTTCTAAAATTATTTCTTTCTGTGGCAAAGTTTCAATATTATACTCGCTGCTTCTGTGTTGATTTAAGTATACAAAATATTCAATATGTTCAACTAGAGCATCTGCTGTGTATTTTGGTAAAGTTGCTTGTATGTACTATTCCAATTTCGTTTTAGAATCATAAATTTTAATTTTATTGATTATTGATATCAAAGATGCCTGCAAGTGGCACAATGCAGAATGCCAGTAGGTGCAGCTATGCATTTAGCTGCAGATTCTCACAGATTTCAAAAGAAAACAGGGAGGGAAACTGAAATGGAAGCTCATTTGTAAGTGGCAAGTTGGTGGCAACAAAATGATAGACACTAAATTGCAAAGGTCAGATTTTTGAGAACCAGGTTCTGTGGCTGGTAAGCCACTCAAAAATAGATAGTCCTCTATGGCTTGGTCTGTGAAATGCATGGCTTAGTTTTTCAGAGTAGCTCAAGCAACCCAAGGAGAAAATGACACTTTTTTTATCTCAAAAGTGGTAAGCAAAACTTATGAAATCTAGTGTTAGTGATTAATTCTGACTACTTATCAAATCTAGATACCAATGCACTTTTGTCACAAGGTCACATAAGAAGTTCTATCAAGTGCCCTGGAACTGAACGCAATCTCTAGATTTTAGCATAGTACTTATTTACATGGCACAGAAATTCAAGAAAGCACAGCACTATAAACTACTCTCAGTGAAAGCATTCTCCTTTGCTATGAGAAGTGGGAAAGAGAAATAAAAAAATGAGGAGAGAGGATGTTGCATCAGCATTTTAAAAAGATTTAGCAATCCTTTTTTTATTTTAGATTCAATTTGCTTTACAATTGGGGTGAAGAAAGTGTTTTTCTTGTTTTGTTTTCTGAGAGATGTGCTAAGAAAATGGCCGGAATATAGAATACACTAGAGAGTTGGAGACCTTCTTAACTTTCATTGCCCTTGGTGTACAGTAAAATCATTCCTTGAACAGCTTTATTTTCTTTTTCCCGAGGATTTCACCCTAATGGATGGCATGGAATATAAAGATGGTGACTGTTATGTGAGTGATGTTACTAAGGGGCAAAGACTTATCAATCTTGATTCAAAGTAAAGCAGAAGCAGCCCTTTACATAAGGTGCTTTGTAAGAAAATGGTTTTAAACCAAATCTTCTTTCAACTGCAAAAAGTTTCATTGCTATGAAAGGATGTAAAAGTACAGCTTTGGCTTTGACTGAGTTGTTCACTTCATTTTCCAACCAACAACTCCAGCCCCAATGTTTTATTCTAGTCCTAGTGGAGGAAGTAGATGTAAGCAAGTTAGTAAGCAAGTAGTGATGTGTATAAATTGTTCGAATAATACTGAACGTTTTTTGATTATTTGATGCAGACCCCAAACTGAATTGAAGGTTGCTAGTCAAATATAATGTGTGCCTTTGTGTCATTTGGATTTGCTTTCTGGTTTGAGCTAAGACATACCAGAGCTTAAGATATCGATAGGTGTTCAAGACGAAATAGGAGGATCAGGATTTTTTGGATTTTTTGCTTGGTTTTTTTTTTTTTTTTTTTCTTTTTTTTTTTTTTTCTTTTTTTATTTTTTTTTTTTTTTCCCTAGAACAACAAAGGAAAAAAATAGAAAAAAGGACCCGATGTTTGTGCTCCATCTTCAGCAGGGAGATTCTGGACTCTGAATCTTCCACCTCTCTTTTTTTCCCTTGGAAAACTCTTACAATTATAAAGCTTCAAAGTCAATAATACTAACTATTTCAAAGGGAAAAGAAGAAAAGTGGTGTGAATGATGCCTTTAAAGTTGGCAGATGGAAAGAAAGTCCAAAGAAACAGGAGACAGAGAGGACTGTAGGCAAGAATGGATAGAAAGACAGAAGACAGACTGTAACAATAGAAATGTAAGGGAAAAGGGATAAAGAGGTGCTAGATGGACAATAACAGTGGTGTGAGAACAAACAGATACTTTCATAGTCAAGCTTAATGTTGGCCATTGCATACCCAACTAAACACACCAAGGTCCCTTCAAGAGTTACCTTCTGCCTTTCTGAGTAAATCTCCTCATGATACAAATTTTTTTTTACAGTCTCAGAAGACTTATAAAATCCTTGATTTTTTTTTTTTTTATTTTTTTTTTTTTTTTTTTTTTCTCAAAGAGGGTGGAGGGGAATCACCCTTGAAAGAAGTTTTTCCCTTGCTCAGTGACAATGACAACAATGTGATTAATTCATTACTGGGGTGGAGTTAACAGTTAATATAAGGACCTTGCACATCTCCCAGTGGCACAACGCACACATTTACTCACATACCCAGAGATCATAAGGGTTTTTACTGCCTGCACTGAAGCCCATCTTTGAAAAGATAGGGCTCTCTGGACATGGTTAGAGCTGTAAGAATAACACCCACTCCCCGACCTTGTGAAGTGAGCCTGTGTGCGGTCTGTGGTGGCCGTGTCCATGGTGACTACACTGCGACTGCTGTCGATTCAGATTGTGACTCAGATTAACTCCCTGACTTGACCTGTTTTGGTCCATGGAGAGAATACTGGTCCAGCCCATGGGCAGCGCGAGAGGCGACCATGGCCTGGTCATGCGCTGTTGCCCTTGAGGGTGACTGTACCAACCTAGTGGGGTTTGTTTCCCTTGCCCTGCCTCTATGCCTGTGCCCTGGGCTGCCTCGCACCGTGCTGGAGTGCGCTTGCTTTCTTTTCCACCACAGGGCAGATCTCTCCTGCTTTCGCCATGAAAAACCATGATTTGGGACTCGTGATCTCTCGTCTGCCTTGGCCAAACGAGATTTGCCTTTCTTCTTGAGATATGAAGCTACTGGTTTCTCTCAGCTTGCAGTTGTACTTCTCCAGCCCAGAAGAGGCTAGTTTCAAGTGCTGTGTTTGTTGCTTCTCTTATAGCTAGTGGCTTCAGCCCATGCAGGAATTTTATGAGATATGAATCAGTAGCGAATGTAACCTCTGCAAGAATGCCTCTCGTGATAGGTAACAGGACTGTGGGCATCATTGAAGGTAGTACTCAAGGATCGTAATGACAATTCCTAATTCTAATTATGGAGAGGCGAGACAGGTTTGTAAAACTGACGATTTACATTCAGACCTGGAAAGAGTCTTGAAAACGCAAATAGTGCCAAGGCAGTGAAGAATTCAAAGACTGACTGGAAAAAAACCGTCACGTACTCCCAGTAGAATATCTTACAGGTGATATATTACATAGTCTGTAGGTTTTCCCCAGTTTTCTGTCACTGTTGGCTAGACGAGAACTCAGTCATAGAATTCCATACTAATAATAAATTATATTATGCTAACCTGAGTGAGGATCAAGAACATCAGACTTACTGGAAAATCACATAGAGATATATCAAAGGGTAAAACTGGTACTGAGTGACGATTAACACTCAATGGGTTAAATGTGACTATTCTGACTTGTCAATTCCAATATTTACATCAGTGGCTTAATGTGGAGAGAAAAATTTTCCTGGCCTTTTCAGCAATTTTTACTTCTAGTAAATTGTTGGCATGTCTTGTCATGACGCTTTAACCTTTCCTTGTCACATGGGACCGATCTTAGAAACTATTTCCTCCACAGCATTTTAATTAAGTTTTTAAAATTTTAAGAGAAAGTATAGTCTTATGCTGTGTTAGAATACAGAAACATACAGAAAAGTACAGGAAGACATAATAGGTTTTCAAGTAAAAGTAAGTATGATATTTGAACACTTGGGAAGAGAGAGGGTCATAGATGTGATAGGGACCTTTAGAAAATCCCTTCTGCCTGCCTTTCATTAATATACCTTTTCTCCCACCTAGTTACGGATGGAATGGTGCTGCACGAGCTGTGGATTTCTAGTTTTTCTTCTTGTTACAACCATAGTCCTAATATGCTTTATACGCCCTTGGCATAGCCTATATTTATGTTAATTAAAAGGCCTTTGGGAACTGATACCTTTCGTAATTAAAACACTGCAGAAACAGTAAATTATTAGGTTTCAGTATTGCTTAATCTCTAGGGGTAAATCATGGTCTCTCGTTTCCCAATACCTGCTCTGGCAGTAAAGCTTGTCCTCATGGAAAAGGGCTCTTCAGGGAAGTGAGTCGAAGAAATAGTACTTGAATGTTCGTCATGTCAAGTGCATTTGCTAAGCAGCGTCTCTGGGTTAGTCTTTGGCAAAGGGCACTCTTTGCCCCAATTGCCGTCTATGGTGGATGGTGAGAGACATGGGTGTCTTGGGAGTCTCGAGTATGACAGCTGTATCTTTTTCAAAATTGGAGGCAATAGAGCTTTTCAATTGCAAAATATTTGTCAACAGGAATTAATTGTAGGTTAATCGAGGCGTTTCTTGGTAATCTTGTACAGCAAGAACAAGTTCAATGCAAATCACCGACTTGTTTTTCGATTTACCTTTTTTTTTTTTTTTTAATTGACAAAAATTCACTTGAATGTGTATATTTCATGAAGCTATTGCTGGAAAACTGGTTTCATGGAGGATTTTTCCCTTCAACATTTACTTTTCATTTTTAATTATCTTTTCCTTATGTACTCTCATTAACAAAAAAAAAAAAAAATAGTAAAGGATACAGGCTATATTTTCACGTAATAAATAAAATTAAATTTCTGTCATTTTATTACTTGTGCAGTTATCGGTTTTTACTTCTATTATAATCAATTTTTTGTATGTAGGTGATTTTCTTCTGAAAATAACTCACTTAATCCTAAGAAATCTAGAGTTCATGATCTTCAATTGGAGTTTGGAAGTGTTGAGCCGGCTGTCTCATCTCAGCAATGAGTCTACATTCTGGATTGTTTGGTTGCCATTTAGAAGTTCTTTACATATAAGTGGTTCATGTAACAATAATGATAATGAGGTTTTGTAATTTTCAAAACGCGGAACAAGTGTAGCTCGACATAAAATTTGTCGACAGGTCTAAGGAATTGTATTCTTCCGAGATTTACTGGAACCTAGATAGGTTAATTTGCTTTTGATAAAGCAACATTCAGAATGATATAATTCTAGCAGGTACTAAAAAAAAAACAAACAAAAAAAGTTTTGTTTCTTTTCAAAAAACAACCTTCACACATAAGTAGAAAAGCTTTAGGTAATTTTTGCAACTTTTTGTTTTTTAATAAATAATGATTCTTTTTATGAATGATATAGTCTCTGGCAGAAGAGTGTTGGTTAATTCAAGTGAGGCCCAAAGAAGAATTGATACAAATGGTTTTTCAGACATTAAGGGCAGATTGTTGAGGTAGTAGCCAGTTTCTTGTGGGATTGAGTAATGTTTAGGTATGATTGCTATATAAAGTTACAATGAAGCAGAATTAATCATAAAATTTAAAGCCTGATGGCGACATAAAATGTCACTATAACCTATAAATTATATGATGGCTATCCAAATACGATAAATCCTTACAGAATCTTAAATTAATAAAATCTTGGTATTACGTAGAACAATCTATTAATTGTAAAGGATCTTTTCTGACCTTACACAGAACTCTCACTAGTACTTTGGCATTTCATGATGGTTTATCGTTAGCAAACAGAAAGAATACATATGGCCAACTCAATATGTAAAATTAACTGGAGTGGCATGGCTGCAGAACAGGCCTTTTAATGCAGTTACGAGTATTAGTGTCATTTGTATGCTCATAATGGTGCATGTCAGAGCCTCGGTTCTAGATTTAACTTTATAACCTCGAGGTTCCTTACGTGTGTTCTAACATTTATTTTAAAAAATGGGAGTATCGATTTTCAATGAGTTATGTACCTGCTTTTTGCCGAAGCTAAATTATAAACACGATTTGCTGGACTATTATTGGAACTTCCAGTAATTTTGTATGCAAACCAGGAAGATGGTTGACTTCAAGGCATATATCTCGCTAAGGGCTGAATAGTTAACTAGATGTTATTTGCTTTAAGGATTGGAAGGAATTGGTAATACTCTTAAGATACCCTTAGACTAACAATATTATCTTAATTCAAGAGTTTTCTGGCATCTGAATCTTTAAACAATTTGGAAATGTTAGATTTTCAGTGCAAATCCTAGTGTAAATTCTGATAAAAACTGGCATTTAGCTAGGATTTTAGAATTAGTTTAAATGACAAGAAGATGCTGGCATAAGAAATGAACCTTGAAAGGTGATTTGAAATAAAGATATTCAGTTGAGTTTGAATAAGATAAATAGTTATAAAACGATTAAGTAAGGCAGAATAGAAGTAGAGTAATTTATCTTTGATAAAGGAGAGTTTTAAAAGTATTATCAAGTCTGAAATTTTGTTAAAATAGGATTTTACTTCGCATAACAATAGTTAAGGGTAATAGCAAAGAATGTCATTTAAGCAATTTGCAAATCGTATATTCCTCGCTGTTTTGCCAAGATAAGCCTTGTCTGAATTCATCGACGGAACCATAACTCAAAGAGATTTTGATTTACAATTTTCTCTGAGACCGTAGGAAGGCAAGAAGGACACTATGACTAAGAATGCATAACTTGATGATTACAAGCGTTAATGAAAAAAGAGCTGCCTTTTCCGCAACTAGGCTCTAAGTTAGTACTTAACACTTCTTTCAACTATCATATAGATTAATAGCTATATGGTAAAAGACTGTGTCTCGGATCAAGCACTGTGAGAATGTTTTATGTTGATATTATGACTAAATATAAGTTATGGCCGGAGTGTGCAAAACTTGAGCCTTACAAAAGTTCTGGATCATGAGCACAGTGTTGAAACAATTTGTAGTAACTAAATGTGTGTTTTTCAAACAACTTTTGTCCTCAGTAGTTTGCTGTTATATCACAGGTGTTATTTCTGCTGGGTGCTGCATATTTCCTGCTGACGTCTGCTATCATTCCATTTAGGTTCAGCTCGTGTGCTGGAATTACTGAATATATCAGAGTGGCCTTCTTGTAGCATATTAGTAGTGTGACTAACAATTGTTCGTATTTATGTGTTCTTTAGTTTTATTCTCCAGAAGAGAAGAAAATAACCTGGATATATTTATTTATTTAAGAGTTTTAATTTTGTTTGCCTGTTCTTTTGAGATTTGCGGAATGTCTCTAGGATTTTCATGTAGAAATAAGGGATCAGGAATAAAAGAATCCTGTACTGGAACCAGATACAGTGAGGATTTTGTGTTATTTCACTCAGTTCCCCGGGGACATTATGTACGAGAAAATAAAAAAAACAAGATTCATCTTACGAGAACAAACAATGTCAACGTGCTGAAGCTAATCAGGAAATGCGCTGACACCCACGCAGATTTCATGTAGAAGCTCTAAAGATTATTCGTTTTCAGTTAGGCCTTGGGCAATGTGCTACTACTGATGTTTCTATGAAGAAAGGAGAGCAATACTCAAAGTTGTCTATCTTCATATGCAAACCGTTATAAAGGGAGCCAGGTGTGATGCTTTCAAGTAATCTATGCTGGTATAGGGAATCGTGTTATGTGGGAGTACATAAGCCTCAACAATTTGTCTTCAGATTCATGCAACTCTTGCAATAGTACTGTTAAAGGAAAGTATGTTTTATTCCTGAAAATAGTGAAAATTGGTTTTGGAATAAAAACCTGTGCTTAAGAATGCAATCTGTGTGAATGTTTTGTGCTAACAAATGTGAATCAGCAATCTTCAGTAAGGAGGTTTCCAGCTGAGGATGTAGAATATTTTACCTCTGCTTGGACGTATTATTCAATGTCTATGATTCTATGTCTATAACAAGTTTTTAAACAATGTATTTTTACTATGGCTGATGATTGGGACACCTAATTGATGCAACAATGGTTTATCCAATACCTTCTCGTCTTTCTTCAATTCTATTTTCTGTCTTGTCAATTGTCCTGCAAATTCTTGTCTCATGTCTGGGTAGGAAAATACATTATTACAGGATAAATTATGTATCATGTCATTGGAGTCTAGCAGGTCTCTGATGCGTCAGACTAACTAATGATCTCATCTGCAGAGTTACAAGGGTTTGTATTGGTTTTGAATGGTCTAACTTTCCTGTAGGAATTGTCTATGATGACATTTATCGCATGTTTAATATGAAGTACTCAAAAAGCTCCCTTTATTATCCTGTTCTTAAAAGTAAACAACTTTAAAAATTCCCACTATTCCTACTCACTCTCATGTAACGAAAGGAATATGTACGAAAACTTTTCATTTGACAAATAACATCTATCTGATTGAATTGTGACTATGTGAAGAAGTTTATTGCAGAGGATAGATTTTGTGCAAAATATATTCTTCCTTACTTTGGAATGTTAATGTAATTAGAATTGGTGAGTTGGTAAAGCCCTCAATCTTCAGCCTCCTGTTCTGGATGTGTCATGGGTCCATTTTCCCCACAAAAACAATAAGTTTTTTTGTGCCTGTCCAAGATACAGAAGAAAAGAGGAAATAGACATCAGAAGATTTGGGTTATTAAAAGAAAAGAAAAAAAAAAGCCACCAGAAAACCCTCATAAAAAAAAAAACAAAAAAAACAAAGACCATGAAAATCCTAGCAGACTGGTATCCTTCATTAACTGGGATGGTTTCCTCACTATTCAAATATGCACATTATGGATTAAAATACTACTTAATGAGTAATTTGATCTTGATTCCCTCGGAATTTTTCAAACAGCCCTACGTGAAACAGACAGGAATGTAGATACTTCCGAGAAAATACACACTGGGAGTATGCTGGGCATTTTTTTTTTCTATTTTTTCAACAAGGATGATTAAGGGAATCTTTTAATATGAAATGGTTATAAATGTCAGGATATGAAAAATTATATTTCTATTAGGAGAGATTGAATCTTGCAGTAGCTCTGTCATACAACTATATTTAAATATTTCGGTTTTAGAAGGAGCTTTTTGGGAAGCTTTTTGTGCTGCTTTTTTATTTTGTCTCTGTATTTTTTTTTTCTGAGCAAGAAAGTATCCTGCTCAAATGCTTCCTGGTAGCACTTAATATAGTTGTAGCAGTGAATGAGGAGCAGTGATTGCATGCTAACTTAAGAGTAATAAACACTAGTTCTACTTCATAAATTGGAGAATTCTTCCATTTCCAAACAGAAGCATTTAACAGGAAATGTTTACAAATGCAAAAATATTCAGTAATTGCCCACAGATGTCTTTGTGGATGATGTCTTGCACTTCAGATATCCAAGAGACCTCCCAGTAACTAGGAGCTAAACAGACAAACTGACGGACTGCTCCAAAGGAGTTAGTGGAAATGATTTGTTGTGCAACAGTGTGCTAGCTGCAGGTGTCTCAAAATACCTGGCACTCAGTCAAAAGCACTTTGAACTCCAAGTTCTATTATCACCTTGGCAAGCAGAAACTTTTGGGAACGAGGTCTTAGAATGAGAAAAAATCTAAGTTTCTCTGCACAAATGTCACTTCTAATGGAATGTTTCAGACATAAGACGTTTTGGAGAATTCATTTCTATGAATAATATTGAAACCTCTGAAGAAAACTACTGTGCTAGAGGCATATATTAGATCTTGGATAACTTTTACGATAAAAAATGAATCAAATCAGTTATATGTTCAAAAGAAAGTTCTTGGAGTAATATTTTTCCATATTTTTGTTATCTCACTAGACAATTTTTATTTCTTTTCCAGACCCCCATTATGAATGTAGATTATGTGAAAGAAAACACAAAAGTCAGTGGGTTGCAATAAACTGGAATTTTTATTTTTCATGGACACTGACCTATACCTATGCTGTCTGAATACCAGGAAATGTATCCAAAAATTTTAAAACAAATTTGTAAAAACAATTTTTTTTGCTTGTCTCCTTTCACTATGAAACTGAACAAAGTTAAAATTCTCTTCTGTGCATGGGCAACAAATGTTAGGCAACAGAAAAATTGATAAGCAGTCTGGCCAGACATATAAACTACATATCAGGAACCATGATGCAGTTGCTGTATTTTTCTGAGGGATTCCTTGAAACCTTGCCAAACCTGTGGTTTCACAGGATTTAAGTGTTAAAATTCTATATTGGTTATCATTTCACATAAATTTTCCAGGACGGTGAATGTAGGCAAGTATTTTGCAATCTAATAAAGATTTTATTTTAAACACTGTAATTGGG
>CM019236.1:28216584-28232519 GCA_009741485.1 Malurus cyaneus samueli
CCATATTAACACCAGCATGATTTAATACTGCAAATATAGAAAAGCGAGCTTGATCAAGAATTAACACTTTTTAAGTTCTTTGATTTAAGTTCTGCATAAACTGATGTTTTCCTACACAGAACACAATTTGACTAACTCATTCAAGATTTACGCTCATCAAAATGCTCATTTTTTCTCTCGACAGCAGGATTAATTTCTGAAGACAGATAATATACTAACCACTTAGACCCTCATAAGTGAATTAAAAACTTAGCTTATATGTGCATGTACATACTGAAACAAATGACTGTTATATCACATAAGTCAAGCACATGTTAAATAAGGAATCTTCTCAAATGGAATAGGGAGATGCAACAATAGCCAGAAAATTGTGCAGTGCCTATAGGATTCCCTTAGAAATTTCTGAACACCGAAAGCCTACATCAGTATACTCCTTGAAGAATAAGAACTATTCTTTGGTGGACTACTGAAAAGGTAGCTATGAAATAAATTTAATTCCTAATGAATTTGAATACCTCCTTGCAATCAATTGCATTAATGTCACTATGTGTTGTTTGTACCTGGATATCCGACTAAAGTATATACAGTCAAGGCTAAAAACCCATGTGACGTACTTGTGTAAAATTACAATCTCAAAAAGAAGGATTGTGGTAAGAGATTTGTGTACGCTTTGATTTCCCCAATCTAAAGTCAAATTATTTGTGACAAGTTAGTAATTGTCTCGTTGCAGTATATTGTAGTAAATCTTGATAAAAATGTTATGAATTAAAAATAATTAAAAAATGTTGTTTAAAATGTATTGAAATACATGCTATATTCCTATTTTCTTCTGCTATTTCAAATCTAACCAAAAACTACTGCAAGTTATAGTGATTGTGAAACACAACATCTGCCAATTTGAATTTTAATATAACTGTCAGACACAATAGTTTTTGAGAGACTGAAGAATAAGAACTGAAGAGTGTGAAGATAAAGATGAAAAAGAATGCTGAAGCACACTTAAGGATATATTACCTGAGTAACCAATAGCAGTATTCTAGTGCTAAGCATAAGTTGTGCTGAAAATAGCAATAATGAGGTGCCGAAAAGCAGCCTGCCTCAAAAAAGCCTATGAAGTTGTAGCAATACCTTTTGTCAATTAAAAGAAACACAGAAAATTTGTCCTATAGAAGCCCATGCATAAGTTGTATAAAAGGTCGGGTGAAATAATCATTATCAAAATTATAGAAATCAACAAAATCTCAAGCTAAAAAACAGAGCTTCTTTCTGATTTTCTACATACCAATTGATCAATATGTAATGGAATAATAAAATTATGAACGAATATGATAAGAAAATAATCCGTTGCTGTAAAATAAATCAGTGAAATATAATGGAGGCATAAGAAAATAATTTCCTACACCTCTATTTACAATAAATTCCCAATATTTTGTGTTTCTGATTTTCCTTATTATGCAGTGGTGACATTAGAAATTTAGATGCTCACTTCTGAAATGTCAGGCACTTGTGTTTTTTAAAAACTATGCTCCGTGATAATGTCAGTCAGAATGATAGGTATGATTTGTGAAAAATAGAGTAATTAAATCTAAAATAAAGTTAAAATCCCCGTAAAATAATACTATTACTATATTGGGGCTTGCATTTTTTTATACTACTTAAGAAAAAAAACACAAAAAAAAGAACAAAAAAAACAAAAAAACCCCAAAACAACAGCAACAACAACCACAACAACCTAGCAAAAACCCAACAATGATCCTATCTTGAGAAATCTTACAAATTTAGGATGATTAACAACATGATTTAGAAATCTTTTGATGATCATTGTCCCAATTCAGCGCGATATTAATCTTTAAAAGTGATGGATCTTTTAAATATTATCCTATATACTATGATAAAAATCATATCCAGGAACCAAAAGAAAAGAGTCAGTTTATTAGAACAAGATCAAGGAGAAGAGGCAATACTGAGGAAGATTTTGAAGTGTGTGATTACCTTTTCTGGAAATAAAACAACAACAAAAAAGAAAGAAAAATTACTTTTTATCAAACTATATCAATCTATGATCCTATGAATCTTTATATCTACCCACATCTCTTGATATTTAACTGTCTTCTTGTTGTCTTTCACAACTTGAGAGTTATAATTGCTTTCCAGTGACGGCTGTTCTAAGAAAAGCAAAGGACAAATTAAATAAATTTTGAATGAGCAGCAAAAAGCAACAGTGTATTAATCTTAAACGTTCATAAGCAGAAGAATAAAGTCTCGTACAAGTTACATGGTATGAGTTACGTTCAGATTTTTATGAATATGTAAGATCATAGAGAGCGTGTCCAGTACTGTAGGCATAACTACATGCTGCTTCTATGCACAATACAACCCACTCACATATTCTACAGAAGGGAATTTTACTGTTTTAATTTCCGCCATCCAAATCACCCTCTTTAATTTGTTTCTATAGAGTAATCTAGTTTCAATTAGTCATTGCATGAGTACTATCGATACCATAAGTTAAAGTCAAACAGACTAAAAAACTCCAAAAACCTATAAGGATGTATAACGATTAAATTCATTTGAAATTATTTTATTCTGTTTCCAGCGTAAGTATGGTTTTGAACATCCAGGTGTAAATAGCATGCAAGTTGAGATTTGGTAATTTTCTTGCAGAAGTGGCATTGCTTTGAAACTTCAGGCAGGCGTATTACCTGTTTTCCCATTGAGGAACGGAATTGTTTTCTGTAGTCAAAGATCTAATAAAGAACCACTTATCAGAGGCAAATCTAATGGCATTGTTGTCAGGGAGCTTCATGAGCTGTATCAGAAAAAATGGAAGTGCCTAAAATCAGATATAATTCTGAGTAAGATAATATTTAATTCAACTCTGGATTAAAGGCCTGCCTCCCTCGATAATCTTCATTCCAAATAGAGAGTTCAAACAAGTGCAATCTGCTATGACCATTTGTAAGAGACGTGGCCACCAGCCCTGTGAGCAAATTGTGGTTCTTCTGAAACTGATACTGTTATATCAGGTTTTTTAGCTTTTTGGGCAATCTTCATCTATTATCTATAACTCTTATGAGGTTTCTTCAGAGGACTTGGTTTGAATATTTGACATTTACGATGCATCCCTAAACAATTCCTCTAGGGTAGTCGTGGGAACAGATTTTCTTTTTGTAATTAATTATTGTAAGAAGTAAGTTAATAAGCCTAACTTCCTCAATATACCTTTGGATTATTCAGGAATTATCCTACCGTAAAATTCCTGAAAAAGCCTTCATGCCCACAGGAAAACATTTTCCTTACAGCTATTAAGGAAAAGAACAGAAGTTCTAACCGCATATCCCACGCTTGTGCTATAACAATTTCCGACCTTTGCAGAATAGAAAATGCATCCACATTTGGCCTTGATCTTTTCTCCAAGGCTTATCCATCAAGACTCCTGTGAAAATGCGACTCGAAACTCCAAGACAAATGTCTTTCCATAATAGATTTGATTTGTGTACCCACAAAATCTCCCTGATGTTGGAAAACCACAAATCGTTTCTCAGGAAAAGACAGTAAAATTGCTCTGCCATGTTCCATCTGCAAATGGGTATCCATCTCACTAGCACGATTGCACAGTAACGTTCAGTCTACACCTAATGAGTCCCAGATCAATGCTGTGACATCCCTTTTTCAATATTGGTGAGTTTGACCCTGGAGCTGCTGCTTATTTACACTGTCTTAAGTGATGCACTGTCATAGGACTGGCAACAATCAATATTCATTAGCAAAACCTTTGGCTTTTTCGGACTGGTCAGGCCCATGGTTTGTGTATTGAAAAAATAGTGTTTTTTTTAATTATCTATTATGATTTGGTACCCTGAATTTTGATCTACTCAATGTAAGGCAACTATAACTTCAACTGTCCATGGCTCTGATGTCTCATCCACGAGGAGTTATAGAGTGCTGCAAATATTGCAAGATTATTAAGGAGACCAGAGTTATCTAAGGCATCTCAAGATGAAAGGATAAGTGTAAACATAAATAATAATAAAAACTAAAAATATCTGTGCAGGAGAAGTCGAGTAAATTAGCAAGCATTTAAATGCATATGTGCTCATTGTTCAAATATCAATGCATAAACCCAAAAGATAAAGATGTAGAATCTCAGTAACTTATACTCATAATGACTTCTGTCTCAATTCTTTCCTATTTTTGATTTACTTTAAGAATTGTATTTTAATTTTAATTGAATAGTAAAAGTCAGTAAAGTAAAGTTCTCTTTAAAACCTATTATTTGCAATAATTTCTTTATGGATTCCATGTTGAGAAGTACTTAGTCCTTGGCAGTAGATATAAAAAAAAAAATTCAGATTAGGATTCCTTTTGGAGCAAATAATGGCCATGATTTCTCAAACATCTAGAAGTTAATTATTAAATTATATATATGCTATCTGCTGGATAATAACTTTGGCAGATTACAGATATTTTTGCTGTTGTGGAAAAATTGTAAATTACTTGCTATGAAGAGCTTAGAATAATGCAAGAGCTTTTTCTGTCTAAGGTTTAAGGAAGAATCCTTTATCGCAATTATTCAGTACATACGCCTGAGGTTTCAGAACTAACTTAATTCCAAGTAATCAAACTTGAAGAAGGTATCAAACCCTTGAACTACAATGAAGATGAAAAAATATTGTGTATGTGTCTGAGAGATGACTTCTAAAGAATAAAAATAATTTTCTAGCTTTTCTTAGGACACCAGTAAAATGAATGCAGGAACTTAAGTAAATTAAAAATGAAGACAATATTTGCAGAAGATTGTTTGTTTGTGTGCCTTTTTCTTTTAGCGATGAGAAAAAACTGTTACTTAATTTCATTTTAGGGTATAAAAAATTTGCATTCCTTATTTAAAATTATAAAACCAAACCACTGGATTTCAAAATGTACTTAAAGAATTTGCACCTGCTGGGACAGATTTTTCACAAACTTTAAAATAATAGGCTAAAAGTGTATGCTTTCACTGTCATTTATCTAAACTATTACAATATAAATACTTTGTCACAGAGGGAAAAAACCCAAAATTCAGAAAGTTACCATTCTTTTCCAATCATGATTTTGAAATCTAAGTTAGGTGTGCTAAGTGTTGCATGTTTCTCTAAATTACACAAGTAGTTCTAACTTTGTCAGCTATTAGAGGATAATCACAGCTGTTGATCTATTAAGCATAGAACAGAAGTGAGAAAAGGGGCTGTAAGAAATGTGTATTCCTAAAGGCTTTTTTTTGAACAATATGAAGGACACAAAACAATGGAAGGGATTATTTTGCACATGGGTAGTGGTAATATACAGGGTGTGGAAATGTATGGAAAAACAATCCTGCAGAAAGAAGTAGTACAGCAAATGCCAAACAAAAGCAAAATGTTTATGCTGTTATAAGAAAGAGATGCATAATATAAACAAGTTATGCTGAAAATATGGCTAAAATATTAAGGTTACCACAGAAATAAGATTCCCAGGCCATTGATTTTACGAAAAATATTGTGGGATGTATTCTGAAAAATAATGAGAAAAAGAATATATTTCAATATCTATTAGGTTTAATTGACAATTTACAATTATTGAAAGGGCAAGCCATGCAAAATAATTTGAAATAGCAGCAATGTATGTAAAAAAGTTGAGATTATAACCTGCCAGAGTAAACTAGCTTAATATGAGAAACCTTAAGGAAGATGCTTTGATAAAGGGAGCCACTCCCTGTGTATGCACCTTGTGGAAAACAAGTGAATTAAATGCAGCTTATGCTTTGGAGAGCAAGGAAGCATTCAGCAGAGCAACCTTAATGTTTTGTTTCAACAAGTAGCACCTGAAGGCATAACGCAGTAAGTGTCCCTTCTATAAATAACGAAAACTATTATCCTTACCAGTCACTAATTGAATGAGACAATAATTGAAGTAAAATGGATAGCTCTGACTCCTTATTGTGAAACCAGAGCTCTATTATTCAGTTACACGATTTATACCCATATCCCCATAAAACATCCATGAGGATAAGCAATGAAATATATAAGCCATATAGGCAAAGCCATGAAACACACATAGACATTGTATTAACCATGTATGACATCCAACACTGTGACACCTTGTCTTCCCACACCTTTTCTGGATCAGTATCAGCAGCACAGACAGACGGCCAACACAGCTCTTCTGAGACTGAGTCTGCAAACCGACTTTGTCAACAGGGACAAGATGCTGCCCACATTGCTCATGTAAGGTACAAACAATTCTTTCAATCACACTGCTTTTGGTAGAGCCAAGAGGCTGCACAACTTCTGCCTGCATCCAGAAATTTTTTGCATGCTTGACTATTTGTGTCAAATGAACCTGGACATGGTGTCCATGTCAGTCCACCAGAGTCATGGCATCTCTTACAATCCTCCATTTCCAGACATTGAGCACTATAGGGGCACTTTGTTGCTCATCTTTCTTAGTACCTTAATAAAATGGTTTTTAACACGTTGTCAGGCTTTGTTACTGTTCAGAATACACATTAAGTGTTAGATCTTTCTTGACAAATAACTCTTTAAAAGCCAACCTATAGTCTGGTGCTCTGGGCTGGATTTCATTACCAACTCTTGTACCAGATTACTACTTTTAAAATTCCCATGCTGATCAAAATAAATCTGAAAGATATTTTGCTAGGGAGGATGCAGATTTTGCTAGGCCAGTTTGCTTTTGCCTTTCCTCTGTGTCTTTGCTGAATTTCCTCGTTTTTCCTCTCAACATGAAGATTCCCATGTGGGTCTTCTTTTTACACAGGAAAATAAGACTAATAAGATTAATTCAAATAAGACTAATGTTATTTTCTTTACTTTTCTTGATGCTAAGTATAGTAATCAGAGGTCTAAGCAACTGCAAACTGATTCGAGATAAGCAGACATATTTAGAAGACCAATTTGGCTGGTGATGAGCTATGGCGTTGCTACTGCAGTTTTTCGGCTCCTCCAAAAAGGAAATTGATATGATTTCCAGCATCTTAGCTACCATTTCTCTTTAAAATAACACAACTAATGTTAAAATTAAAAGAAATTGTTTGATTTTTTTTTGTGAAGACATCATACTATTACTTATACCATTGTTTATTTCTGTTTACTCTTCAATGCAACTTTCATGCGATTAATAAGGAATATAACTACAACGGGAACCAAATAGCAATAATATATTTAGGAATCTTAAGATTCAAGCAGTTTGTATCAATATCTTTCCATTTCAATATTTAAAAAATAAACATTTTTTCACTTCAACAATCTCTCTTGATTAAAAGTGTGTCTCCTGATTTTATTCCAGAAACATTTTGACAAAACAAATTTCTTGCTGCTCAGCAGACACACACAGTAGTTCGGCTTGTGACCACAATTGTGTATTTTGTGGACATTTGGACATTTCAGGTAAATCAGATTTAAACTTAAAATTGAACAATTAATGAAAAAATAAAAAATTGCAGTCATCTGATACACTGAAAATTTGGAATTTCATTTCAGCATTATCTGCAGTTGTATCATGACTTTCTTACCAGAGATAATGACACAATCCTTAACTTTGGCAGGGAAAAAACATTTAAGCAATATACTAACTGTTAGCATATAATCAAGTACTCTTGACATCAAAAGGATTAATGTCTGCTTAAAGCACTTGGCTGATTAAGGTCCAGTAAAACACATTTTAAAAAATTCAGAATATGTGGTAAATAACACAGTACCCAATACAGAACAAACATTCTGCCAACTAAGAATTTGATTTTTTTTCTCATACATGTGGTTTGTAGCTCTGTCACTTGTCAGTAATACTGCTCTGAATCAAAAAGTGATCCATGGGGACCTGGCAGCTCAGTGGAAATGTCCCTTTCCCCATTGGGCTTACCATTTTTTCTATAATTTACTGAATTTGACAAAGGTTCTTTCTTCAGAGATCACCAACTGAGCAGCTAATACGTGATTTAAGTATTCACATGTTCTTATACACAGTATCTGGAGTGCAAGCAAGATCAACTCTCCATTCATTTTTAACAAGTCATATACCACTTTGATGCATGAATGCTGTTGTAAATAAATTATAAACTAATAAATTATAAGATTGCCTATCACACAAAGCCAATGTCTATTCTTTTCACCTCATGCTGTGACTACTTTTTTCTCTATATTTTTAAGTTCACTCTACCATAGTTCCCTTCTCTCTTCTGTTTATTTATAGTTTATTTGCATGGTAATTTCCTCACAGTTATTTTAATATATGTCTAATTCCTCTTCTTGGCAATGTACATCAATATCTGAATTTTATGATACTGCCAAGGCTATTGAAAAAACATGGCTACCTTCAGCAGAACATTACTAGAGGACTTCTAAGAAGTCTTTTAGAACAACAAAAGACCAATATACGGTAAGGCTATAAATATATGGAAGTCTAGAATCCATGCTGATATATCTTGTGAAAGTAGAATGTGGCCCACTCAATAAGTATTTATTTGCTCATGATTTATTGTGGGGAAAAAAAAAAAAAAAAAAAAAAATAAAAGGAATTTGCAGTTTTAACCATGAATTCCCAATTACTTTCAAGTTAGACTGAAGAATTGCAAAACCCGTTGCAGCCGTCATTATAGTTCAAAATAGGAAGAATTACCAAAATATCGAATTAACATAACCATCAAGTAGACTTGGCTCCTTTGGGCTCATTTGTCCTTCAACTGCAAAGTAAGAGAAAAGTAAACATTTGTGATTCAAGTACAGTAGTATAAGAATGGATTAAGCATGCTTTTATGGAAATTTGCATGGCAAATTACTAGAGGGTAAGACAGTTCCTCAGTTGCAATCCCACAGGTTTACAAAACATGCAATATCGGCAAGTAGAATCATAGAAGGAAACATTGTAACAGTTCGGTGTAAGATACATGAAGTACATAAATCTGTTAAAGAAGACCCAAAGAAAGTCTATGATGGCAGTAAAAGACATAGAGAAGAAACTGCGTGAGGAGCAGCTGAGGTGAAAAGGTTTTTCACCCAGAGGGTGGCTGGCCACTGGAACAGCTCCCCAAGGAAGTGGTCACAGCACCAGCCTGAGAGAATTCAAGGAACCTTTGGACAGTGTTGCCAGACACACAGTGTGACTCATGGGGTGTCCTATGTGGGACAAGAGGTTAGACTCAGAACATTCTACGACTCTGTGATACTGCAGTTTTATAGGTGATTTTGAAATAAAAATGTTTAGCTAAATATAATTGTTCAAGAGAATTATTGTTTGTGTTTGTTCATTGTTTTGCATTTGTAGGAGGTTAGATACCTCCCTTTACTAAACTTATGGAATAAGACACCTTTTTAAAAAATGCTTTCCTCAGGAGGGAGCATGTATATCCAGTTGCAGAGTCTGTGCATCTGATAGTTTATATCTCCTTTTCAAGTAATGCTTAATGCTCTTATTAAAGTATTGAATTGACACGAAGTCAATTTTCAGAGCCCTAACAAAGTGTTGTTTCAACAATTAATTACATATATAAAACTGTGTTAATATTTCAGTATGAAGGTGTTATTTATGAGCTATTGTTAATGAAATGGAAACTATTAAAATTCTGCCAAAAACTTGGAAGATTTAAACAGTAATCTCTTTCTAAAAAGTGTTTTTTTTTTTGTGTTTTTTTTTTTTTTTCTTTTACAAACACTTGGGATTAAAATAGAGGTGGTTTTATATAATCCAGTCCTAATAATTTCACATATCTTTTACTTACCTCTCCCCCCCCCCCCCGCCCCCCCCCCGTCATAACGGACCTGACCATACATATTTTTCTTCCTTAAAATTTTACACTGGTCCAAAAAAAGCAAGAAGATATTTTTAATATTCTAAATGTCGTGTGTAGTCATAAAATATTTTTTTTCAGCTGCAGCTTCTGCAATGTTGACCTTGTTTTAAACAGCTCCCATGCATTGAAGAGTTTTCGTTACAGAAAATGAGCAGGTTCAGAGTCTCTTTCATGTTTTCCATGCAGCCTTCCTCAGATGCCATAGAGGCGTCAGTGTCAATCCTGTACACCACTGCAGTACTGCAAAGCATCCCTACCAACAACTCATTACAGGAGGAAGTGGCGCTGCTCTGTCACCTCATGATGAGTTACACTAACTAGATGGAAAGTGACTACTGTCACTACTTTATGCTTCATAGCCATAGTCCTTGAAAGCAAAGGAAAACAGACAAGAGGCTACTGTACTGTGACTGAAACACTCTGTACTCTGCAAGGCTGTTGAGCTCTTTTCTGTTTTGTTTTGGTTTGTTTATATCTTAAATTTGCTCCATGACTTATGAGCTTCACAGACAAGGAAAGCAGTCTCATTGTAGCAATTCACAAAATAGCAGTTTCTATGTTCACAAAACTGTGCATCAAAAATAATTTGCATCCAAGATTTCATCAAAGCCCTATTATTAGGCTGGCTGCTTCAAGGTATGTACAAAACAGCCTATCAGAAATTTCCATGAAGCAGTAGGAGGGCTCTAATCCTATCATCAGCTGAAATAACCCTTGAAAAATATTGAGGAGACTAAAGTGATCAGAAGTCACTTGAATTCCTCTGATTTCCATCTTTCTACATATTTTTCTAATTACTGCTAAGCATAATGAGCCTTAAAACAAAGAGGTGGGCATTTACTTCAACAATGATGTTAGACCACTAATCCCAAACCCATCTAAATATTATTTTCATTCAGAGTGAAAATGTAATTCTATTCTCCCTGTTTTATTACTAATCAGTTCTGGATTTAATCAAGATTTCACTGAGTTGATCAAACATATATCTATAAATTATTTCTCTTCTGTTGAAATTAACAGTAAATATTCCTTTGACAGTCATGGAAATAACATCAGTTTAAGAGAAAGGGGTACAATTCTGTTTTGTTTTGTTTTTTTTTTAAATTGTCTTCCAACTTCTTATCATGGGTTTCATCTTCCAACTTTATATAATTCTCTCACCTTCCATAACTAGTTTAGTAAGTTCATTATTTTCATCAAAAAGCATTTCATTATTTTAATGAATTAACTAAATGGTTTTAAATTGCTTTAAGTTCTCTAAGAACCAGAAGTCATAAGAAGTGATGAGCACTTTGCCACATCACATGATAAAGAGAAACTTAGTATTGCAGGAGATCTGTGTGACATGAACAGTAGAACAGAACACTATTTTTTTACTGTTACCAAATAAAGGGAACTGCAGCCTTGGAGGAGTAGATAAGGCTGATAAAACAGAAGTCATGGAAAATGCAAGCAGGATGCCAGCTCAGCTCTGCAAAGGTCATGAAACACAAATTATGCAAAAAACTGATATTGCACTTACTCAAAAGAGGAGGTCAAGAAACAGCCACTTATAAAAGACACTGGATGTTGACGACCACTAGAGAAGACCCCAAAGAAACATGCTAGGCCTTCTGATAAGGTATGAACTACGTAACATAAAGTAGCATATATACATCAAGTCAGCAGGGACAGCTTATGAATATGTAACCAGTGTGTATGATTAAAAAAACCTGTTTTCATGACGCATAGGGTATTTGATTAGAGGAAAAACCCTCCAAGTGACCAGCATGCTGCAGTGAAGAATGCGTGCTTTCTAAAACTCAAAACTGTTAGAAAGTTTCTACTGGCCAATTTTGGTATCAGAGACCTCCCACTGCAGTACTATCCTTGGCTACACTGCTTATTTGGGTGATAATTTTAAAGGCTGTTCCCTCCTAGATGTGAACAACCATATAAGCTAATTATTGAATTGGTTTATAATTATATTATTATATTATTTTATTTGATTAGTTTAAGGTAAAACATACTGATTCCATTGTTATTTTTTCTTTCTCTTTTTGAGATCTTTATGGTGCCTACACAAAGGCTCCTTATAAGTTCTGTATTAGTTAGGTCCATGAATATTTGAGCAGTGGAAAGGTGAGGAAGACAAAATCCCCGACTTTTATGAGAGTTCTGAAAACCTATTAAACCTAGGAGTCATCTGCCTACAGAAGTTACAGTAACTAAGAGAAAGAACCCAGGGATTTCAGGATGATAATGACATGCTTTTTCTTTCAGTCCCTGGTTCTTTCTACAGTATCTCTTGCACTGCTGAGAATTCCTATTTCTGTTTGCTGGAATGTTTGCTGAATTTGACCAACAACCGTGTGAAATGTGACTACATGTATTCCATACAATGAAGAGATCTATGGGTATATCTGTCTGCAAAGAGGGAGATAATTGTTTTTTTCCATTTCACACTTTTATTTTAAAGTGATCTCTAGCTAATTCACCAGTGTATATAGCAAATCTGTGGTCATAACTGCTTTAAGAATCTCACCAAGGATCATTGTCACATCAGGCAACTCAGCACAACACTTCTGTTTTAATATCAGGACCATTTGTTTGTATCCCACAATATATGTCAGTAAATTATACACAGTAAGCTTGTTTGCCTCCTCCTCCTCTTTTTTCATTTTAATATATAGCACTTTGTTTGCTTTTAGCAGTGTCTTCCTTTTGCTTCTGTTTCTGCATCCTGCCTTCTATTATCTTTTCCAGCATTAATGGACTAACACTGGAAATCTCATATGGATCCAAATGAATTGCGAGTACTGATCTGCATCGAAAAGCTCCTACATAATGTCACCTCAGTGACCACTGTATTCCCACAATAATAACCACCTACATTTCCTGAGGAAACATTTTTATACTTAGTGGCAGATAGAAGCTTTAAATACAATACTTTACAGACTGTGATACTCTACCATGATGCCTTTACAGAACACACAGCTGGCAGCAAAACTTTCAAGCTGTATTCCAAGCAATCCAGTGCTGGGATATACAGTCACTACAATCTATCTAATTTCTCTGTTAACATGGCCAGTCTCAAAACTGCTGTGTTAATAAGCTGGAAATCTGAAAGTTTTCTGGTAACCTCACCAGTGTTCTAAATTCAAGGGGGATTATACTTTCTTATTATCCACTTTCCCTATTATATTGCAGCAATAAGAGAAGACTACTGAAAAATTCATCCTTCACGCTACTTAGATCTAATCATGGCAAACAAGCATGTTTTATGACAATTGCTAAGAGTTACTAAGAGTGGATACAGCTCATACTGGGTGAAGGCCTAAGTGATCAACAGTAAAGGAAAGGAAAAAAGAAGGAAATGAGAGACCCACAATACGAAATCCGGTTGGTCAGCTGTAATTAAACAAAAAATGACGAGCTGATGTAAAATGATTAACCACTATGTGTATGGACAGATAATTTGAGAATCAGAGCATTGAGAACTTTCAATTTATTCACAGACATCAGTGCTGTGTAATATTTCTGACTAATGGAACAGTACATTTGTCTCATACTTGATAAATATTCTAAGACAGGCTGGCTGACCTAAAGTGTTAAAATTTGCATGATAGTCAAGAACATAGGATATCATCAAAACAATCCTTAAGTGCTTACCCAAAAGAGTGAACCCAACTCCAGAACCACTTTATCCATTGTCAATAGCAATTAAATAATAAAGTCTCATTGTCATAAAGTTCCATTGTCTAAGTTCTTCTCAAGTAATTTGGTTCAAACAATTTCAGTGCAGCAGTTGTCGACAGAGGCTGGTGAACTGGCATAGTGAGTCTAGCCCTGCAGTCCCAAATAGTGTCAGTAAGTTTTATAGTTACTACTGAGAGATGACCAAATTGTTCACAGCAGTTTCTTCAGAAGGTTTCATTTTCTTCTCTCACATGAGAATGAAATTTTTGTCATTTTCAGGTAAATGTTTGTCACGTGTAGCTAACTTCTGACTGTGTTCTTTCCAGGATGCTTAAATGTGGGGATAAGAGTGTGTTTAATGAATTCCTGCCAATAAATCATGTATGCCTGAATTTCATACTATGAGTAATTACTTTTAAGGCCATGAAAAACAAACGCTTAGGATGTAAAAATATAAAGGTAAGCATTCTTAAGGCCATTCTTAAGACCCTGCCAGTCTGCTTTGCTTGACTTAATGTAATCACCCTTGGAGACAGAATTTAGAATGAAATACTAAATTATATGTGTACACTTAGCATAATTAGGCCACAATATTTCCTTAAAATAAAGCCTATTATAAAATTTACTCAACCTTTCAGCCTAGAAATTAAGCAGAATTGATTTATTATAAATACTCTTAAGAAGGCCTGTTTTCTTCTAATTCTCTGCATAAGATAAATTTTGGGGAAGTTGTTACTCCACTAACGTTTCTGATTTTAATGACTTTCAGACTTAACCTCTCCATTTTAAATTGATTAAAAATGTCTTTATTTCTGAAACTACATACAAATTAAATAACAAATTAAAAAAAAAAAAAAAACAAAACAAAAAGCACCACGTCATCTAATCATTTTACACACCCACAAGAAATTTCCTACAGAAGATATACGGCTCTGTTTTGCATACAAAATTTTTCCCAGAGTCTGTTGCCAACTTTGTTAATTATTGCTTTGCAGTGATAGATCCCAGCTGTTACATGCCTTTGCAACACATGCATTAAACCATTCAGCATATACAGATCTTTTCTCAGGCAAGTGGAAAAAGAATTTACAAAATATATTTTTAAAGCAATTTTTGAAGTAATTTAACAAGTAGAATGAATTAAATAACCCTGAGGAACCATTTTAATTAACTCATTGAGAAAAAAAAGTTAAAACATTTAGCTGAAACCAAATCCTACTAAAAGTTGACACTGAAAGAAAACAGACTTCAAAAACTTTTATTGTTGCAGGTTGTACTGTATCTGTGACTTGCATAAAGTGGATATCATTCCTCAGTACTATTAATTCAGCATCTTTCACTAATTCACCATGCATGCTGTGTTGAAAATAGTTCTAAGGACTAGCGAAAAGGGCTTTGCTTTCTTCTTCATTAAACAAATTCCCAGAGTTTATTTTGTTACTGAGGACTCCCCAGCTTCTGCCAGCCCCAGATTTTATCAACCTAATCTAAATTCAAGTCTTCTGCTTTCTTGTATATTGCACTGTTCATAGACAAGCAGGCTGATACCTTAGAAATCTGTGGTAAGGAGTTCCCCAACGATGTGTATTACACACAGCACTGTTGTTAAGGGGGTATTTATGGGCTTCTAAGTCAATAACTGAATCCAGGCTCCATATGCCAAATATAACCCTGCACCAGCTGGTTGAAAAGCTGTTTCTCTCCCTCTCAGGGAGAGCTCTGGGTAAAATATTCATGACTTGAAAGGAGGCCCTGGAATTTAATGCTTTTATAAATTGAGAGAAAAATAAATTCTATGCTTAAAGGATAAAAGAATCCCTGCAACTTTATGTTTTCCTTTTGCTGTAGTAACCTAACTCAAATAGCCATTCTATAGCTTTATGTTGGTCATGTCACTTGTCTGGAAACAACTTTGTTTTTCTCCTAATTTATGAAATAAACTCCTGGAATTCAAATATTTTTATCAAAGTACAAAAAGCTAGTATTAGGTAAGGGTGAATATTTAACCGTTCATGCAGATTGCAGATCTGCAGACACTTTATTAGAAATGTTTCCTCTATTAGACAACTAGCAACCCAGATGATTAAAGTGTGTGTCTGTATTTTTTTGTGTGTGTTTGTATTTTGAATTCTCAATCGTTCAAACATCAGCACATTGGACAGCACCAGGTATTGTTCCACAAAAAACTGTTCTGTTTTGTGTTAAAAATCAAATGCTACGATGTTGCTTGTCTGCTACTGAAAACACAAGGTCACTCTAAGGTTTTGATTTGTCATAATGCTCACGTCACACAGGCACTGGGGGACTGAGAGAAAGAAAAGACAAACCAAGGTAATCCAAGGCAAGAAAAATCAGATAATCTTAACTGAAGCAAATAAGTTTAAATACAAAAAAATATGAGATAAATTCTCAAAAAATTGATGTGAGCACGTGC
>CM019236.1:28238566-28254905 GCA_009741485.1 Malurus cyaneus samueli
ATGTAAGATAATAAGCTTTTAAAATAATAGTCCTGAAATTTTCACATGCTTCTAAAAAATTAAATTATTCTATTACAAAGAGAAATTTTAGGTAAAGAAATGAATGTAAAATCGCGTATTTCCTAGCTAATTTTCCAGGAACTTCCAAAGAATAACAAAAAAAAAAAACAGAACAAAACCAAAAAAAAAAAAAAAAAAAACAAAAAAACCTCACATTAAATAAAACAATAAAAGAATGAAATACATAATGTAAAGACAGATATATTTTATTTTAAACTGATGTCAAAAATTAAGAGGTCAACTTATTTATCAATAACTAAGACATCATTCATTTCTTCATGCCAGGAAACAGCAGTGGTACCCGGGTCATGTTTTAACACATGAAACATCGTGGGCCTCCAGTCTGAAATGCAGCTCTGTAGAATAGGATTTCTGAGCACAAACTGAAACACTGGAGGTTCTCTCTGAAGTTAAGAAAACACTTGTCCACTGTCTGAGCCCTTGCACAGCTTCCCGAGCTATGGCGTTCTGTCCTTGGAGAAGTTCAAAAGCCTCTTGAAAAACAGTCCTGTACAATTGACTCTAGGTGGCCATGGTTGAGCAGGGGGACTTCCAGAGGTCCCTGTTAACTCAAATATAACAACTTTCTATTATTCATAGAAATAATAAAACATAGTAAATTAATTTATAAATGGTTAATCACAATTACTTGATGTGATTTTTGGCATTACTTAGGTAGATGTTAAATTTTAAACAGAGTATTTAGATTTAAATGGTATGGGAAAGTTGACATGATTTTGAAGACACATTTGTATTTGTATTCCGAAAATTCGTTCTGAAAAAGGGGTTTGCTTTGAAGGAATACTTTTCTGTTGGCGCTGTCAAAAATGTTAGGTTACAGGCTAATGTGAAAATTAAACCTCCTGAAATAGGCTTGTGTTGATGGTGATTCAGTCTTCCCTTTTGGTACAAATTCAAACAACCACTTTCAGTACTTAAGTAATATCCACAAAAACACAAAACTCACATGGGAGATTGGAAGAATTTGTAGAAGCCAATGAGTAAGTACATTTACAAGCAAATGGTCAACACATTACATGAAGAGCACAGAGATAACACACCCTAAGCCTTAAACCACAAAACTGTATTCAAGATATTGTGGTTGGTGCCATAATAATGTTTGTTTCCTTAGACTGCCTTTCTTATGTCAAAGGATATTGAGTCTCTGTGGTGGTTTGGCCACAGCTAGCAAGCTCCCATCTAGCAGCACACTCACTTCCCTATATCTAGAAGGGCAAAAGAAAAACTCTTATGGGTCAGGGAAAGATTCAAATTTAAAAGTGGAAAAAAAAAAAAAAAACAAGAAAAGAAAGATAAGGTGAAGGACAAATGCACAGAAGGAATAACTTCTTATTAAATGAGCAATGAGCAATGTTCAGCTATACTCTGAGAACTCAGCTTGGACTCAAGTCCCGCTCACAATATTATTCTTCTGGTTTTACTCTGAACTAACCTCATATGACAGAGAGTATTCTTTTCATGAATTCAGGTTTGGTTGTCCAGCTGATCCCATCCCAGCCTCCTGCCCCACCCAGCCTGCTTGCTAGCCAACAGAGTGCGAAACATGTTGTAAAGCACTATTCAAGCACAGCTGAAAACATGCATGTGTTATCAACACAGTTTTGGTCACAAACCAAAAACACAACACCATGCGATCAGCAAAAAATGGAGTAAATTAACCCAGCAAAACTGTGACTGCTTTGCTGTCTGAAAACTTCTGCAATACAAGTCTGATACGTTACTGTGCAACCAATATGTAAGCACCAACTATCATATCAGAAAAGGAAATGGGTTGCAGGAGGAAGGAAGCAGAAGAAAGAAAAAAATAGAAACAAAGGAGAAGGAAATACGAAGGAGGGAAAGGGGAAAACGAGGAGATGCAAAAGGGGGAAATTGGGAAAGGGAAAAGGAAAGGAAAGGGAAAGGGCACCTCTTCAGTAATTCAACAATTGTTTGAAAATAAATAAATAAGAACTGCCTTTTAGAATTTGAACCAAAAAGAGATTGAAATCCATTTCCTTAAATATGTTAAATTATACTAGTTAATGTATACAGGAAGACATGGTCATTTTACTGTTGGGTTATTTTTCTTTTTGTTTTTGATATTAGTATTTCAGAAAACATACTTGCAAGTTTCTTTTAAGAATGAGCTGGGATCCTGCAAAACAACAGAGCCATCTACATCCTATTATAAACTATAATATGCATAGATTAACATGGTACCAAACATTATTATACATTTTTTTTTACAAATATAAACTTGGTTAAGGAAATATTAACAGACTAGCTAATATAGTTATCTGTATTTTTAAGAGGACCCTATTTCAAGCTACATCTTGAAATGTACAAGAACACAACAAAGCTCAACATTTTTGAGACAACTTTGATTCTCGTTATTTTTGAAGATGTCCTTTTACATTTTTCAATGAGATTTCAAACTGCTTTGTTAATCAAAATTTTCCTTCAAAAGCATTGACTCTGTATTTTCTTCAGTGTGTTGCTGGTCACTTTATGTCACCAAACTCCCCCAGCATTTTCTTTTTCTTTTCACAGCTTTTGTTTCAAGTTCCAGGATTCCAAATCTGACACGAACATTTTCTGCTAGGAAGAGATTATGTTAGTACAAGGCACTCTGGGTTTCCCCTGCTGAGGTTTGAAGAGCAGTCACAGTATGCTCTCAACAGCACTGGGGAGAAACATGTCCAGTTTTCCTGACTGTAGAGTCTGACATCAATATATTCAAAAAAAGCAAAAGGTTTATAGTCCTACCCATGTACAGTGATCAAGAGCAGGGAAGATCTTCTTAAAGGCAACCCATTATACCCCTTTTTCCCATAATCTTAAACATTCCTACCCTCATGTCTTTCTAAATAAGCACACCACCTATTTATTTTTCTTGAACTGCTTTGATACCCTTTTTTGAATATAGAGTTGCCTTGGTAATCTCTGTTTAGTTTGCAAACCATGAAGGTCCTGTCCCCTTTATTGTAAATCACACCATTAGCTTATTAGTATAACTAGATGGCTGAGATTAGCTGCCTGCTGTGATATCAGGAGCTTGTCTGTGATATTAGGAGCATCTGGCAGCTTCTCATGTTGCTATCTAGCTAAAGTAGCCATATAGTAGGGTTTTCTTTTTTTTTTTTTTTTTCATTTATTTAATATCTCTGACAAAGTGTCTGATACTGTGTTTTTACTGTCTTCCTGAGCCTGAAGAAGCTACTGAACATTATCTGCCATAGTTTAACCCCAGCTGGCAGCTAAGTACCTTGCAGACATTCACTCATCACCCGTGCTCACTCTGACTTTCAGTGTCATCTCATCTCCTCACAGTTCTGCTTCTCACCAGAATTGACAGCGATAAAATGTCGGTATTGCCTCAGGCCATTCAGCTATAATTCCTGAGAAATTCAGTGACTCTTTGTTTAATGATAATTCACATTACTGTTGCCAGGAGTCACGTAGATTGTGATTTATTTAGAGCAGGATTCTCTTGTTGAAGGGGTACTTCCTCCTAGAGAGGCAGATCATAGTTGTGTTCATTTGTCTTGTTTGAAAGTAGAGAACAAGGCAGAGAAGAATATGCAATCAAGAGAAACAAAAAAAACAAGCTCAAAACCGTATTTTCTCAGGCTTCTGGTGCTGAGTTTGATAGTGACCCCACACCATTGAAGCAAGCTTTGCAGCTGTATTAAGTGCTTTCAGTGATGGACACAACAGGAAAGACAGTGAGAAATAATTAATCTACAACATTAGTGTCTCTCTCTCTCTGGGACAGGTAGAATAACACAAGAAGGAAGTGTTAATTCTGTACTTCAGTGGCTGTGTGGCTTTCCTGATTTTCACTGCTTCAGCTGCTGTGGCTTGAAGTAGGGCCAATTCTTGCCTGTTTGCAGCAACCTCTATAGAAATTATTTTAAGTCTCTTGAGGAACAGCCAATTGCAAAAATTTTATGTATCTTTACTTTTTTTTTTTTTTTATGAACACTTGTCCAAGTGATTTATTATGTGGTGAAATCAATATAAGAGCAGAAAACAAGTGTGAAAATATTTTAACAATGATCACAAAATCAGATAGTGACTGTGGTAGAAGTGACCTGGGCTGAAGCAGGGTCATCACAGAGCACAGGGCTCAGGGTTGTGTCCGATGGTTCTGGAAAATTCTCACTGAGGAGAGACTTCATACCTTCTCTGAGCCAATGCTCAGTCACTGCACATGAAAAAGTTTTTCCTCATATTAAGGTGTAACTTTCTGTGCATCAGTTTCTGCCCGTTGCCTCTTGTCCCATTGCTTGGCAATGGGAACAAGAGCCTGGGTCCATCTTTTTGGCACTCTCCTTTCACATAGACTGTAATTGCAGTGTTCCCAAAACAAATCATAAAGAATTTTATGTTCAGCAGTTTCTTGAAAAACACATAAATCCCCTTTGAGATTCTTGTAGCTGGAAAAAATTACTCTAGTTAACTCTTCATATGACTGTATGAGAAAATGATGCAAGGGAAAAAAAAAATACTAAACAATATTCAAGGGTAGAAGTCGGGATGTTAATTTCTTCTTTGACTTTAGAAGAACACAAGAAAGAACCAAACATTAAAAGGAATATTTGTCTGTTATTTCTTTCAAGAAACAGCACTATGTTATATTCATCTTTTTAATTTTTCTCTTTTTTTAAGTTTTAGGTTTTTTAAGTTTTAGAAAAAAAACAACCCATAACTCTAGCAAATCAGCAATTAATTTTTGATAATGATATTGCCAGAATAAAATATTAGAGAGGTTTTAGAATACATGTAGTTACTCATTAATCTCTTGAGTTATAATATGTCGGGATATTGAAGCACAAGAAGGAATCAGCCCATATCCTCCACAGCATCATGGGCAGGCAGGAGTCAGACAGACCTGACATAATTATTCTTGGATTACCATTTCACACAGCATTTTGTCACAATTGATAGTGTGGTATTTATGTGGCAGAGTCTGGTAGTGCCACTGTCTCCCATCTGAGTGTCAAAATCTGATGGTGCTCAGGGAGGGACAGAAAGCATCGATATCACCCTGACAGGATTTTTACACTTCTGTCAGTGGTAATCTGGATTCTCTCTGTCCTTGAACTATGACCAGAATGACATGTGCTATATCTTGGTGACAGTTTACTGGCATTCTCTGATGATGAGCATTAGTTTGGACCAGTTTGGATGTGGTTTTGGTTTTAAACAGCTGGAATGACTGTTTTTTGAAGATTAAGCAATGTGTCAACATCCTAATGTAATCAATATTTAACCATATTTTACTTCAAAATTTTTCAAATAAATACCAAGATTTAACCCCATATTATCTAGTAGCCAGCTACGTTACCACATGAGCCCTCTTTACAGTTTGCTTAGAAGACACACATTTCTTGCTTTTGCAGGAATGTTGTGGTATTTTAAGATTTTCCTTCTGTGATCATCCTTTCAGGGAATCAAATTCAGTAATCTTCATTAAACTGTGCTAAATTTAATTAAACTAAACTAAACTAAACTAAACATGATTAGCTTGGATGCGTGTGTAGTAAAGAAAATTTTAACATAGCAGAAATTTTCCTTGTTTCCCCCATTTCCACCAAGAATATAGCACTTTATAAAATAAATAAGAATAATTAAAAAAAAAAAAAAAAAAAAAAAAAGAACAAAAAAAAACATGTTTATGTCTTTCATCAGCCCAATAAGAAATGTCCAGGCTAGCAAGCACAGCCAGTTAAGCCATTATTGCAAGCACAAAGAACCAGCATTATTGTTTTCTTACAGATTATCAGCTGGGTTAACCTTCATTTCCACTTCCTTGAAGTGCTGACTCAGGATCGCCATAGTGAACCAGGGTGCAAATCTCACTGCTGTTATACTGAAAGGCTGACATAATATTGCATATATATTTTTATGCCTACTAATAGAATACATTATGACTATTTCAGTAGACTTGATTTGTAGCAGAGCTTAATAAATGCTGGGACCTTTGCTATCTATTCACAGTCATAGAGAAATTGTGTGTACTGGGAGGTAACTGCGTGTCTTAATAAATAACCTTATAAAAGTTAAAAGTCAGCATTTACTCTAGTGGCTAAAATAAAATCTTGCTAGAGTAGTGCTGCAGAGTTGTAAGGTTAACTGCATTCTTTTCAATGTGGAGCTAAAATTAGACTGTTAGTTTTACACTGGCAGAAGAGCTGAGCAATCTGTGGATAACTTTAAGACATTTTACACAGTCTACTGGCTGCAGTGTGTACTGGAGTCAGAGTTTATTTGAGAACTGGCATGTTGTTTTTCTGAAGCATTCCATTTCATGGGTGGCAGATCACATTGCAATGCATTGGTTAAGACACTTCACCATCTTGCATTGTGATATGTCAGCATATGGTAGAAAGCTGCATTTCATCACATGAATTGTTATAATGTTTCTTGAAACATAGCATGAAAGAAAGCTTTGTGACAGCTCACTTACCCATTAAGTGCTAGTATCAGATTTGTAATCAAACATGAAGACAAGAGCAGACAGTACCATGGTTCATCAAGTAGTATAATTATTTTTGAATAGCCAGGCACGCCTCTAGAATCAATTAAGTATTTCCCTTTTTCTTTCCTTGACTTTCATTTATAGCTATGAGTATCAAAAGTGACAGCTGATGGAACAAATATTTCTGTTTATGTTGTTTATAGTATTAGGGTAATTAGTAGCATCAGTCATAATAAACAGGCACAGCATGAAGCAGTGACACTCCTGCCTTTAAGCAACATTAACGCAGAAGCAAAAAGTCCCATGAAGAACAGCGTATCCAAAGCTGGCTGAAAGCATTTTCTTAAACCCATGGATGTATGAAAGCTTCTGTAACAGGCTGCTGTGCTATCATGTGAGTGTCAAGCGTTCTGAACACCTCCCCTGTGATTCAACCATGTTTATGACTGTTGCAGCTCGTGACATCTATGTTATTTGTATTTATTAACATCTATGTGCATACATATGTACCAAAATGCAATTCTGTCTATCTATCTATCTATCTATCTATCTATCTATCTATCTATCTATCTATCTATCTATCTATCATCTATCTATCTATCTATCTATCTATCTAGACAAGCATATAAGAACTGCTTTTTTTTAACTTATATTTCCTTCGCAACAGGTTAAAAAGCTGTCTATTTTGTGCTATAAGTGTTTAGTATCAAACACTTTGCTTACATCTTTAGCCATTACACACATTTAGCATGTTTAGAGAAAAGAGAAGAAGAGAGAAGTGCAAGCTTCAAGTTTTGACACCACCATGACTTTGCAAAGATGGTATGTAAGAAACTTCAGAATATTTAGAATATGGGGACTTAAGGACCCTTTAGAAAATGGAACTTAACCTTACACTTCCACCTAAAACAAAGCAACACCAAGAGCCCTTCACATGTTGCTGAAAGTCGGAGCAGGGTGCTGTTCTAACAGAATCTGTTTCAGTGTCTCTGCTAACTGGAGACATTTCAAATGCCTTTATACAGCAATGTAGAATGATGGAAGGCAAGCCTTTTGAAACACTTTCATGCTGCACATGTGAAATTATACTTAGACAAACACATTCCCCTCCTAAATAATGTTATGTCCAGCTTCTCGTTTGTTTGTTTGTTTTGGGATTATGTTTGGATGTTTGTAGTTAGTATTTATATTAATTTCCTGTAAATATTTTGTCCAAGTTAATGGCTTCTGAAACATAGCCTTTGTTTTCATTATATTCTTCAAATTTTAATTTTATTGTTTGGTACAGTACTTGCATTTCTAACCATAAACACAAATTTCCTTGCATGGAAATTAGGGGAAGTGTTCTGATTGGCTAAATGGAAACATAAGAGATATATATTTCCCAGATGTTTCTTAGCAGCATTAGGTCTAATTCTCCTTCTTATTATTCATGGCTAAGATTAAGGGAAAAATGTTGCAGGTGTTTACCACATTTCATAGAACCTGAGTATGAAATTGAGAAGGAAGCACCTCATGTGCAATTGTGTGAGGAATTCATGATAAAAGGAAACATCTTCTGGTGTTTGAATAAAAACAAACAAAAAATAAAACAACCAAAGCAAACCAAATGCAGCTATAGTTACCAGGACTGATTCTTTCTTCTCTGATGACATATATGTGCAAGGAAAAATGAGGAAATTTTTCGATATTAAGCTCATGTTTTATAGATATGAGAGGAGTATTTTTTAATTTTTCCTACAGAATTTTTGAATACCTATATCTTAATGTCTTATTGGGACAATGGTAAAGTATGCAAGACTTATTTACATCCTTGGGAGTAAAGTGACTAAAAACTACCTTCTAATAAAGGTCCTGTGACTACAGCAAAACGATTACATTCATGCTACAGAAAATATCTAGGATCCTAGAATGGGGTTGAGTCCCTGAAATTTATTGCTTCAAAAGAAGTCCTTAAGCAAAATAAAGAGCAGTGTATTCTGAAGCATCTTTTTGGGTATAACTCGATTATTTTTTTTTATTTTTTTTTTTTAAACAGTAAGAGATACTATAAAATCCAAAGAATAACATGGATTAAGGGATGTCCTTCTTAGTCAAAATTTATTTTCATTTCTCTTCTCTTATATCGACTTACTGACACCACATCCCAAATCACATGGTACCATATGGACCATTCTGGAGCTCTACCATTCACACTTGCAGTTTCTTTCACCTCATGCTGATTACCTTGCGAGGCAGACAGGATCTCGCCTGAGGATTGTGTGATACCATCAGAACAATGTCTTCAAATATTTATGCAAAGATGTAACTTTTTCTTGTAGCATCTCTTATAATATGTCATTTGCCTTAGGAATAACTTTCTTTAATGATATATGTGTTACTCTACAACCCACTGAAGAAAGTCTTAAATTTTCATCAAAATATGGACACACCATACCTGTAAATTGACTTGCTTCTTATTCTCCATTTGTAGGCAATGAATAAGAAACAATCCAGAAAAAAAAAAAAAAAAAAAAAAAAAAAAAAAAAAAAAGAATGGTGTAGATTGACTTTTAAATTTTGTGGCATGGTTCATTATTTAGTCTGACCCCAAAGGTGGAGTTACTTCTGCCTCTAGGGAGACTTGCCAGAGTGTTAACTCTCTTCCTACCTATTATACAGTCATCTGCAGCTGACCACCTTCCAGGATCCCAGTGGGAGCAACTTTGAATATAGCACAAGGTTTTCTGACTGTTTTTTGGTTTTCTGGCTAGTTTTCTGACTCACCGATCCTCATGTGTAAATTGAAATATGCTGCTCTTTTTATTTTTCCAGGACTGAAGGGACCAGAATGCATGAACAAAAGGGAAAGCAGCTACTATTTTTTCCTAAAACTTAAAATCCCCAAACCTTCTAGTCTGCAGTACAATAAAAATCTAAATTATCCTTGTAGATTAGATTTATTGAATTGCTTAATACTTTAGGGCAAGTGACATTTTGTCACAGAATGCATAACGCATATTTTCTTTCAAAGCTGTTGTACTATTTTGCTGATGGCTGCCAAAAGGAGCAACAGGTGAAGGAGCAGTCATTAACCCGCAGGATGTTGTCAATTACTCTATATTGACAATATCCATTTTTAACTAAGCATTTCATGATTTTTATTTTCACACTTCATGTCAAATGGTGGAAGGGCTAAGCACTGCAAAGCTTTGGCTGGGAAGGTTAATTGTCCGTAGTTTCATTATGCATGAATGCGTCTTAGAATCATTTTAAATGCCATTAGGTGACAGAATATTATTTGTAAAAAGTTTCTTTCTAAATGGTTTTCGAGCTGACAGAAAGCACAAGCTTAACACTTCAGTGGCCTGCAGGGGAACAGAACAACTAGAAGCAACAACAAAAATCTCTGCTGCATTACCACCCTCTCTTCCGGACAATTTAGAGTCAGTAATTTCTTTTCTGAGAAGAATTCCAAAGTTCAGACAAACCCTGACCTAAGCCTGAGTGGAAGAAAAAAAAAGGCCCTAAAGGTGCAAAATGGAGCTATTAATAATGCTTTGGTTTTCTGTACATCAGCCTGCATAGAACTCTCCATCGAGACACTTAACATAGATCAGTAAGGAGTTTTCAACTCGTGCAACATTCTGTCGGTATCAGATTACATTGGGTGTCAACTAGTTGCATAAAGATGTGCAGTCTTCTTGCCCCCTACAAGAAAGGGTATACTTGAGTGACAGGTTCAGAAACCTGATAAATTCTCTCTACACATATATATATTGGTAGTACAGGCACAGGTTGTATATGAGTAGAGTATACTATTTTTAATTTTTCTTTTTTTTTTTTTTTTTCTCCTTGTCTTTTTTGTCTTCTAGTTCCTGAGATCGTGAGAGAGACTCATAATTACTAAGAATTTCCAACATAACTGCTGCACTTTAATAGTACAAATTTATAAAAATAGTATGAATCAGATACTCATGTGTGACTGCATTGCGTTGCCATACATGCAGAGGTTTGTGGCAGCTTTGTCTCCCAGGTGATTGGATTGACTTAAACTTGGTCATCTCTGGGGATAATTACTCACAGATCTGAGGAAGAACAGAAAGATCCAGTCTTCATCTAACACTGACAATTACAAATCACCACCAAAACATGCCAGAAAGGCAGATGTTGTATATGTATTTATTATAATATACTATATTATTGACATCTCTATCTCAACCCCCAAGAGATAGACGGATAGATAGATATGATAGATAGATAAGATAGATAGATAGATAGATAGATGATAGATAGATAGATAGATAAGATAGATAGATAGATAGATAGATATAGTGATAGTAGATAGATAGATAGATAGAAGATAGATAGATAGATAGATAGATTAGACAGATAGATTTGGTACATATGTATGCACATAGATGTTAATAAATACAAATAACATAGATGTCACGAGCTGCAACAGTCATAAACATGGTTGAATCACAGGGGAGGTGTTCAGAACGCTTGACACTCACATGATAGCACAGCAGCCTGTTACAGAAGCTTTCATACATCCATGGGTTTAAGAAAATGCTTTCAGCCAGCTTTGGATACGCTGTTCTTCATGGGACTTTTTGCTTCTGCGTTAATGTTGCTTAAAGGCAGGAGTGTCACTGCTTCATGCTGTGCCTGTTTATTATGACTGATGCTACTAATTACCCTAATACTATAAACAACATAAACAGAAATATTTGTTCCATCAGCTGTCACTTTTGATACTCATAGCTATAAATGAAAGTCAAGGAAAGAAAAAGGGAAATACTTAATTGATTCTAGAGGCGTGCCTGGCTATTCAAAAATAATTATACTACTTGATGAACCATGGTACTGTCTGCTCTTGTCTTCATGTTTGATTACAAATCTGATACTAGCACTTAATGGGTAAGTGAGCTGTCACAAAGCTTTCTTTCATGCTATGTTTCAAGAAACATTATAACAATTCATGTGATGAAATGCAGCTTTCTACCATATGCTGACATATCACAATGCAAGATGGTGAAGTGTCTTAACCAATGCATTGCAATGTGATCTGCCACCCATGAAATGGAATGCTTCAGAAAAACAACATGCCAGTTCTCAAATAAACTCTGACTCCAGTACACACTGCAGCCAGTAGACTGTGTAAAATGTCTTAAAGTTATCCACAGATTGCTCAGCTCTTCTGCCAGTGTAAAACTAACAGTCTAATTTTAGCTCCACATTGAAAAGAATGCAGTTAACCTTACAACTCTGCAGCACTACTCTAGCAAGATTTTATTTTAGCCACTAGAGTAAATGCTGACTTTTAACTTTTATAAGGTTATTTATTAAGACACGCAGTTACCTCCCAGTACACACAATTTCTCTATGACTGTGAATAGATAGCAAAGGTCCCAGCATTTATTAAGCTCTGCTACAAATCAAGTCTACTGAAATAGTCATAATGTATTCTATTAGTAGGCATAAAAATATATATGCAATATTATGTCAGCCTTTCAGTATAACAGCAGTGAGATTTGCACCCTGGTTCACTATGGCGATCCTGAGTCAGCACTTCAAGGAAGTGGAAATGAAGGTTAACCCAGCTGATAATCTGTAAGAAAACAATAATGCTGTTCTTTTGCTTGCAATAATGGCTTAACTGGCTGTGCTTGGCTAGCCTGGACATTTTTTGGGCTGATGAAACATAAACATGTTTTTTTTTGTTCTTTTTTTTTTTTTTTTTTTTTTTTTAATTATTTCTTATTTATTTTATAAGTGCTATATTCTTGGTGGAAATGGGGGAAACAAGGAAAATTTCTGCTATGTTAAAATTTTCTTTACTACACACGCATCCAAGCTATCATGTTTAGTTTAGTTTAGTTTAGTTTAAAAAATTTAGCACAGTTTAATGAAGATTACTGAATTTGATTCCCTGAAAGGATGATCACGAAGGAAAATCTTAAAATACCACAACATTCCTGCAAAAGCAAGAAATGTGTGTCTTCTAAAGCAAACTGTAAAGAGGGCTCATGTGGTAACGTAGCTGGCTACTAGATAATATGGGGTTAAATCTTGGTATTTATTTGAAAAATTTGAAGTAAATATGGTTAAATATTGATTACATTAGGATGTTGACACATTGCTTAATCTTCAAAAAACAGTCATTCAGCTGTTAAAACAAAACCACATCCAAACTGGTCCAAACTAATGCTCATCATCAGAGAATGCCAGTAAACTGTCACCAAGATATAGCACATGTCATTCTGGTCATAGTTCAAGGACAGAGAGAATCCAGATTACACTGACAGAAGTGTAAAAATCCTGTCAGGGTGATATCGATGCTTTCTGTCCCTCCCTGAGCACCATCAGATTTTGACACTCAGATGGGAGACAGTGGCACTACCAGACTCTGCCACATAAATACCACACTATAATTGTGACAAAAATGCTGTGTGAAATGGTAATCCAAGAATAATTATGTCAGGTCTGTCTGACTCCTGCCTGCCCATGATGCTGTGGAGGATATGGGCTGATTCCTTCTTGTGCTTCAATATCCCGACATATTATAACTCAAGAGATTAATGAGTAACTACATGTATTCTAAAACCTCTCTAATATTTTATTCTGGCAATATCATTATCAAAAATTAATTGCTGATTTGCTAGAGTTATGGGTTGTTTTTTTCTAAAACTTAAAAAACTAAAACTTAAAAAAAGAAAAATAAAAATGAATATACAAGTGCTGTTTCTGAAAGAAATAACAGAAAATATTCTTTTAATGTTTGGTTCTTTCTTGTGTTTTCTAAAGTCAAAGAAGAAATTAACATCCCGACTTCTACCCTTGAATATTGTTTAGTATTTTTTTTTTCCCTTGCATCATTTTCTCATACAGTCATATGAAGAGTTAACTAGAGTAATTTTTTCCAGCTACAAGAATCTCAAAGGGGATTTATGTGTTTTTCAAGAAACTGCTGAACATAAAATTCTTTATGGTGGTGTGTGTGATGTAAATTGTATTTGTATTTAGAGTTTCCCCTGCAGGCCACTGAAGTGTTAAGCTTGTGCTTTCTGTCAGCTCGAAAACCATTTAGAAAGAAACTTTTTACAAATAATATTCTGTCACCTAATGGCATTTAAAATGATTCTAAGACGCATTCATGCATAATGAAACTACGGACAATTAACCTTCCCAGCCAAAGCTTTGCAGTGCTTAGCCCTTCCACCATTTGACATGAAGTGTGAAAATAAAAATCATGAAATGCTTAGTTAAAAATGGATATTGTCAATATATGAGTAATTGACAACATCCTGCGGGTTAATGACTGCTCCTTCACCTGTTGCTCCTTTTGGCAGCCATCAGCAAAATAGTACAACAGCTTTGAAAGAAAATATGCGTTATGCATTCTGTGACAAAATGTCACTTGCCCTAAAGTATTAAGCAATTCAATAAATCTAATCTACAAGGATAATTTAGATTTTTATTGTACTGCAGACTAGAAGGTTTGGGGATTTTAAGTTTTAGGAAAAAATAGTAGCTGCTTTCCCTTTTGTTCATGCATTCTGGTCCCTTCAGTCCTGGAAAAATAAAAAGAGCAGCATGATTTCAATTTACACATGAGGATCGGTGAGTCAGAAAACTAGCCAGAAAACCAAAAAACAGTCAGAAAACCTTGTGCTATATTCAAAGTTGCTCCCACTGGGATCCTGGAAGGTGGTCAGCTGCAGATGACTGTATAATAGGTAGGAAGAGAGTTAACACTCTGGCAAGTCTCCCTAGAGGCAGAAGTAACTCCACCTTTGGGGTCAGGACTAGAAATAATGAAAGACATCCACTAGAAATTTAAAAGTCAATCTACACCATTCTTTTTTTTTTTTTTTTTTTTTTTTTTTTTTTTTTTTTTTCTGGGATTTTTTATTCATGCCTAAAAATGGAGAAAGAAGGCAAGCAATTTACAGGTATGGTGTGTCCATATTTTGATGAAAATTTAAGACTTTCTTCAGTGGGTTGTAGAGTAACACATATATCATTAAAGAAAGTTATTCCTAAGGCAAATGACATATTATAAGAGATGCTACAAGAAAAAGTTACATCTTTGCATAAATATTTGAAGACATTGTTCTGATGGTATCACACAATCCTCAGGCGAGATCCTGTCTGCCTCGCAAGGTAATCAGCATGAGGTGAAAGAAACTGCAAGTGTGAATGGTAGAGCTCCAGAATGGTCCATATGGTACCATGTGATTTGGGATGTGGTGTCAGTAAGTCGATATAAGAGAAGAGAAAGTGGAAAATGAACTAATTTTTTGACTAAGAAGGACATCCTTAATCCATGGTTATTCTTTGGATTTTTATAGTATCTCTTACTGTTTAAAAAAAAAAAATAAAAAAAAATATAACTGAGTATACCCAAAAAGATGCTTCAGAATACACTGCTCTTTATTTTGCTTAAGGACTTCTTTTGAAGCAATAAATTTCAGGACTCAACCCCATTCTAGGATCCTAGATATTTTCTGTAGCATGAATGTAATCGTTTTGCTGTAGTCACAGGACCTTTATTAGAAGGTAGTTTTTAGTCACTTTACTCCCAAGGATGTAAATAAGTCTTGCATACTTTACCATTGTCCCAATAAGACATTAAGATATAGGTATTCAAAAATTCTGTAGGAAAAATTAAAAAATACTCCTCTCATATCTATAAAACATGAGCTTAATATCGAAAAATTTCCTCATTTTTCCTTGCACATATATGTCATCAGAGAAGAAAGAATCAGTCCTGGTAACTATAGCTGCATTTTGGTTTGCTTTGGTTTTGTTTTTATTTGTTTGTTTGTTTTTTATTCAAACACCAGAAGATTTCCTTTATCATGAATTCCTCACACAATTGGCACATGAGGTGCTTCCTTCTCAATTTCATACTCAGGTTCTATGAAATGTGGTAAACACCTGCAACATTTTTCCCTTAATCTTAGCCATGAATAATAAGAAGGAGAATTAGACCTAATGCTGCTAAGAAACATCTGGGAAATATATATCTCCTTATGTTTCCATTTAGGCCAATCAGAACACTTCCCCTAATTTCCATGCAAGGAAATTTGTGTTTATGGTTAGAAATGCAAGTACTGTACCAAACAATAAAATTAAAATTGAAGAATATAAAGAAAACAAAGGCTATGTTTCAGAAGCCATTAACTTGGACAAAATATTTACAGGAAAATTAAATATAAATACTAACTACAAACATCTCAAACATAATCCCAAAACAAACAAACAAACAGGAATGGCTGGACATAACATTATTTAGGAGAGGGAATTGTTTTGTCTAAGTATAATTTCACATGTGCAGCATGAAAGTGTTTCAAAAGGCTTGCATTCCATCATTCTTGCGATAAAGGCATTTGAAATGTCTCCAGTTAGCAGAGACACTGAAACAGATTCTGTTAGAACAGCACCCTGCTCCGACTTTCAGCAACATGTGAAGGGCTCTTGGTGTTGCTTTGTTTTAGGTGGAATGTGTAAGGTTAAGTTCCATTTTCTAAAGGGTCCTTAAGTCCCTCATATTCTAAATATTTCTGAAGTTTCTTACATACCATCTTTTGCAAAGTCATGGTGGTGTCAAAACCTTGAAGCTTGCACTTCTCTTTCTTCTTCTTTTTCTCTAAACATGCTAAATGTGTGTAATGGCTAAAGATGTAATGCAAAGTGTTTGATACTAAACACTTATAGCACAAAATAGACAGCTTTTTAACCTGTTGCGAAGGAAATATAAGTTAAAAAAAAGCAGTTCTTATATGCTTGTCTAGTGTTTTACAC